>CM040965.1:24215586-24314170 GCA_022985045.1 Macadamia tetraphylla
AAGGAGAGAGAAGGTGTAAGCACCAAACTTATCAAGACAAGTTTCATCATCCAGCAATCAATTGTGAGATTCTCTAACCTTTGATTTATATTATATGCATGTATGTATATTAGGGTTAGTTGTGGATGAATGTATACATGCTAGGTTAGTTGTGGATGAACTGTAAGCATGCTAGCTAGTTGTGGATGTATATGCTAGGCAGAGCTTGACTGTAGGGCATTGATATAAGCCTAATTTAATTGTATTCTTTATTGTGTGCTTAGTGGGTACTAAGCATTGGGAGTGGGTGCTCCCATGTAGTGGATGCTACACATTGTACTGGCCCTATGAGTTCCATCTCAACTTCAGCTTAAGAAAATTGGGTGGGTGCTCCCACTATGGGTGCAGTTAAAAGTAGTGTATGGAGTAGGTACGAAACCTTTATAGTCACTACTCCAGGGATGTAGGCAAATTGTCGAACCTCATAAAATCCCTCTATTGTGGGTGGTTGTTGTTTGCATTTTATATTGAATTGCGTAGAATGTGGAATGAGTGTGCACACTTGGAAGTGCCTATGAGAAGCTAAGTGTGCATACGACTATGTGCAAACAGGACAGGTATATCAAGTTTTTCTTGGCCAGACATTAGATAGATTTTTGAGGATCGGAATTGGACTCACTGATTCACCCCCCCTCTCAGTGACTGCCGGGTTACAATGAAGAGAACCTCAAAATCCAGTTCTAATTGGTGGGTGCTTGGGAATGATTGGACCCAACACTCCATCACACGCCTATCCTAGGTAGGCAGTTGGCTTGATCGACGAGCAAGACGGTGGGTGCCCTAGCCCGCCGCTCCTGGCCCATCGGTCCAAATAGAGCTGCTAGTCCAATAGGTGAGCAAGACCAGTGGGTGACCTGGCCTGCCGTTCCTGGCCCATCAGTCTAGGCAAAGTCCCTGGGTCAAGCAACGAACAAGGACTGGTGGGTGCCTTGCCCACTGGTTGACCCACCAATCCGACTTCTTGGGTCCCGATTGGGCCCAAATTTATCGGGTAACCTATTCGATTGATTCTAAACACATTAGGGTCATCATACCTCACTGGTTATGATCCTAATGTGGAGGTATACCCAACTCTTTTAATGATAGGTTGTACTAGAACTCGTGTCATCGCGCATCGGATCTTCCTTATACCAAGGGTGATCTTTGTACACTACTAAGTAAGTGAGAAGAGGACATTGCATCATGTCATTCTAGTTGTAGACTAGCCGTGTCATCATATTATTATTGTGTAGACTAGTCATCCACGTGTGCCATTTGTATGCATCGATGTGTGCATTACGAAATTCACTTATGACTTGACATGCTGTTATCTTTAATTGTTAAATGTCTATTCTTGCTTTGTGATATGAGATGGATGACTTTAAATTATTGAATATGATGCTTTGCTAGATTAAATTCCATAGTTGGCTTGGACATGAATGCATTGGTGGCCCATGGAATGGGACGCAGTGGCATTATGCAGTCGTACTATCTCATATAGGAGTATGAGGTTAGGAATGATATATCCCTATGCTACGACCCTTTCTAGCAGGGGTTTAGGTGTTGGATATATCACTGGGGGGAAGCCCAAGGTTGTGAACCAACGGTGGTGATTAGAAGTACGCGGCTAATTATTAGGATGGTCGGTAATTTTGGTGATATAACAAGAGGGCCAATCATAATGCTTTTAATTTTATATTGCCGTGTCACACCTCGATCCACATAGAACCGGACTGGTAACCGAGTTAACCCTTATTAACCCAAAACCTGTTAGGATCACATGATGCAGTAACCACAGCACAACATACACACTAAGTCAAATAAAATTTGTATTTCAGTTGAAGTCTTACCTATACATATCAATAAATACCCCAATATTCTTGATACCCAAATTGTATTACATAACATAAGGCGTGATATATACACAAGATAAACAATTTAAGCATCTAAAATACAAAAGGGGGGTAACATTTCCAAAATAAAAGAATCCTTAAATAGTATCAGTGTTGCTGACTTGCAACATAGCTTTTGCATGGGCACTTGGCCCCATGCCTAAGATCTTCAGGGACCCACCAGTTATCGACTAAAAATTCCATGGTGGGTCCTAGCTCTAGCTCTCTGATCAAAAAACCAGCAAGATCAATTAGAAATGGTGTGCACGTGGGATGAGCTCACTAGCCCAGTAAGTGAAAAGAAAGACCACACAAGTATGCACAATACAAATGAACATATATGCGTGCAGTTCATTTTATTATCTTAGTCCACCTAGATAATAATTCTAAGTTATAGGTTATGTACTACTCCCAACCACAGTGCGCAATATACCCGGTCTGAGTGTGAACCCCATCCCCTAGTACACCCATAGGGTTGTTGGAGAAGGCCAACCGTGGGTACCAAAAAGTAAAATGCTCACCCAAAGTGACATGAAAGTAAATTGCTCTCCCAGAGCAACATTAAATTAAAATGCTCACCCAGAGCGATATTAATTTTAAAAGCAGTATGATTGGCCCTTGTTATATCATTGAAATTACCGACAGGATATGTCCAATACCTAAACCCCTGCTAGGAAGGGTCGTAGCATAGGGATATATCAATCCTAACCACATGCTCCTATGTGAGATAGTACGACTATATAGTGCCACTGCGTCTCATACCACGGGCCACCAATGCATTCGTGTCCAAGTCGACTACGACATCTAGTCTAGCAAGCATCATAATAAATAGTTAAAATCACCCATCTCACATCACGAACAAGAATAGGCATTTAACAATTAAAGATATAAATATGTTAAATCATAATTGAATTTCATAATGCACACATCAATGCATGTAATGGCATTCATGGATGACTAGTCTACACAATAATAAGTGATGACATGACTAGTCTTCAACCAGAATAAAATAATGTAATGTCCTCTTCCCACTTACCTATATGTGTACGATGATCACCCTTGGTACGAGGAAGATCCGACGTGTGATGATGTGAATTCTAGTACAACCTATCATAAAAGAGTTAGGTTTAGTATACTTCCACTTTAAGGTCATAACCAATGAAGTTTGATGATTGCAATGTGTTTAGAATCATAAGAGTAGGTTACACGACAAATTTGGGTCCAATCAAACCGATAAGTCAGATTGGTAGGTCGATCAGTGGATAGGGCACCCACTAGTCCTTGCTTGCCTGTCGAGCCAGGAATACTGCCTAGACCGGCTAGCCAGACCGGTGGGCAAGGTAACCACTAGTCCTTGCTTGCCTGTCGGACCAGCAGCTCTGCTTGGATCGATGGGCCAAGAGCGGTGGGTAAGGCACCCACCAATCCTTAGCACCTTGCAGTTGATCAAATAGATTGTCGATGTGTGGTAATGGATACCGGTTCTTGATGATTAATTTTTTAATTCCCGATAATCGATGCACATACACAAACTACCATCCTTCTTCTTAAAAATAAGACCGGTGCACCCCATGGTGATACACTTGGATGTATAAACCCCTTTTTCAATAGATCTTGCAACTATGTTTGCAATTCCTTTAATTCGGTTAGTGCCATTCTATATGGAGCCTTAGACACTGGGGCAGCTCTAGGGATTAAATCAATGGCAAACTCTAACTCTCTATCAGGAAGTAGCTAGGTTAGATCATCTAGAAAGACATCAGGGAATTCCTTGACTACCTCCAATTCCTCCAGCGGAGTAACCTTTGCATCCACATCCAATACTGATGCAAGGTAGCCCTGCATCCATCCTCTAATAGCTTCACCGCCTATAAGGCAGAGATAATAGTCTTTTTAGGTTGCTTCGCCCTTTCAGCTTGATACACAAGCTCTACTCCTTCATCATCCTTTTTCTTAACTTGTTTCTCGGCACACATTACATTTGCTCGATGAGCCGACAATCAATCCATGCCCAGAATGACGTCAAAATTCTATGTATTAAATTTTATAAGCTGGGCATCCAGCTTCTTCCTATTAATCTCAATGAACACGGCCACACACTTCTTTCAACTGTTCCACCGTGCATGTAGGTGTGCTAACCACTAATTTGCATTCTAAGGTCTTAGATGGCACATCAAGCTTCCTAGTAAATCTCTTAGACATAAATGAATGCGAAGCCCCGGAATCGAGTAAGACATATACAGGTATACCTGATACAAATAAGACATCTAGTATTGTATTGCATAAAAGTATAATGGGTTACTCAAAATTTATCATAAAATCTTTTAATTTAAAGTGTACCTGCTACTACTTCAGTACTAGCTTTGGCCTCCTCAGCTGTTAAGGCATACACCCTTCACTGAGGCTAGTTTCCCTGAATCAATGTAGGTCTATGGACAGGGGGCCTATTTAGTGGTGCCGCTGCTGGGTACCGCAATCCTTGGTGAAGTGCCCGTATGAATGATAATTGTAGCATCGGTTCAGTGATGCATGAACCGAAGCGAGAGCTCTCTGTACTGATCCCGGTACAACTGAAGGATGAGGGGGTCCTAGAGCCATAGGCACCACACTAGTGTTAAGGCAAAAAGATGTAGTGCCCGATCCACTAGCTGGTTGGGAAGGATAACCCAACGGCCTGTAACACTACCGATGAGAGGGACCATAAAAGTATGACCCACGAAAGCTCTTGCTCGGGCCACCCGAATCAGCATATGGATTTGCCCTCTTCCATAATCTTGGTGTAAGGGGTGGCTCTCCCTTCTGCTTGTCTTCCATTATCTTGACTTTTTGCACAATCTGTGCATAATCAATTAAGTCCAACACCTCTAGAACTGTACCAATAGATGTCTTTAACCCCTTCAGAAATTTTGGGCTTTTTCCTCAGCAGACTTCATATGGTGAGGAGCAAAATAAAATAAGATTTCAAATTGTTGCTGATAATCCAGAATAGATTTTCTTCCTAGAGTTAGTGCCATAAACTCTGCCTCTTTGCGGTCTCTGAAGCTCTTTGGATAGTATTTGATATGAACAATTCCTTGAATTGTTTGCAAGTAGGCTATGGGTGAGTTGCCATCAATATAGGCTTGGAAGCTTTCCACTAAGAATAAGCTTCTATGTCTCTGTGCACTCTACAATATCAAATACTTTCTCCAATTCTTGGATCCATTGATCCGGCTTCAATAGATCATTACCCACCTTGGCGAAGATGGGTGGCATGTACTTCTTAAAAGACTTTACCACATTTGCTGTAGTGGTGGATGATGGGTGATAAGGTGGATAAGCCGGATAGTAGGGATAGGGTGGAGGCATCATGAATGGAGGTCCAAATGGTGGAACCGGAAGGGTAACTCCTGGTTGATCTTGAGGTGCAACCCCAGGCGGTGTTCCTCCAAATTGTACCCAACACCTGACCCCATGGGAGGGTCCTGTGGAATAACCCCTCTTAGAGGCTGACCCTGTAGAGTAGGGTTCAAGTATTATTGCATAGCAGCCATGAAAGTTTGTTGCCATTGAAGCAACTGCTACTGAAAGACCGCTTGCGACTATTGTATAAGTGTCGCAACATCACCTGGAGTGATGACATGTGAGGGACCCAGAAGCTCATTCTCAGGTGGGTTACCCTAAACTTCCCCTAGTCCATGGTCCACTTGTCGCAGTGGATGTGAGGATTTCCCACGGGTCGAGGTCCACGGGGATTAGGTGATCGACCAATGGATCAGGAACCCCGAGTGGTACCTCGAGCATTACCACCAGATCTGGTGCAGACCATGGTGTTCTGTACCTGGATTATTCCAAAATGTAAGCATTGATTGAGTGCCACAAAATTCATATGTACATTAACAATCAATTGCATTTTATATCACAGGTTATATTGATGCACCACACCTCAAGACCAAACACAACGACATTAATTATCAATGCATAGTTGGGTTTCCCAACAATGCCTAACTACGCGGCGAAACACCCCTATTGGCACCTAATTGGGGCCCACTAGGCATGGAATACGAGAAATTCCAAACTCGTGCCTTTTTGGGCCTTGATACCCAAACTGACGGGCTAAACCGGTGGGTAAGGTCAGGCTGGGGCCCACCGATCACGTCATAGCGACTTAAAAAATGGGTCTTTAAAACCCTTTTTCCCACTTTCTTCTTTCTTTTTTTCTAACTCAAAGCTAGGGCGATTTGAGGGACCTATCCCACGCTTTGACTCACGATCTCACTCACGAAATCAGTGTTCAACTTTTCTTCATCTCCTCAAGTATTCAAGTAAGTTTCCTTTTCTCCATTTTCTCTTTGAGAATCATGTTTTCGTTGTTATTTCCTTTTTGAAACTTAGAATCTCATCATATACTTCATTTCTTCCATGGAATGTATGTTTCCTAACAATGTGGTAGTTCATTTGTGACTTCCATTTCTTATTGGTCTTGCTTGACCGATTATAGAGAGAAAATCTCAACTTTTTGCCCTAATTTCTCTATTTTAGGGTTTTCTTTTCATTTCACTTATTTCTTGCAAATTGATGGTTCATATAATATTCTTCACTCTCAATGCACACACACATTAGTAGAGAAATCATTTACATTCATGTGTGCTTGGGATTCCCTTCCTTTACTATGAATTTACCCCCTTTATAGTCAAAATCCTTTAAAAATTTAGGAGTTTTACTCATTTCCTTTCCTTTCCTTATGAACGATGGTTACAACTATGTGAACCTCTATCAATTTGTAATACACTTGTCTTAGAATAATTCTTTTGCAAGAATACATCAATTTTCCACTATGATTGACTCAACTTTTCTCATATAAAATCCTCTATTTTTCCCCAATTGTTGTTTTTGGGACTTCTATCCATTTTCTTTAGTATTAATGAAACTATTTGCCACCATTGTGCTCTTTACTATCTATTTATTGCATTTAGGCCTTGAGAAAATATCCTTACCCTCACTTCCTTTCATCTCCATTTATTTGATGAGCATTGAAGCGGTTGTGGCTCGGTCTTCTCTAGGAAATCAGTCATGATGGAGAAGACATTGGTGACAGAGGATTTTGCAGCTTTTTAGTTGATGAAGAAATTCAAAACCCTAGGTTGGCAACCCATGCTCCACCCTGATAGTTTCATGCTACAGGACCTTGTCCGATACTTTTATTGTAATTTGGAGGTCTCCTATGAGAATAGAGAGTACTCCCTCACCAGCCTGGTGAAGGGAGTAAACATGTCCTGACTGTGGATCTATTGGCAAGAATCTTGGGTATCTCAGCTGAGGGTGCTTATTTCTACAATCCCCCAAGGATCAAGGTTGTGGGACCGGACTTGAGCCCAGAGATGCAAGAGAGCATCTATATGACTATCAATGGTAGGAAGGAGCATCCATCATCTGAGACAGCTTATACCACCGATGCCCGAGTGTTTGCATGCCTAGCCCAGTTCAACCTGCTCTCTAGAGTGGGTCACATGAACCAAGTGAGCTTTATGACAGCCTACATTGCCTATTGCATTTATGTGGCCTTGGAATAGGGTGCTTTCCAACTTTACCTCCCCTACATCATGATGAAGACTATGGAGTACCATACCGCTCACCCCAATGACTCCAGTTTCCCCTATGGAAGATCACTCACCAAGGTCTTCATTACTTCCAAGTGGACATGTTGGGCGAGGAAGGGAAGTATATAGGGAACAAGTTCACTAAAGAAAACTTGAGGAGGATGGGGTTGTCAGTGTCGATGGGTGCACCACAGGAGGCAAGGGGCCAAGAGGCAAAGGGTATGGAGAGAGAGGAGGACAATGAGGAGGATAAGGACTACATCCCTTATCCCAATGAGGAGGAGATTGATGAGGAGGATATCCTCGAGGAGGAGCCTCTGGAAACTAGAGCAGTAGACCCACAGTTTAGAGCTCCACCAACTTCAGGTGGGGCTTTTGATTTTCAGAGATTGATGGATAGTATTAGTGCCCTAAAAGAAGGGCAAGATTGGATTTCGAAGCATGTGGAGGAGAGTGTCATCCGAGAATTGGTTAGCGTAGGTTGGGGAGAATGGAGGCTGATTTTTAGACTCTACAGAGGACTTGGACAATATTTCTAAGGGTATCACCGTCGATTTTTGTCAAGTGCAAAGGGAGGTCACCCTAACAAAAGACCGGCTAGACTTTTATGACTACCACTTTCATTGCAATTCGTGGCCCAAAAGGGGAAATACATCCACCGCACCCAATGGTGATTGATGAAGCGAAAGATTCTTCCCTCTACCTTACCTTGCCTTGGCGATTCTCTACTTTCTTTCTTTTCTATCTTTTATGTCTGATGGTGATAATTTGGATACCTTAGTGGTTGTATATTTTGATACATTCTTATGATTTGGAACTTGGTAGTATTTATGTGGATGTTTATAACTTTAGGATAAGTTTTATTTGCTCTAATACCTTAGTCTGAATGAGAATTACAAACACTCAACCGTATTGATTATCACATCTAAAGCGACATGGGACCAAATACGTCAAAATGCTCTTACCTCACTGACTTGGTTAAATAGTATGAAAATGTGGTATGGAAATAAGATGCAATAGTGATCATCATGCTTGTTTTCAAATTGGTCCAGGCTCGAAAACCAAATGAGCCCTATGAAACAGATACCGAAAGTCTCATTAACTACAAATGTCTCCCAAACGCTTAAGCTTTGATCAAAGAAGCTCATTAGAGTGGGTCCGGATGTCCCAAAACACTACCACTAGACCTCAATCAATCAAGGCTTTACTAGTGACTGAATGTGTGTGTATTGACTAGAACATCAAATACCGAATGTGGTAAATACACCACATATAGCCTCAATTTTCCATGGGGCAAATAAATAAGTGTATACACATAAAAAAATGGCCATGATAAAATACGTGTATATTCTCAAGAACAATAATGATGTATCATAAATACAAAAACAAAGTGAAACAAATTGAAAATCAAATGCAACTAAATATATGAGCAAAGCTCTCAAGAATAAAATACACCAAAAGAACTAATAAGTCCCTTATCAATGACATGCTCTTGGAAAACTTTTGGAATCAAGCCCTTAACTATTTGACAAATAATTATTTATTTGTAGTAATGTAGTTCTACAGAAATTTCTGATTCATGAGCTTACTCCCACTGATCTTTAGATAAATCTATTCGATTCCTCCCTTTTCATAAAGAACCTTAGCTTGAACATGATTAACAACCACTAACTTAGGAGGTACATCAATCCAAGATTAAAATCCATTATCATAATAGTCAGAAAAATATTAAAGGATTAGTTTCATTCCTCAAAATTGAAACAATTCAAGGTTTTAATAGAAAATAGCGGGAAGTCAAAGCTGGCAAATATAACCATAGATATTTACCAAAATATACAATATATGAAAGAACAAAAGACATATTAACATCCCAATAATATATTAAACCTGACTAATTAGGTTATTAATTAGATTTATCCCAGTATTGTTTTCAATAGCTGTAGGAAAACATAACTGAGAAAAGAGCCGATGCCATTAGGGTCACACCTATGGTGGCAAGATCACCCAACACGTAGTGAAACCTTTCACATGCAAGGCAAGATGCTCGAAACAACACTACTCTAAAGATTCCGTCACCTGTGGTGGCAAGACAAAACTTCTAAAGATGTGAAGCCCAAAACGTCACCCTCACACTATCAAGCAAATCGACCAAACGAAGACTCACCTCTGGTGACAAGAGCACATCGTTCACCATATGGTCTCCTTGATTACAACTCATCCTGAATAATCAATAGCGAT
Source organism: Macadamia tetraphylla (assembly GCA_022985045.1). Lineage (NCBI taxonomy): Eukaryota > Viridiplantae > Streptophyta > Magnoliopsida > Proteales > Proteaceae > Macadamia > Macadamia tetraphylla. The sequence goes on from CM040965.1 coordinate 24,225,314, forward strand.
TTCACAACCTCAACAACTAGCCCACTAAGTGAAAGTGTAATCATCGAAATTATGAAAAAAATTTATAGACTTGGATTGCTACCAAATGCCCATGGGTTTAGATTTGGGTGGAAATAACAAGATAAACTATTTCAATATGTAATCGAAATATTTTCAGCCTAAGCCTATAAGAGCAAACTATTGTAAACTAAACCCTAATAGTCAATATGGTAACACCATAATTTAGCAATTATCAAAGTGAATACATTTTTAATATGACAGTTTTGTACTTCTGGTCATTACCATAAATAACTAAATATGATAATTTCCAATAATGATAGTATGTTAAATACGACAGTTCATAACATTTGTTCATGATAGCAAAAACACATGAAATATATTACCTTATCCAATATATTAGATATAAGAAGTTGTATGTAAGCATGATCTTTAGGTCCAAATGACTTTAGTATCTGATAAAAATATTTATTTATAAACTTTAAAGTCAATCACAATAAAACCTTAAGTAAAAAAATTCATTAGCTAATAGGGCACATGAACCAAATAACTTATAGGTCAAAACAATAATAAACCCTTAATAAATAAAAGTAATATAAGATTAGATCCATAGTAAATGTAAACAACTTCATAGACTTTATATTAATAAGCCACTAAAACTTCAATGGACTCATTTAAATCATTCAAGTATGATATATCTATTTTATTTCGATGAATTTCTAATAAAATTGGACTTTTATCACAAGTACACATATAAATTCAAAGAAATTTTACTTAAATAGTGCACTTGTGATATTTTGATTAATAATAGGGTGTCAAAACTCATAATTAAATGTCTCGTGATGAAACTGCATGTCACGGGCAATAAATATTTTGTTCTCCCACTAATACAAGAGAGTGGGGACCAGATGACCTAATAAAATACCAGTTATAAGAGTAATAACACTTCATATTAGAATTAGATCTAACTGTTGGCTTGAACAACCATGGTCAAAATAGTCAACAACATAAACAGATTTCAAAAATCATTTCAATAAGCGAAAATCAAATAATTTATGATTTCACTTGCATAAATTATTTATGGTTTATCTAATTATTAGACTTCAAAACTGATTTCATTGAAATTATGATGAAAATAGTTAATAAACCACTAACATGTATAAGCAACTTAGGATGATCTTGCATCATAACATCTCAAATGTGAGTATAGGTATCAACATTATTAATCTTTAAGATATCAACTCTATCTACAAAGGATTTTCACTAAAGCTCATTTAATTATAAAAGTCATAAGATTATATAATTGAAAAACCCATGACAAATAGACTAAACCAGTAACCAAATTCAACTTGGTGAGATTTACATGCATTGACTGGAATAACTCCATCACTCAAGAGTCACAATAAATATCTTGAGACAAATGCATATCAATTGTCTAAGGGCATTGTTGTAGTCAGTAAAAAAAAAACAAAACTATGGAGCCCTTTAAAACATGTGACTTATATTTACAACCATCATAGCCAAGTGCTAATTTTATATAATCGATATATGGTGTCATACACTTCAACATTGTAAAAATTGATCAATACACTTGGTAAAGAATCAACAGGATATAATACCCTTATAGAGCATCATTCGATCAATGATGCAAATAAATAATATGAGTGAATATAATGTATAAAAAATATACAAATCCTACATTCCGTTTACTGTATTAGGATAACATAAAACATCATAATAAAGTAGTGCAAGACAATCAAGTGGTTGACAAACATAAACATGGGCTTATTGATCTTAATGGAACTTTCAATGTGCTAGTCAATGATTAGACATGAATGGGCTGAAGAAATAAATTACTTTTAAAATTGAAGCTAGAATAAGGGAACCCATTAGAAAAAGATACGAGCCTAACCATTTAAGCTCAAAACTTTTAAAACAACCATTCAAATACAAGAATTATGGACCTCATAATTTCTTTAAGAAATTTCATGTTGCATGGATAAACCAAACAACCTAAATTTGTTTTCATCATTACTGAACACAGGGGTACACAAGGTTCATCTCCTATAACCACAAACTAATTTCAACCAAAAATAATAAATAAATAATTGAGGATCCAACTTTATCCAACTCTGGTTTGACCCATTTGAACAAAAAGTAGGTAAGAACTTATTTCTAGGCAAATGAATAAAATACATTTTCCATCCAACTTGGGTCATTCAAATTTTATTTTATTTTATTTTTTGAATAGAATACATAATAATGTAATCTCATACCATTCATGAATAAGAATTATTCCCTCTATGCACCAATTCACTTTCGAATTAGATTAGAATGGTTCAATCTCGCCCAAACAAAAAAGAAATCAAACCAATCATGGTCAGAGTTAACTAGGTTGGGTCTCCAGGTAAATCATCTGAACCAAAAAGGAAATAAATCAATATTAGATTTGGGGCTAAACTCAACGGTTAACAATTAGGCTGACCCTTATATGGGTTGGGTGGGGTTTTGGGCTACCCATATAACAAGCCCTAAGAACTTAAAGGACCCTAGTAATTGGTGAGCTTTTCAATAAGCCCAGCCCAAAAGACTTGTCTTATCCCAAAATATTTTCAATTGAAAGATGAAATGATAATCTGTAGCCCGGAACATTGGTTCAATAAAATCAACTACGTTATCATGCATGATCAATGAATGTATTACCAAGAACTAAAAAAAAAAAAAATTCTTCTTAATATTAACATCAAAATTGTTATTTTCCAGAAATATTATAAGAATCAATTCTAGATTACCCTCGCTATACTTGATAGCTGAAATCTAGATATTTTTCTTGATCATATTTTAGGTGGGGTCCAGAGTAAAATACCATGTAGGTCTAGATATCTCCTTTGAGCAGGTTTGGATCCTCTCCAACTCCTTTTTTCAAGTGGCGGCGCTGGACCATACTATAATACACAAATATCCATATAATGATGCAACTAGGATCAAAGTACTAAGTAATCCAGTGGGCATTTATAGTAAAACAGGTTTTCCATATCAATTGCAAGGTTTTCATAATGAAAATAACAATGGTGCACCAAATATGAAAGGAAAATCTGAAAAACAAAACTATATGCAATTAAGAGGAAATAGAAGAACTCATCCAAATAAGATTTAAATTCTGACCAAAATGAAGATGGCTCAACATACCATGTGGTTTCAGGGGTGCTTTATTACTCTAAATTTCATCCAATACAATTCAACTATGGGTCTAATTTGTTCCAATTTTCATGAGAATATTGCTACTATAGTTTAAAAAAATTAATTAGAATCACTCATGACTATTGTGTGTTTCTAGAAGTTAGTCCAGATCAAGTTCAGATAGAACTCAAAGAACAAATAAGAAACAAAAAAAAAAATGATATAGTTGAAAGAAGTTACTTAGCACTTGATACTTGGAATTGGTATTGGGACAAATAGGTTAAAAGAGGATAATAATCAGCATGAAACAATCATATGATACAAAACCATATTTAATCAGGATTGATAGTGATCCCATCCAATCCAATTCGGATAAGATAGAAATACCCTTAACTTTAATTATTATTATTATTATTATTATTATTATTATTATTATTATTATTATTATTATTTTAACCCTTTATATGTACCCAGTCTACCGACCCATTGATATACCAATTCGATTCTTCAAACCAAAGAAATATGGAGGTCTAGATTTTTCATAATCACCAATGAAAGAAAACTTTTGTGATTTAAATTAATTTTTTTATTGAAAGTTATAAACTTTGTACGGTTTTCTCAAAAGAGAAGCTTAGTAAAAGTAATTTTTTTTTTTTAAATATACATTAAAAAAAAAAACTTTGAACGGTTTCACCAAAATGGCTTAGAAACTCAATTGCATAACACAATTGGTGAGCTATGGTGTGCAAAAATCTCATAATCACCATGAGGTCTCAAGTTCAAACCTCCTGGCTGTTACCTACTTCCCTCCTTACCTAAAAAAAAAACCTTAATGAAGTAACTCTTTTTCAATAACTTATTTCATACTTTTTGTATTTATTTTAACATAATATATAATATATAATAAAATATAGCTGAAAAGAAAACGTAATTGAATAAGGAAAATAATCTCTTTCTTCCAAACTGAAAATAGTCTACAACTGATAGAACGGAGTACGCAGCGGCCTTCTTAATTACCGCTGGTTACCCAAAACCCTGATGAATCTCAAACACACTTTGACAAATTAAATTCCTTCCATAATCGTTAGAAAAAGAAAACCGTGGCCAAGGGTGAAGGAGGAAAAACCCTTGTGGGTTTCAAAATCCCTGCCGCTTATGGCAGTCAAAACACCACTATTGCCAACCCCTAGCCCCGATGATAATGTCACCAAAAAAAAAAAAATTAACGTTGGCCAAAAGTGAAGAAAGTAATTAAAAAAATTCCCAATGTAAGGGTTTCTATGCACGTAAGCAATGGTTGAATCCAAACTTTTTTTTTGATATGGAATCCAATTTTCATTCATCCAATAATATATATATATATATATATATATAAATTGTACCCCATCGTCTCGATCATAAGTAGGATCTGATACCATTGATAGAAAATAAATACGGAAACGATTCACGGAGATCAATGAGCATGCACGATAAACACTACAAAGATATGTTTTAGGCATACCTGAATCCATTGTTGAAGAATAACAACTCCTCAAGACTATTTTCGTATGTTTCTTGTACAAAACGATCAATGTTGGTCTGGTTTATCCTATTTCTCTTTTGCTTTAGATCATTGGCCTCACTTAATGGGTCAGTGATAACTATATATAAGGGTGAGAGTAGAGACCAACCCTGCAAGGAAATTAGGGTTTCTTCCCCATTAAAGAAACAATACATTAGGTCTATACATAGTAATATATATTTTAAACCATTAATGTATGCTAATAAAATCCAATATCTCCATAGAGATCACTTACCATTATTGGATTTTTTCTACTTACTCCATTTGTAGTCAACACCACTAAATCAGTTTTTGGAAACAAATCTTGGACTATGCTAACGCACCTAATTGGAAATCTTACAATATGAGTACCATCCGACGGGGAGAAAACTCTGCAACATGAAGAAGGGGCGGGAAGAGAGCCATACAAATATGAAAATAGGAAAACTCTCAAAAAAATGGCTTGTAGACCTTAGGTTTCTGGCCAAGCATGCGTTAGAGGGAGGTGCCTAAGGAGATCCGCTTCAAGCCTTGTAAATACCACTTCAATGGGTGAGTATGAAAATCTCCCTCACACTATTAGTAAATATACATGAACCATTTAGGAAGATGGTAGTAGCTTACCTAGCTAAACAATCATCATGGTTAAAACTTCCATCGCATATAATAAAAGAAGGTGTGCTTGGAGTTAACTCTTTATATTGAGAAAGGATTTTTTATTTTTTATGAGAAAAAGGCAAAGTGAGCTTAGATTAATAAATATTTTAGTATATTTATGTCTAGATTTTGGGTAGTTAGACTAAAGTCATTGTTCATTGCCTTATGGGCAATACAACTCAAAAGAAGTACCACGTTGTTGTTTGGTTTGAGCCAAAAATGTTCAGTGAAGATATATGCCAAAAGGGGGGGTATGCTCAAAGGCCACGGTGGTACTATTGTCAAAAAGGAGCCCACGAAGCTCACTTGCATTACTTTTGATCTGAGCAATGCTCCAACCTGCTTTGTTTGCTGACCTTAGTCTATGATATAATGCCCACGCACATGCGTCAGAAGTTTCTCCTATCAATACATAACCAATCGCCAATAAGACACATTTCCCATTCAAAATAATGCACATAACCCACCCTAATTTCTTCTCCCGCTTTCCCGAGAATATAGCAATAATTAGAATTGGGTAGTCCAATGTGGGAAAATTAGGAAAAGAGGTGTTCGGATGAAAGACATCACCTGTTTGCCCTCATGTTTACTTAAAATGCTTATCCACTGCTGTTAGTACCAAAATATTGTATGGGTTTGGTGTTACATGTCTTTTAAAAATGATATTGTTTCTATGCTTCCATATGAAAGAACATGTAATAATGACTTCGTAAAAAATGATTTAGTGTGGGAACCGGTGATAGAGGTGGTATTAAAAAAATAAATAATAAGATTATTAAAGGAAGAAGCAGTTATGTTTTCGGTTCTCAACCCTAATGGGCTTGCAGCCCAAACCTTTTAGTAAACTCACATGAAAGGAAAATATGCCAAACTGACTCATGTTATTTGTGGCAAAACAAACATGAAGGGTCAAAAGATGAAGATTCAAAGAGCATCCTAGAGTTTTCAAGAAGATTCAAATGGCTGATCCATCTGTTTATATTGTTTTTGATTAAGAGAGGGCTGAGACTAGCAAGGGCCTCTAGCATTCCAAATGAAGTAACCGGTATTAATAGAAACAAATAGCAAAAAGAAGATCTCCAACTTGGATGTGAAATATTGGGTGATAAAATTTTCTAAGGGAAGAAGAGGTTAGTTTGAAAAATGTTCGGTTTTCAAGCCCAGTAACCCTGCTGCCTAAATGCGCTTAGCAAAGCAACACGTGAAAAAAGTAGAGGGGGCCGGGCATGTGTCATTTGAAATTAAAAACTTGTTCATATATTTACAGGGAGAAATAATGCTATCCATTTGTGTTTTCTATGCCGTGACATAATTTCTAATTTTCAGGGGCAGAGCAGTAGAGCATATTTTTACGGTTCTTGAAAACAATTTAAGGATGTCAATTTGGGACCAGAATCGAGAGAACCGTCCCAGAATCGTCCTACTAAAACTTGGTATCAGACTGTCCCATTAATAAACGTGATGATACTAGGATTTGATTTTGATAGCGCCTCCTCCTTTTCAAAGTTCACATTGGGGATGTTTCCCTAGCCCACTCCTTAATCAAAATTTTCAGTCTTTTTATTTTCTGACTGAAGATATAGAGAGCCGATCCAGAAATCCATTCATCCTAGGATTCTTTCACAATTTTTAGGAAATTTTCGTGATCAGTCCAAGACCTCTAAAACCTGAAAGGACAATTAGAGGGCTTCACCGATGCTTCTGACACCACCAACAGGGGAGAATGGTCAGACGCACAATTAGATAGCACCTTTTGGTGGCAATCATGAAACACTGAAACCCAGGCATCTGTGCAGAAGCTTCTATCTAGAACTGCCACAACAATACCTCTTCTTCTATTATTGGTCCAAGTATACTTGCGACCCTGTGAAGAAATCTGAATAAGGGAGCAGCTGTCCACCATCGCCCCAAAATCTGCCGTAGAGCCCAAATTAAAAGATCCTGGACCTCTTTTTTCATGAGCCTGTAGCGTAGCATTAAAGTCTCCAGTCACCAGCCAGGGGGTGCCTTGACCCCGGTTCGATGCCGCCAAATTATTCCACAAGTCTCTCCTTGCTGCCCTGAAGCAATTAGCATGAATAAAAGACACAACGAAGATGTTCGACTGCCACTGCACACATAAAGTAATATGTTGATCAGAGCAAGAGACACCTTGCGGCTTAGGAATGCTCCTTCTCCAAACCATCCATAGATTTAGAACCTTATCCTGCCTATCATTGTGAATAAAATCCGCTTCAAAATCAAGATTATTGAAAAACCTCTTTGGAAATTTCTGCACCTCCAGCATAGGTTCAGCTAAGCAAATAATTTCCGGGGAATTCATTGTAACAATATTCCCTAAGGCCAACCTAGCAGCCTTCTTCTTCATTCCTCTGATATTCCAAAATAAAATCTTCATAGTCACTTTTTTAAAAGCGCCAATCTGTCAGACTTTCGAGCAGCCTGCTCATGAAGGGCGATGAATTTTCCCTTTTGCTGTCTTCCACCCTTCATATTGCTCTCGAGGACTCTCGCCGCTCTATCAACCTCTGCCACGTCTTCATGATACACAATCATGACCCCCTCCTTGTACTACTGATGAGTTTTTATCAAGCTGAGGCTCGAGCCTCACATCCCTACCATCTTCGAGATCACCATATTGACCTTGATCGATATGATCCTCCCTGCCATAGACATCCTGGTCAAGAGCCTCATCCTCCTCTGTGATGAGAGAGTTGCATCTACGATGATCTATCTCTGCCTCCTCTTCTGGTTCGGATATGTGATCCATATCCGCTCCATCCACCAACCCAGATTCCTCATTGAATGTAGACACCAATCCAGTCCCCTCCATACCGTTAGCTGCATCCATGTGATTGTGATTTGTTCCCATAATGGTGGACTTCTCTAAAGGAATAATTATTGCAATATTTCCCTGCCCCTGCACACCTTCCTTAGGCGTTGAACTATTGTCCCTAATAGGATTTCTTAATATGGTAGGAGGCTGCCACATATGGGTAGGATTTCTTCCCAAATTGGAAACAAATCCTTCACCCGAACCACCACCTCTGAGTTGGATCTCTGCCCTGCACCACCTTCATTCACCATGGCCACCACCCCTAGTATCTTGAGCATCCACCTCCTTCTTCTCTCTGCATTTTAACAGAGCATGCCCAATTTTTTTACAAAAGCCACATTTGGCTAACCCATCTTCATATATGATCAATTGTTTAAACCAAAAAACCTCTCCCGTTCTGGTTGCTTTCTTTCCACCTGAATCTCTTCCACTCTTTTATCCCCAATTATCACTTCTACCTGAACGCAAGCAAAATTCCCCATTGCCGCCGATCTGGTGTGTCTGTCCAGGGCCACAGGTCTTCCTCCCCCCTTGGCCATTGTCAACAGGATCTTCTCATGCCAGTATTCTAGGGGAAGGCCTGGAAATCTGATCCACACCAGTTTGGTTGGGTTGTTCACCGCATGCACATCAAAATCTGGTTTCCAACGTTGGAAGCGAATAAATTGTCATCTAACCTTGATTAGGTTCCTTCTCCAAATGGTAGACATATCTCCTTCCAACTCAAACTGGAATAAGATGAAGCCTTTCTCCATAGGAGACAAGGAAATTCTCCCCTTCAAATTCCATCCCTCTCCTGCAGCTTTACGAATATCATTCAGAGACAGAAATCTGAAGTTTTCCCGACCTATCAAAGCAAACTTGAATTTTTCCAGCCTCTCCTCATATGCCTCCTGAGGGATGATAATCTTGGTGTGCGACCCAGCATGTATTGGTTCCGGCAACTGCTCCACATCCGGTAGGGCCTTACCCACGACCGTAGAAAAAGTTTTCTTCACACCATCCCTTCTATCTTTCTGATGTCTGCTGTCATCCACCTTAGTACCCAGATCTTCTTTGGATTGAAACGCAGTTTCTTCTCTAACCGCTTCCGATGCATCCTTTGAGTTAGGTTTCTAGAAATCAGTAAGGCATAGTTGCCTGCCCCTATTCGGCGGTCTTCCTCCCCCTGGGTCATGGTCCAGATCTAAACCATCATCCACCAAGCCATTCAAAAACGCCATCTCCATCCGTCTGGTGGTAGCTCTTCAATCTCAATCTATTCCATGGTATGCAGCTCAAGATTGGATTCTTGTGAAGGCCTTCTTGGATTCTATAAGATGGAAGATGATTCACTATTTTCGGGAGGCAAATGCTATTGCTGATTTTCTCGCTAAAGATCAGGGGAGACACTTCATTCTTCTTCTAGTTTTTTTTTAGTTGCTCTATCTCTTTCTATAGCTTTAATTCTAGGTTTATGCTTTAAACACTTTTGCAAGTTCTTTTTATTCAATTAATGCAAGCACTTTTGTTTTTGATTCAGTTTTTATTTTTATGTTTATTGTTTAAGCAATTGAAGTTGTAATTTTCAAGTTCTAGTTCTAGGCTTAGTTCTAGGTGACAAGAACAAGCTATGAAGCATGTCTTTCAAGTTCCATTTTTTTTTTCTTTAGATTTGTTTTCTCTAGTACTAGAAATTTCAGATTTGGTTTATTCCAAATCTGGTTTTTAATATTGGTAGTATCTCAAATCGATCAAGTTTTCAGTTCAAGGTTGAAGTTCAAGTAAGTGTGCTCCCTCAATAGTCTTCTCTCCCCCCTCTCATTCCCTCTTCTGACTACCTTTCTTTCTTAATTTAGGATTTTAATTTCAGTCGTTACATTATTGCAATCCCTTTCCCCCAAGGTTCATGGCTAGTGTATGTGTTGGCTTTGCCCCTCCTAGCCATAGAACAATCAATTTATTGCTTTTATTTTATTTGTCTCCCTTTCCCTAAAGCCAAGTAGAGTAACCCTTGTAAGAGTGACTCTCTGGTCAAGTAGGGAAGCTCATATTATGATGCATCCCTCGGGCTAAGTAGAGAAACCTACTTGTGAGTCTCTCTCTAGCTTTATCCCCTTTCTTTTACCTTAACTTTTATTTCAACATTTTTTTTCTTTTATTTTTTTTTTAATTGCGTGGGTTGTTTATTTTCAGTTATTTATTTATTTAATTTTAATTGCGTAATTTGCGTCTTTAAATTCTTAGATGATGAATGGTTAGGACGTTATTTTAGATACATATGTTTAGGACAGTAATTAGAATTAGATCACAACCATTAATCGGTTTACTTTCGCATTATTAAAAGAAGTAAAAAAATAAAGTGGCTGCTCTCCCTGTGTTCGACCGTAGCTACACTGATCCATACGCTTGCGGTTACATTTAAAATCTCAAACAGTTGTGAATGTTAAGGTACTACTATCAGAGATCCTAGTAGTGGTGTAAAACGGGTAAGCGTCTTACTCACACCACTGGTATTCCCATTAGGAGGAGCGGGGTGTGACACCCTATGTTATGGGCATGGTCTTCCGGAAAATTTTGGTATGTGCCGGGACTCGGGTGGGGAGGTGTCGGCTCACTTACCGCTTGGGTTCGAAAGGCTTAAATCCTCTCCAGTTGGACTGTCATGAAATGCACAAGCTAGTTGGGTCATCCCTTCCCTTTTTGCAATGAGGTGTTGCGAGCCAAACCCGTGGGTACTCCGTATCTCTAGTTTGCGATGTATCAGAAAAGTTCAAATTAGATCGGGTTAGGGCATGGGTGTAACAATTATGGTTTCTATAGTTAAGGTACTACTATCAGAGATTCTGGTAGAGATATATGGCGGTGAGCATCCCAGTCACATCGTAGGTATCCTAGCAGGAGCATGGTATGACAGTAAAGAAGCTCAAATGTCTTACAAATTCTATGTTTATACCTATAACTAAAGCCTAGTGTGTATGTCGCAAAACTAAGCTTGAATCTGACAATTGTGGAACACAATTTTTCTTTGGGCACACGCATTATACCAAAAGATCAGGGTGTGACTTCCAATTCTGATGTCCGATTGACTTCTATGTGAAGATGCTCAAACATTTATCTTTATCTTGTTTTATTTTCTCCAAATTCTAATTGAGGAAGATCTCAAAATAACTGCAAAGTCTTTGCACAAACACAAAATAGAATTTGTACTTAGCCACTTTTCTAACCTCTTCTGACATCGATCAATCCAAAGCTAGCTGACATCAAAGTTGTTTCACTAAACAGCCATCGATGTTAAATTAGGAATGATACTATCGACTATAGGCTTCTGACTGTCAACAGGAATCTTCATGCAACCAACAATGAGATAATTTTGTTCGACATTCACTTAGGCCACCATCGATGCCGATTGAAGTTTGTCGATGTCGACATGGACATTTAGACTATTAAGTCTTGTTTTAGTGTGGATAGAGTAATTTTATGGCTTAGGTTAGTTCCAAAGGGAATTGAGCTAGGCCAAGCCCATCCAGTATTTGCTTTTAACTTTGGGTGCCTATAACTTTGGCTCCGGATGTCCCAACAGATTGATTCAAAAGCCCTTTATTTTTATATTTCGCATACTTTTACTTAGTATGATGATTGAAGATTAGATTTGTAGCTTGATTGGCCTCCAGGGTGGGTCCCATTAATCAAAAATAGAATCTTCTCCTAATACCGAGCTTGGGTATGATAAAATTATTCGATATTCAAACCTCTCAGAACATTTCCAAGATGTAACCACAGCTTATCACATTTTCTTCTTCAGACGTATTTTAGTAATTTTGCACGGATAATTTGGTGGGCATGTCAGTAGCATGAAAAATCTCCCAAATCCAAAGATATAAATCCACTCAGCGTCAAGAGATGCTCATCATTGTCGTGAAATCAGCCTATAGGGTGACAAAATGAGGTGTCTATAATTGAATTTTGAAATCTTCATTTTTTTTTTTCACTCAGGGAAGGAAAAACCAGCTCAAACCAATTTCTGGCCCTCGTGGAGTAACGGTGCCCTCTCACCTCGATCCTATTCGCTGATGATATTTTCATATTAATGAATGCATCCAAGAGATATGTATGGAACCTCAAATCCTTCCTCGTGAAATATCAGAATTTCTCTGGGCAATGTTTCAATTTAGAGAAAAGCAAGATGTTCCTTGGGCAGATCTCTTCAGTTCGAAAGGATTAGATTGTTGAGAAGCTGACTGTTCCCATCTGTAAATTTCCTACTAAATACCTTGGTGTGGAAATATTCTAGGGAAGACTTAAGAGGGATCCTCTCTTATCGGTCATGGATAAGGTCAATGATAGATTAGTTAGATGGAAGGGAAAACTTCTTTCCTTGGCTGGTAGAGTGGAACTGATTAGATCGATGGTTTCTAGAATGCCTTTAAATAGCTTCTTTGTTTACTGGTGGCCGTCAACTCTGATTAAGTGCCTTGAAAGATGGATGAGAAACTTCATCTGGACGGGAGAGATTGACACCTCTAAGGCTGTAATTGTGAGATGGGACATGGTGTGCGAGCAAAAAAGGGAGGGCGGTTTGGGAATAAGGACGCTCAGGGACGTTAATCAGGCCCTTCTCACCAAGATGGCTTGGAATGTTAAGCACGAAGAATCGGATCTCAGTAGACTACTACGTGCGAGGCTCCTCTCCAGTCATGGACAGCTCAAGAAAGGATTTAAAGGCTCCACTATATGGCATGGTATTAAGAGAATGTGGCACTTTGTAGCAAAGAATGAGGGCTGGATTGTGGGAAATGGGAAAAATATTGATTTTTGGAGACATAATTGGATGGGCCCTAATCCTATCTTTGAGATTTCAGGTCTTGAGGTGGACGTTTTCAACTACCATTTCCTTCTGTGGACTCGTTCATTGAGAATGGTGTCTGGAAGCTGCCCCCAGTGGAATCTTCCCTTCTTAAGCATGTCTTTGATTCTATTAAAGTTGTGCCCCTCCCATCAATCCCTATAGAAGATAGGTGTGTGTGGAAGCTCGACCCGATGGGTAAATTCATGGTGAAGTCCACATGGGAAGGTATAAGGGTTGAAGCCCCTATTGTTCCCTTGGCTTCGGTCATTTGGAACAAGGATCTTTCATCCAGGCTGTTTACATTGGGGTGGCGCTGGGTACATGGAAAGTTACCAACTGATGACAGAATTCAGGCCAAAGGGATTGTTTTGCCATCCAAATGTGACCTGTGTGGTCAGAGTGAGGAATCCTTCTTTCATTTTTTTCCTTGATTTCAGGTATTCTCTTGATGTTTGGTCCAGGTCTACTGCTATGTTTAATATGGAGTGGAACAAGCAATCTTCGGTGGTGGATGTCATAAAATGGTGGAAGAATAAAGGCAAGGGATGGTCTCTGAAGTGCCCTTGGATGATTGGACTAATGGTCACCGTCGCTGCTATCTGGAATGAGAGGAATCTAAGGCGTCATGAGGACAAATCTCGCAGCTCTGCCTTTGTGGTGGCTGGTATTTGTAAGGATATTTATATCATATTTAATGGGATGAAAATTACACCCAAATCAGCTAGCGACCTGGTTTTGAGCAGACGATTTCTTCTTGTCAATGGCCCCACTTCCTCCCACCAGATTTTGGAAGTCCATTGGTGTAAGCCGCTGGATCATTGGTGTAGTTGAACGTCGATGGCTGCTCCTTAGGGAATCCTAGTCAGGCGGGTGGTGGGGTATTTTCAGAGAGCATCTTGGAAAAATGCTTCTTTCCTTCAGCTACTTCCTAGGTGTGGCCACGAACTTCCAAGCAGAAATTTGGAGTATTATTCATGGGTTGCAATATGCTAGTACTATGGATGTGAGATGGATCTGGATTGAATCAAACTCGGCCTCAGCTGTTACTCTTTTTCATCATAGGCTCATCCCGTGGTTTGTTCTCCAGGAATGGACTAATCTCCTCAGTTATGTTAACTCCATCGAGTGGAAGATTACACACTGCTTCAGAGAAGCAAACCCCATTGCTGATATTTTAGCAAAAGATGCAGCAAAATCTAGCTTTTCAAGAGTTTGAGTAAACCTTCCTCAGTCTATTTGTGAAGAATTGATCCTAGGTGAAGCTGGTCGTCCTCGATACCATTTTAATAGATAGCGGTTGTGAGCCTCTGCTGATGGCAATGCCGAAGATGGAGGCTCCCTCTGGCTATAGTTGAGATTTTCTAGTCTTTTACTTCATTGTATGGTCTTTGATTCTTTTTTCTCTCTTTTAATAAAATTCTGACCTTCTAGCAAAAAAAACTAAAACATAACATTTTGATTAAGGGACCTTGGGCTCTAATTGTCTATGTAATTTTAGCTTTGTCCAATGTACCATAAGGTAGTAAAGGTCTAAAGATATCACTGGATTGTTAAAACTTCTCCAAAATTTTTTAAACATGCAGGAAGAAAAAGATTACAAGTAGCCTCAATATTAGTTACACTTTCTCCTAACAAAATTTTGTCAAAATAGAAATTACACCTAAGTTTAATGAAGCATGCCTACACCTGGACATATAAAACTCATTTATTTAGCTTTTAAAAACTAAGAACTGCATCTTCGAGTATACTCCTTAACAAGCTTTGCAAATGATGAGGATTTATTCTCCAGTAATTTGGCTGGGGAATCGTATTCCACTACAAGGCCTGCTTAAGATAAAAAAAGATGCTAACCTGATTAGAAAATCACCTCAAAAAGGATAAAAAGATATATTTTCAAACTCATTTGGACCCATTTGATTGTGGTATAATAATTAGTAGCTACTAACCATTATCAAGAAGGAGGACCATGTCGATATCAAGAATTGATGTTATCCTATGTGTGATTGTGATTAAAGTGGACCTTGAGAAGTGTTTCTTAATTGTTTGCTGAATTTGATAGTCAGTCATAGTATCCATAGATGATGTAGCTTCATCAAGTACTAAAACTTTACTCCTCTTGAGTAGTGCCTGCCCTAAACAGACTAGCTGCCTTTGACCCATGCTCCAATTCTCTCCATTCTCAAATTCTCTCCATTCTCAGTCACTGCAACAGCCACCACATGGACAAAAAAAAAAAAAGAGCCACTATATGAAAATGGGTTAGATATTCAAGATCTTATTTTCATTAACTTTTGACCCCCACTTTATGTTAGAAATGGAATTGGGACCTAGGACATTTGATTGTACTAGAATTTAATCATATCATAATTAAAAAAAAAAAAAATGAAATTAGTGTGCCTCTCAAGGGTAAATTGATGTTGAACAACTTTGGAATAAATATTAATATGAGAAGAAACGAACCTGTAGAATCAAGCTTCCCTTTTTTCTTTCTAACTTCATCACCAAGATGGATTCTATCTAAAGCCTAAAAAAAAACTCCATGTCAACTTCCCTCCTTTCTTGATTTTTCAAGATGACATGAAACCGATTATTAAAGATGAGTGGAGGGAAAGACATAATGAACATACAAGGGATGCTATGTGGAAATAATAATAATAATAATAATAAAAAAAAAAAGTGCACTTCGTAGGTCACAATTACAAGAATCTCTTAGACTAACTTGATACAAAGATGATCTAATGCATATAATGAAATGGCTTCAAGAACTTGCTAGAGAAAATAAAATGAAGGTGACCGCAAGCAAGGAGTTCATAGCAAACCATTAGACAAGAATTCACAAGAGATCACCACTACAAAGGAGTTCATAGCGACACATGTTCCTAACAATCAAATGTGATGTGTTTGTTTTGTATGCAAATCAGTAAAAAGAAGTTATGCCCATCCTAACTTTGTCAATGAATGAAAATTTTATCAAATAAGAAAACCCCACCTCCCATATCTACTCATCAGTGTACTCTTCAAGCGGATCTAGATTACTTCTTAGAGTCCCCTCAAACATTGTTGGGTCTTGTGGGATGATGCTCAATCTTGACCTCAAGTCATGAAGGCCAATCTTAGAGATGTTGATACCATCTATCAATATCTGTCCGGCTGTAGGTTCAACCACACGGAAGAGAGCTTGTAAGAGAGTTGATTTACCACTCCCTGTGCACCCAACGATGCCAATCTTCATTCCTCCTGGGAAAGAGCATGTGACACCTGCAAGACAAGAGGAAGTTGTGGGGCATACCGAACCTACATACATATTATATAATCAAACCATGTAGCTTAGTAAAGTACTATAATAATAGAAAGAACTATCCAACATTAGACTACAGAGTGTCTATTCCATAAAATGAAAAAATAAGTAAGAGATAAAATCTTATGAATCTAGATTAAGGACCACTTGCAGATCAACAATGTCAACTTTCCCTTCTGGTGGCCATTCATGACTTGGCCTGTTTTCTTCTACTAGTAGAGGAGGTTCACTAGGGATGCAAGTGTACTGTAATATTCTCTCAACAAATATAATTTTAGTTTGAAGTTGATTAAGATCCCATACAACACCATGTAAACTGAAATCAAGTCCATATGTGACTGCTAAACCCATAACACCTTCGAGAGAGAAAAGAAAGAAAACTAAAGTGGGAATCATTAGAATGAACCATGATTTTCCTAAAGAATGATTTTATAGGATCTCAAACTCAATTGTTTACCAGGATTAAGTGCTTCCTTTGGCACTAAGATTAGAAAACCAAAGAGATAGCATATGTAATGGATACTAATATATCCATATGAAAGGATAACCACTCCATTGCACCAGAGAAGTGAAATTTTGGTTGAGCATACCCATCCACCAACTTGAAGTTTGTGTCCTTAAATCTATCTTCTTGATTGAAGCACCTGATTGTGATTGAACCTAAACAAGATTCGGAAAAATGTTGTATAATTGGAGCTTGGCATACTCCGAATAGTCGTGACAATTCTCATGCTGCAGATATATAGTACTTCTACAAGACAAGAATTATAAAAAATTAAACTAAGTACAATGTAAAAAAAAAAAAAAAATGTGATGAATTTTGGGATAGTGGAAAAATGATATAGACTTTAATTTGTTTATGCAGTTTTCTTAATGTAAGTTGCTTACATTTAGATGGTTGATAGTAATTGATCATCATGAATGGTTATTATTTTCTATTATACGAGATATTGATTGAATTATATACATTACGTGTATCTTGACCATATCCCAAATTTTTATCCCTAAATTATTAGATAAAAATTGAAACATGAAAGAAATCGTACCCAAAAATTTTGGTTTTTTGCTTTCCAAATTTTCAAAAAAACTAAAATTTAGTCACATATTCAAATTTTAATTTATAACTCCATGCTCCATATAAAAAAAAAAAATGTATTCCAAATATAAATCCGTTGATGATGGACAAAAAAAATATGATCTATTAACTAGCACTAAAACCACATGAATGTGAAGTTTTTTTCTGTAAAAAACATTGTGGCATAGTACAACCTATGTACTTCACTTAGGTTAGCGTAATGCTTTCCCATGCTTAGCATAAGGCGGAGCCCCATGTGCTTCAATTTGTAAAGAAAGAGGATTGTGAAGGAAAGAGATCAAGGGAAGTGCGAAGAAAAGGAAAGGAAGAATTTTTCCCATTTTTTTTCGCTAAAGATTCATTGTATTAAGAAGAAAGAAAGAATGTACAGCCAAGTAGAAAAGAAAAAGAAAATAGTACCACCATCATACAAGAAATAGACTAAGGAAAAATTGGACCAGCCCCACCTTCGGCATTGCCATCAGCAGGAGAAGGCCCCCTTAAATCTTAGTCTAATGCAAAACCTATAAGTTCATAAAGCGATATCTTGGACGCTGGGTAGCATCCAAATCCAATTCCATTGAAACCAACCGAGGCCAAGCTTCCACTGGATACGACACTTCAAATCTCGCTGATGATTTTACCAAAAAATCGGCAATCACATTTGCCTCCCGGTAACAATGCGTCACCTTCCAATTTATTGAATTCATGAAAGATAAAAGACTCCTCCATCGTTGTAGAGCAAACCATGGAACTAAACCTTTAGAAAGAAGGATCACCATTGCCGTAGAGTCGCATTCAATCCAAAGATGCTGAAAACCATGTATCTTTGCCTGTTCAAGACCAGCGATCACTGCCAAGAATTCCGCTTCAAAATTTGTTCTGATACCGACATATTCTCTGTAGTTCAAGAGGCTGTCCCCCTTCTTGTTTCTAAAACTCCCACCTGCTCCGGCCTTCCCTGGATTTCCCAAGGAGCATCCATCAGTGTTTAGCTTGATCCATCCTGGAAATAGAAGACACCAATAACTTCAATAATCTCTACAAGTTCTTGTTACCCGAGGAATTCCTATTCTTCTAGCACATAACAGGTCCGGGATGGAAAGGGGTTTCCCAAGATGTACACTAGAAATCATACAAATTTCTCCTTTCACTCAAGCAAAAATATGCTTATAATGAAGAGCGCACCATCATGATATCTAGCGCTTCCATCCGCATAGATATGGGATAAGAATAAAACCACAAAGCCACACAGTTGAAAAGGTTAAGGTCTTCCCTTTCAGTTTCCACTATGCTAAAATGTCCCCCATCCTATCAAGGGGCTGCCACCTGTTACCGAATAAATCACAGAAAGAATTCCATAGGGATTGGGTGTACTCACAATGAATAAATAGATGAGGGATAGATTCTTCTGCATGACCACACAAAATGCACCTAGAAGGCATCATCACACCCCTTCTGCGCACCTCCTCATCCGTGGGTAACCAATTATGAGCAAGCCTCCAACCAAACACAGCTTGACGAGGCTGAATCTTGGATTTCCATAAAATAGAAAACCAAGGGAATTTCTGATTTTTCCCCCTTATCTCCTCCCACGCTGATCGCAAAGAAAATGCCCCAGAATTTGATAGCTTCCAATGACATATATCCTCCATATGCGATAAAGAAATTCTTTTAGCCTTCTCAAAGGTATCGGCAAGAAATTTCGAAGAAACATTTGGGAAACTCCACTCACCATTTCCTCCCTATGAACATTTCCTGCTCCAAATTAGAAGACTCGCCAGGGAAGAGTGTTCTAACCATTTATCTGTCCAGAACATGATTTTTTCCCCATTTCCCACTGTCCACCTTTCCATGTCCGACACGAATTTCCACACCCTCTTCAGCCCCGGCAAAATGGAGGAGGATTTGTATCCCTTCCTAAGAGAGCCGTCTTTCTGAACAAATCTTACTCTAAAAAATTTGCTCATAATATTGTCTTCATGTTTAATCGCAAAGTAGCTTGCATAAACAAAATTTATTCACCTCTCTCAGTTTTCTGATACCCAAGCCGCCCTCATCCTTGGGCTTACAAGTGTTCTCCCATTTTATCATAATTTTTTTTTCCACCTCCATTTGACCCGACCAGATAAAATTTCTCATCCACCGCTCTATAGTTTTAATAATGGACTGGGGCCACCAATAAACTGCAAAATTATGGATAGGGATACTAGAAATTACTGATCGAACCAACTCCATCCGACCAGCCATCGAGAGGAGCTTCCCTTTCCAGGAAGCCAATCTACATTTAATCTTATCCATCAAAGGTAAAAGGTGATTTTTCTTCACTCTTCCCTTGAAGATTTCCACACCCAAATACCTTGTAGGGAATTTTAAGGCATGAATTCCCAATAAATTACTGATGAATTGTTTCCTGTGGGGGGCGACCTTCCCAAAGAAGGCTTTGCTCTTGTCGAGATTAAACTGTTGGCCAGAGAACTCCTGATACTTCGATAAAAAGAAATGCAGATTTTTAACAAACTTAGCCGAAACCCCTTCATGAAGATGAAAATATCTCCCCTCGAATAATAGGTGAGTTAGGCCACCTCTTGGACCCAGTACGATTAATCCTTCCAAGGCCAATTTATTTAATCTCTATAGAGCACTTCCTTAGCTAAAATAAACAAAATGGGAGATAACGGATCACCTTGTGTAAGACCACACACCAAAACCCGTCTGGACCTCCATTTATTAAACCGAAATCCTTGAAGATGAAAGAATTTCTTGGATCCAAGAAATCCATTTTGCAGGAAACCAAACTTCCCAAGAACACAAGTAGAAATTCCTGTATAGAGAATCGAGCTTATACATCGACCTTGAGCCCCATCCGCCTCCTAAGCCCTTTGGAATGCATCATTCCAACTCAAAGCAAGGCTAATGTTTTGATATTATCTTCCCTTTGAACGCCCTTGTTCCTCGAAATCAGCTTTGGAAAGATAGAATTGGAACTTACTTGCAATAATTTTGATAATACCTTGCAAAAATAATTTCCCATGCAAATTGGCCTATACTTGTGAGAGGTAGCCCACCACCTTAGGGATAAGAGTGAGAAAAATTATTCACACCTTTGGAAGGATTCCCCATCTCGCAAAAATGAAACAAATGGAGCAAAAATACACCTCAACAATCCATAACCCGCCTAAAAAATTCCTAGAGAATTTCGTGGTCCAGGAGCTATTTAGGTCTAATTACCAAACAGCTTTTATATTCCTGGATAGAGTGTAGGCCAAAATTCCCTTTGGGCCCCCCCCGCCCCCCACTTGGAAAATTATTTCCTTCCAAGGCTAATTTTTATTTATCTTCCCCTTTGAACTCCCTTGCCCCGAAATCAGCATTTGGGAGAATTAACGTCACTTGACAAGATAATACCCAACAAAAACCCCTCTTTGGGCCCATATTTAGAAAACCCCCCCCACCTTGGGAAAGAGGAAAAAAATTTTCCCCCCTTGGGGGTTCCCCCAAGAAATCAATTGAAAAAACCCCCAAAATTGCCAAGCCAAAAATTTGAAATTCCGGGAGTATCTGGCTTTCCCCAAAAATTTTTTTCTTTAGCCCCATCCGCCTCCCTAACTGTGGAATGCATCAGTTTGCCAATTCAAGCAAGGCTAATGTTTTTGATATTATCTTCCCTTTTGGAACTCCCTTGTTCCTCGAATCAGCTTTAGGCAGTAGAATTGCAACTCTACTTGCAATAATTTTGATAATACCTTGCAAAAATAATTTCCCATGCAAATTGGCCTATACTTGTCGAGAGAAGTAGCCCCCACCACCTTAGGGATAAGAGAGAAAAAAAATTTTCACACCCTTTGGAAGGATTCCCCATCTGAAGAAATGCAATACAGCCCTACAAAAATCACCCTCAACAATATGCCATACCCGCCTAAAAAATTTCCCTGAGAAGCCGTCAGGTCCAGGGGAGCTATCTGGGTCTAATTACCAAACAGCTTTTTTTATTTCCTCTGAAGATGGTTCAACCTCCAAATAAAGAGCATCATCATCCGAAATTATGCATGGAATGCAATCCAGCAGCTCAGGGTGAGGAGAAGTAAGAGATAAGCCGTGGAATTCCTCGTAATAATTGACAATATATGAAGACAATTGTTTCTGGTCATTCATCCACTCCCCATCAGCATTCTGCAAAGTGCGGATTTGATTTCGAGCCCGTCGCATTTTCACTGATAGGTGAAAGAACTTTGAATTTTTGTCCCCATCTTTCATCCACCTCTGCTTAGCTTTTTGAGCCCATAGATTATCCTGCAACTGGGTGGCTTTCAACAGAGCTGTTTTGGCATCAGCCTCGTGACCAAAAAGGTCATCTGACATCCCTGCAGCCTCAATTTCTTGATGTACAGAATTTAGGTGATCAGAAGCTTTTTTTACTTCGTTATCAATATTGGGAAAATTTTTTCTTCCCCTTGATATACAACTTAACTTGCTTAAGTTTCTGAGAAAGAATAAAAATAGGATTTCCAGATATTTCCTGGTTCCACACATCTTGAATTACATTATCAAAATGATCATGCTCCATCCAAAAATTATTAAATCTAAAAGGGATGTTACCTGGTCGGGCGATCGATTCTGACACAACTAGAATGGGAGCATGATCAGAGGATGACCTTAGAAGGACCCTTTGGAGAGTACTTTTAAACATATCCAACCATTTACTATTGCAGAAACTTCGATCGAGGACCGCAGCTACATTACCTCACTGGCGATTGTTAGTCCAGGTAAACTTCTTACCTTGCGAGGGTACTTGTATCAAAAGACAAGTATCCACCATAGATTGGAAATCTGCAGCTGAGTTTGCATTAAATCTCCCTGGACCCCTTTTCTCGTTTGAAAGAAGGGTAGCATTGAAATCACCTATCACCGACCAGGGTAGATTGGATTCACCACCAAACCTAGCTCCGACCAAAGCTCTCTCCGTTTGACCTTAAAACAATTAGCGTGTACAAAGGTCAGGCCTACACAGTTCCCTAACCAATCCACTGTAATTGATAATTGCTAGTCAGATACCGAGATGATCGAGGGGTAAGGAATTCCTTGTTTCCATATAACCCATATATTAGGGACCTTGTCCGTGCGGAAGTTGTGAATGAAATCAGACTCGAACCCCAATTTTTTAAAGAACAAAAAATGGAATTTGCTTTCACTAATCATTGGCTCCGCTACGCAAACAACATCAGGAGAATGTTCTCGAATAAAATATGATAAGGCTCTTAAACCAGCAGCCTTCTTCGCGCCTCTGATATTCCAAAAGAGGGCTTTCATTGGAAAATAATGAATTAATTGGTGTTGCCAGACTTACTAGTCTGGCCTGCTTTCTTCTTTTTTTTGTTGCCTTCTTTTGAAGAAACGGTCATTCCCTTTTCTCGGGCATAGAGGGCATTGTCTATCTTCTCCATCTCCTCATAATGAGAAGCCGTTCTACCATCCCTTCTGGAGGAGCTGAGGAAGCTACCATGCTGCAAAACCCCATTCTCTGGCGAGGAACGAGTAGAAGAAGCGTTTCTACCTCCCCTCAGCGAAGACAATGCTCCACGACCTTTGGAAGCTCTGCCCTTTCTTGTTGGCCTAGGAGGAAGTTCCCTGACAGCAGGGGCATCCTCCTCCCTCTCATTTTCCACCGAGTTCTCTGTGGAATCAGATGAAATCTCATCACCCGATGGGTCTGCACTATCCACATCCTCAGAGTCCGACTCGGATCCAGCCACATAGTTATTCAAATTTGAATTAGAGGGGCGGACAGAGATATCTCCACGATTCAGTGAGTTGGAGTTTCCTAAAACTTCAGGATTGGTTGCCAAAGAGTCCAAGACAATCAGAATATCTCCCTCCTTCTCAGCATTCTGATTGGCTGACTATCCAACACAAATAGAAGGAGATTTTTGCAGTTCCTCAATTGATGTTCTTTCAGTGTTTGCATTCAAATCGTGGCCCTCCTTCCCAGCTGCTTGATTGGCAGGTGAAGCTACTATTATGGGAAGAGGATCATGAGGGGCGGTTTCCACAATTGGCATTCTACCCGAGTGAGACGCAACTCGGACCGAGTCCACTCTATCTTCAATGTAGACTGCACCAGGTACAGAGGCGACCTATCCATAACAGCCTATTTTTCATCTTCAAGCCTCTTGGATCTACATTCTCCCACCTTATGTCCCAACCTCTTGCAGAAGCCACATCGACTAATGTCATCTTCATATTGGACTCGTTGTCTAAATCCAAAAACTCTCGTTGTACCGGGTTCGAGACGTTCAACTTGAACCTCCTCTATGCGAGATGCAGTTTCAGTAGTATCCATTTCAACCAGTACTCTAGCATAGTGACCCATTAATCCCTGCTTGGTATGGCGATCCAGGGCAACAGGTCTCCCCACAGCTTTTGCAATGGATAAGAGAACATTCTCGTGCCAATATTCTAAGGGGAGGTTTGGAAATCGTGTCCAGATTAGCTTGGACCAGGTTTGCTTAACATGGATGTTGAAGTCCGATTTCAGTGTTGAAAACGAATGAGTTGCAAGCCTATTTTATAGGGCTTCTTCTCCATACTGCCACCTTATCCCCTTCACATTGAAATTGGAAGATAACAAAACCCTTTCCAAGGGGATGCATAGTAACCCTCTGGTTTAGGTTCCATTTGTCTGCGGCCTCCTTTCTTAGAGCATCCAATGAAATAGCTCTGAAATCGACCCTTCCAATAAGGGCAAATCGGAAAGGCTGCCTCTTAGATTCGTAATCCTGTTGAGGGATTATGATTCTTCTAATCTCCCCTACTTGAATCGGTTCTGGAAGAGAGTCGATCACAGGCCATGATGCATTCCCTACCGCCTTAGCATAGGAGCGGTTGGGTCTCAGTGCATCTGAGTTTACTCCACCCATAGCCATGGCTGCCTAGGGCGCAGGACCTCTATCCAGATCCTCATGAGCCCCACCATCATCATTAGCGTCTTCGCCATTCCTCCTATTCTCTGCCATTCTCGTCAAGTTCCCCCGATCAAAATCAAGAATTACCCTTCTCTCCCTTCAATCCCAGAATTTTTCCCATTGAAAACTAAAATATATATATATATATATATATTATATTGTGGCACCAGATCTCCACCTTTTTTTGTGGTAAACGAGGTCTCCACCTAGATAAGCTTTCTCTCAGCTACCTAAATATCAGCCACATGGAAATTCCATTGATGGTCAAATTTTTACAACGTGAGTTGTCCAAATCACCTCGAGTTTCAAATTTGAGCTTTAATTGATTAATAGTTCAACTTATGTAACTTTAGGAAACTTTAGTTCAACCATTGGAAAATACATAGTAAAAATCCATATTTGGTGGACCATACAATAGAGATTGGGTCCCAAACTTAGCTTACTAATCCAAAACGGGGAACAACTATTCAATAGTCGGTTTGACTAATGAAGCCTCTACATTACTCGAAATTATTGGACCATTAAGACAAGCTCTTATTCAAGCCTTATGATGGATTTTTCATTTGATCTTCAATATTTAGATATTTCTAATTTAAAAATTTTCACCATTTTATCATTCTAAAATTATCTAATAATTATTTTCACACTTAAAATTGATTTATTATTTAGCTAGTGTGAAAAAGATTTTATTTACTAATTCATTATTTGAAAAAGTTTCCTGGTCAATAGACTAGTTAAGGGGGTCCTTGGTCAAATGGTAAATCATACCATTGGATACCTAAGAGATAGATTAAATAGACAACATGTTGATTCTATACTAAAGTCAATCATTTAGCCCCCATATAATGTCATACCCTCCCGTACATGTCCATGTACCCACATAAGTTCTGTAGATTATTCAACGATATGTTTCACCACAAGGTCGACTTTGTTTGGACTGAAACTTGACATATAAGAAGGGACTTTGGGATCTACCCACCTAAAAAATGTTAGCTCAATCTAGTCTACCACTTAGAAAATAGGAATGCAATTATGGCTTGCTTATGTGGCCTGCAAGACCTAAAAACCTTCTTCCTTCTTATAAATATTAACTTATTTTTACTATGAACTCCAATCGAAAGATCTATCAATAAACTAAAAGCCAAATTGTATTTTTATTGATGCATATTAAAAGTGTAGTAATGTTGCTTAAGGTGGATTTTGCACTTTGCCAACATTTGGATTTTTCACCTCAAACAATTTGGTAAAAAGAAAGACTACAGTTTTGCATTCATTCATATGAAAATGTAGAATTGAAAAAAAATGGGTATCTTATATAAATTCAAGAAATTTATTAAGGTTCAAATCACAACTTTCACACCCCAAGAATTTATAAATCCAGCATTAAATCAATTTTGGGTTGAAAGAAAATTCAAAATTCACTGATAAAAAAAGCATTAACCAACTTTTATTATGACCTATTATCCATGGGGAAATGTGGTTGAGTTTGAATTAAATTTTTTTAGTACGAAAGTGGAAGTGGAATTAAAATTACCTGATACCAAATACATGTCACAGTCATTGGAATAAAAATTATTAACATTTTCCAAGCAACCTGTGACATCACTGTAACAGTTCCCAAGAATCCTATGCTTGAGATAATAAGTTCTTCAATTGGATCTGGAATAAAGGTATCAATTGCACTTTGATCTATGGATACCTGTATACAGAAATAGATTTTATTTAAAATTTATACATTTATCATAATAAACCAAGATCATTTGGATCCCTAGAGTAAATAATAATATTTACTAACCCGATTTAAAATCTTTCCACTTGGAGTGGAATAAAAATGACAAGGGAGCACAGAAAATGCACGAATGCATTTTTCTAAAGAACAAAGTGGATGTCTTGTATCCAACAATTACAACAAGCATGGACCTTATAAGTATAAAAAGAGAGCTTCCAAGAATCAAAGCAACATAAACAACGATGATAGTAGATCCTTTATCATGAGGTCTCACACCCTTTGAAACAGGAGTAACCAACACCATCCAATAACTACTGACTATGTGGAGAAGATCAACAAGACTTTGTGCCAACAATATAAATGGTACAAAAGCCCCTCTATATGCAGCAATAATATACTTCCAGTAGACTGAAAAACTAACTCCATCCTTTTCTCTCTTTTCTTCCTGAACAAGTTGTCCTTCTGACCCAACTAAATTTTTTGTTTTGTATTTTAGGGGTTCCATATCCTTATCATCATGAAGAAACTCCTCGTTGTACAACATATCATCATATTCCTCATCATTAATTAAATTATCCAAAGAAGCCCTATGTTTGATAGAATTAAAGTCTGTCAAAGCTTTTTTATGTGCACCCACTAATTCTTTAAAGTTAGTTCCTGAATTTAGGATTTCTTTCTATTTTCTTGCTTAAGAAATCTTTCCATCTCTCATAACCTGTCACATAAAAGAAGCTAAAGAATTGTTCTCAAATAAGATTGAGAAATTTGAAGTTGGAAAAGAAATATGGTATACCCTCACCAGGATAAGATCAGCAGAAGATAAAAACTCAAGTTGGTGGGTAACATAAATTACTATTTTTGAACTCAAAATTTTTAGCAAGCACTCCTGTCACAAAATTTCAGATGTACACATTTAGCACTCAAAAGAATTTCCAATTACTTAAAAGACAAAAATAGTTATAATATCATAACAACAAGCAATATACCCCAAGCCCCAAGGGGGTTACTCAATTGGCAAAGACCAACACCTCATAATGAAGGAATCATGAGTTCAAATCTCCTTGGGGTCTAGCTATTAAAAAAAAACATAAGTTTTATGCCAGAACATGTATTCCTCAATATCATGTGTTTATATGCATTGATTATTTAATCAACCATGATTTTAATCTTCTTAATGAAACTCAATTTTTTTTTTTTTAAAAAATTATGATGTAAGCAATGAGGTTATAGTTTCATGCCAATTTCACCTCAAAAAACATTGGAACTAGTGTACAAAGAGCAACTACCTTATATAGATGAGTTCCTATATGAGCATCCACAAGGCTAAAAGGATCATCAAGCAGATAAATATCAGCATCATGGTACAAAGCATGTGCAATTTGAATCCTTTGTTTCTGACCACCGCTCAAGTTAATCCCCCTCTCCCCTATGATAGTATGGTCCTCAAATGGACACAATTCTAGGTCCTTTTTTAGTGAACATGCTTCTAGAATCATCTCATACCTTTCCTTATTCATCTCCTTACTAAACAACATATTGTCTACTATCTTGCCACTCTATATCCAAGGTGACTATGCAACATAGGCCTTTGTCCCACTCAATTTAATAATTCTAGATAGCTTTGGTATTTCCCCCAATGAGCATGAAAGTAGACTTGACTTTCCCGATCCAATAGAACCACAAACAGCCACTCTTGTACCATGGTACACTCGGAAATTAAGACCTTTTAATGTGAGATTAGGGGAAGAAACATCCCAAGAGAAATTTCCATTGACTAACTCAATTGCAACCTCGACACCATCTCTTGGAAGGTTCTGTTCATATTCAGATGAAGATCATCGAGACAAAGGTGTGAGACTATCCTGTCAAGGGAAACTTTAGTCTGAATTACCATAGAGATTGTGTTTGGGAGACTATAAATAGGCAATTGCAATATCTCAAATGTTGCAAGCGCAGTCACAATATTCTCTGACCCTAATGGAATTTCCATAAAGTAGCCATGGATACAAACAGAGAAGCAGAAGAGTAGACAAGAGGCAGATTTACTTGTAGACCTAAAAATAACGTCAATCTAGTCTTTTGGTGAAGGAGATGGATGGAATGGCAGAGAATAGGAGGAATGGCGAAGAAGCAGATGATGATGGTGGGGCTCGTGCGGATCTGGAGAGAGGTCCTGTGCCTAAGGAAACCATGGTTATGGGTGGAGTAAACTCAGATGCACTGAGACCCAACCGCTCCTATGCTAAGGCGGTAGGGAATGCATCATGGCCTGCGATCGACTCTCTTCCAGAACCGATTCAAGTAGGGGAGATTAGAAGAATCATAATCCCTCAACAGGATTTCGAATCTAAGAGGCAGTCTTTCCGATTTGCCCTTATTGGAAGGGTCGATTTCAGAGTTATTTCTTTGGATGCTCTAAGAAAGGAGGCTGCAGACAAATGGAACCTAAGCCAGAGGGTTACTATGCATCCCCTTGGAAAGGGTTTTGTTATCTTTCAATTTCAATGTGAAGGGGATAAGGCGGCAGTATGGAGAAGAAGCCCTATGAAAATAGGATCGCAACTCATTTGTTTCCAACACTGAAAACCGGACTTCAACATCCATGTTAAGAAGACTTGGTCCAAGCTAATCTGGATACGATTTCCCAACCTCCCCTTAGAATATTGGCATGAGAATGTTCTTTTATCCATTGCAAAAAGCTATGGGGAGACCTGTTGCCCTGGATCACCACACCAAGCAGGGATTAATGGGTCAATGCTAGAGTACTGGTTGAAATCGATACTACTGAAACTGCATCTCGATAGAGGAGGTTCAAGTTGAACGCCTCGAACCCAAGACAACGAGAGTTTTTGGATTCAGACAACGAGTCCAGTATGAAGATGACATTAATCGATGTGGCTTCTGTAAGAGGTTGGGACATAAGGTGGGAGAATGTAAGAGGCTTGAAGATGAAAAACAAGCTGCTATGGACAGGTCGGCCTCTGTACCAGGTGCAGTTTACGTTGAAGATAGAGTGGACTCGGTCCGAGTTGCTTCTCACTCGGGTAGAACGCCCATTGTGGAAACCGTTCCTCATTATCCTCTTTCCATAATAGTAGCTTCACCTGCCAATCATGCAGCTGGGAAGGAGGGCCACGATTTGAATGCAATTAATGAAAGATCGTCAATTGAGGAACAATCTCCTTCTATTTGTGTTTCAGCCAATCAGAAATGCTGAGAAGGAGGGAGATATTCTGATTGTCTTGGACTCTTTGGCAACCAATCCTGAAATTTTAGGAAACTCAAACTCAATGAATCGTGGAGATATCTCTGCCCACCCCTCTAATTCAGATTTGAATAACTATGTGGATGGATCCGGGTCGGACTCTGAGGAAGTGGATAGTGCAGACCCGTCGGGTCATGAGAGTTCATCTGATTCTACAGAGAACTCGGTGGAAAATGAGAGGGAGGAGGACGCCCCTACTGTCCGGGAACTTCCACCTAAGCCAACAAGAAAGGGCAGAGCTTCCAAAGGTTGGAGCATTGTCTTCGCTGAGGGGAGTTAGAAACGTTCCTTCAACTCGTTCCTCGCCAGAGAATGGGGTTTTGCAGCATGGTAGCTTCCTCAGCTCTTCCAAAAGGGATGGTAGAATGGCTTCTCATTATCAGGAGATGGAGAAGATAGATAATGCCCTTTATGCCCAAGAAAAGGGAATGGCTGTTTCTTCAAAAGAAGGCAACAAAAAAAAGAAGAAAGTAGGCCAGACTAGTAAGTCTGGCAACACCAATTAATTCATAATTTTTCAATGAAAGTCCTCTTTTGGAATATCAAAGGCATGAAGAAGGCTGCTAGTTTAAGAGCCTTATCATATTTTATTCGAGAACATTCTCCTGATGTTGTTTACGTAGCGGAGCCAATGATTAGTGAAAGCAAATTCCCTTTTTTGTTCTTTAAAAAATTGGGGTTCGAGTCTGATTTCATTCACAACTTCCGCATGGACAAGGTCCTTAATATATGGGTTATATGGAAACAAGGAATTCCTCGCCCCTTGATCATCGCGGTGTCTGATCAGCAATTATCAATTACTGTGGATTGGTTAGGGAACTGTGTAGGCCTAACCTTTGTACACGCTAATTGTTTTACGGTCAAACGGAGAGAGCTTTGGTCGGAGCTAGGTTTGGTGGTGAATCCAAATCTGCCCTGGTCGGTGATAGGTGATTTCAATGCTACCCTTCTTTCCAACGAGAAAAGGGGTCTAGGGAGATTTAATGCAAACTCAGCTGATTTCCAATCTATGGTGGATACTTGTCTTTGATACAAGTACCTCGCAAGGTAAGAAGTTTACCGACTAACAATCGTCCATGAGGTAATGTAGTCGGTCCTCACCAAAGTTTCTGCAATAGTAAATGGTTGGATATGTTTAAAAGTACTCTTCAAAGGGTCCTTCTAAGGTCATCCTCTGATCATGCTCCCATTCTAGTTGTGTCAGATTTGATCGCCCGACCAGGTAACATTCCTTTTAGATTTAATAATTTTTGGATGGAGCATGATCTTTTTGATAATGTAATTCAAGATGTGTGGAACCAGGAAATATCTAGAAATCCAATTTTTATTCTTTCTCAGAAACTTAAGCGAGTTAAGCTGTATATCAAGCCTTGGGGAAGAAAAAATTTTCCCAATATTGATAACGAAGTCAAAAAAGCTTCTGATCACCTAAATTCTATTTATCAAGAAATTGAGGCTACAGGGATGTCAGATGACCTTTTTGGTCACGAGGTTGATGCCAAAACAGCGCTGTTGAAAGCCACCTAGTTGCAGGATAATCTATGGGCTCAAAAACCTAAGCAGAGGTGGATGAAAGATGGGGACAAAAATTCAAAGTTCTTTCATTTATCAGTGAAAATGCACGGCTCAAATCAAACCGCACTTTGCGTAATGCCGATGGGGAGTGGATGAATGACCAGCAACAATTATCTTCATATATTGTCAATTATTATGAGGAATTCCACAGATTATCTCTTACTTCTCCTCACCCTGAGCTGCTGGATTGCATTCCATGCATAATTTCGGACGATGATGCTCTTTATTTGGAGGCTGAACCATCTTCAAAGGAAATAAAAAAAGTTGTTTGGGAATTAGACCCAGATAGCTCCCTTGGACCTGACGGCTTCTCAGGGAAATTTTTTAGGCGGGTATGGAGTATTGTTGAGGATGATTTTTCTGGGTATTGCATTTCTTCGACGGGAATCCTTCCAAAGGTGTGAATAATATTTTTCTCACTCTTATCCCTAAGATGGTGGGGGCTACTTCTCTCGACAAATATAGGCCAATTTGCATGGGAAATTATTTTTGCAAGGTATTATCAAAAATTGTGACAAGTAGAGTTACAATTCTACAGCCAAAGCTGATTTCGGAGGAACAAGGGGAGTTCCAAAGGGGAAGATAATATCGAAAACATTAGCCTTGCTTCAATTGGCAAACTGATGCATTCCACGTTAGGGAGGTGGATGGGGCTCAAGGTCGATGTAGTAAAGTTCACGATTCTCTATCCTGGGAATTTCTATTTGCTGTTCTTGGGAAGTTTGGTTTCCCTAGGAATGGATTTCTTGGATCCAAGAAATTCTTTCTTCCTCAAGGATTTCGGTTCTAATAAATGGAGGTCCAGAGGGGTTTTTTGGTGTGGGTCGTGGTCTTCGTCAAGGCGATCCGTTATCTCCCATTTTGTTTTTTGGTGTGGGTCGTGGTATTCTAGAATATTGGCATGAGAATGTCTTGCTCTCAATAGCAAAAGCAGTTGGACGACCTGTGGCTCTGGATCGTCACACAAAGCAAGGCTTGTTGGGTTTCTTTGCTAGAGTCTTGGTTGAAATCGAAAAAATGAAACGGTGCCTCGTATTGAGGAAGTGCAGGTTGAGAGATTGGAGCCTGGAACCACAAAAATCTTTGGGTTCAGGAAAAAGGTTGTGTATGAAGATGGTATAACTCGTTGTGGTTATTGTAAGCAGCTGGGACACAGTGTGGAAGGATGCCGATTAAAGAAGCAGGAGGATGAAAAATAGGCTGCAAAAGATCACGCATCGCTCCAGGCATCTATGTAGAAGATGGAGGACTGCCTGAGTCATATCAACTCAAGAAGATATGTGGAGTGTTCCAAACATGGAAACGCAGAAATCATTCTCCTTCCTTAAATGCCTCCTCATCATCAAATCAAGGTACCCCTATTTTGGAAGGCCATATTCATGTGGATTTGGATCTCATCCAAAATTCAAATTCAAAAGTCAATCCTCTCTATAGGGAATGTAACGGTGGGAATTTACTCCCTAATCAAAACCTTCCCTCTTTGGAGGAAGGCCAAGTGGTTGGATCGGTTTTAGGATCTGGATCAGGGTCGGATTCTGACCTAGATGATGATGCTCTCTCAGAGTCCGAAGAGGAGAGTCAGAAAGCTGCCTCTGACGCCCCTACTTTGGTTGCTCCTACCATGAACCCAGTGAACTCAGCCAGACCAAGTTGCCCTCGACGGAATGTGGTGACTAGGGGTAGCGGTGGTGTGGCTGGCCAACCCTCAAGAGGCAGTCATTTATCCAGAATTCTTCCCAGCCATCGTGATTCTCAGATTTCTTGCATCCCAGAGACAGAAATTGCAAATGGGCGTGTGGCTCTAAATTTTCAGGAAGTAGGGGTGGTTGATTGTGCCCTACTTGCTAAGGAAAAATCTGATACTGATATTTCTAAAGGAGGGAAGAAGGGTAAGAAGAAGGTTGGTCAGATGAATAAATCTGACAAGGTCCAAAATTAAATCCTTTCTCCATGAAGATTTTATTTTGGAATATTAGAGGTGTGCGAAAGGCGGCTGGTATTAGAGCCTTGAAGATGATCCTGAGGGAGCACTCTCCTGATTTTGTATGTTTAGCTGAGCCGATGGTGAAGGCATCGGATTATCCTTCTTTGTTATTTAATAAAATGGGGTATTCTAGGGATTTAATTCACAATGATCGGGTGGACAAGGTTCCGAATCTTTGGCTTATGTGGAGACAAGGTTCTTCTCGTCCCTCAGTTGTTTCTCTGTCTGACCAAAAATTATCAGTCACAGTGGATTGGTTGGGTTGCTCTGTGGGATTGACCTTTGTTCATGCAAATTGTTTTAAGGTTAATCGCAGAGAGCTCGGATCGACCGGTTTGGTGATTAACCCAAATACCCCATGGTCGGTCATAGGGGACTTTAATTCTACTCTTCTTTCAAATGAAAAAGGGGCCAGGAAGATTTAATGCTAGCTCGGCAGTAGAGTTTCAAGCAATGGTGGACACGTGTGCTTTGGTTCAAGCTCCTTCACAGGAAGAAGTTCACGTGGACTAACAATCGCCGCAGAGGAAATGTTGTAGCTGTTCGATCAAGTTTCGTAATGGGAATTGGTTGAGGTGTTTAAAATATTAATCAAATTGTTTTGCAAAGAACGCCTCGCACCATACCCTGCTCGGTGGTCTCGATGCCATCCCTAAACCAGTAATATTCCTTTTAGATTCAATAATTTCGGATGGAAATGTGAATTTTGAGGATATTATCAGGGAGGTGTGGAATAAGGAGGTGTCAGGGAACCCCATTTTGGTGTTTTCTCAAAAGCTAAAGCAGGTAAAAATTTTTATTAAGAGTCAACAGAATAATTTCCTAATGTTGATGAAGAAGTAAGAAAGCTTCAAAAATCTGATTTGATTCAGAAGAAATTGAGGCATCGGGATGATGATGATCTATTTGATAGAGAGGCAGATGTGAAGACATATCTCTTGAAAGCAACTCAAATGCAAGACAGTTTTTGGTCTCAAAAGGCCAAACAGAGGTGGATGAAAGAGGGGGATAGAAACTCAAAATTCTTCCACCTCTCTGTTCAAATGAGACGGTCACGAAATCAAATTCATACCTTGAAGACCATAAATGGTGATTGGATTAGTGACCAGCAGAGGTTGTCATCTTACATTTCTGAATATTATGAAACCTTCCATAGTGCCGCTCAGACTACTCCTCATCATGATTTATTGAATTGTATCCCCAAGGAGATTAATGAGGCAGATGCATTGGGTTTAGAGACTATACCCTCTTTGGAAGAAATAAAAAACTCTGTTGGGAGGTGGATCCGCATAGCTCTCCCGGCCTGATGGATTTCATGGGAAATTCTTTAGAAGAGTCTGGAATATAGTGGAAGCGGACTTCTGCAGGGCTATGAGGCACTTTTTCAGAACGGGGTTTCTTCCTAAGGGTGTGAACAATTGTTTTCTTACTCTAATTCCGAAGGTGCCGAGAGCTGTGACCCTGGACAAGTTTAGGCCGATTTGTATGGGGAATTTCTTTTGTAAGGTGCTATCAAAAATTATGGTAAATAGAGTTTCAACATTGCTTCCTAAGCTGATCTCAGAGGAACAAGGTGCTTTCCAGAAGGGGAAAATAATTTCTGAGAATATCAGCCATGCCTCAGAATTGGCAAATCTGATGTATACTGCAGTCAGGGGAGGAGGTATGGGGATCAAAATTGAAGTTCAGAAAGCATACGACTCACTTTCTTGGGATTTCCTCTTTGAAGTCCTAAAAAAGTTTGGTTTCTCTTAGAAGTGGATATCTTGGATTCATGAAATCCTTGTCTCTACTAGGATTTCGGTCTTAGTAAATGGGGGACCGGTGGGCTTCTTCCCTGTGGGTCGTGGTCTTCGCCAGGGTGACCCTTTATCTCCCTTTCTCTTTATTCTGACTGAAGAAGTGCTCTGTAGAGGGTTAAGAAGCATGGTTGCAGAAGGTGCTCTTAAATCCTTGCCCGGGCCAAGATGTGTGCTCACTCCATCCCACCTTCTCTTTGCGGATGACATTTTCATTTTCATGAACACATCGGCAAAATATGTAAG
Organism: Macadamia tetraphylla; assembly: GCA_022985045.1. NCBI lineage: Eukaryota > Viridiplantae > Streptophyta > Magnoliopsida > Proteales > Proteaceae > Macadamia > Macadamia tetraphylla. The sequence goes on from CM040965.1 coordinate 24,260,285, forward strand.
AAATCTTCACTCTTTCTTAGATAAATATCAGGCATTCTCTGGTCAGTTTTTTAATCTGGATAAAAGCAAGATTTTCTTTGGGAAGGTGGCTTCTCACAGAAAATAGTTCATTAGTGAGTTTTTGGGTATTCAGATATCCAAATTCCCTACAAAATATCTTGGGGTGGAAATCTTCAAGGGAAGAGTCACAAAATCCCACTTGTTACCTCTGCTAGATAAGATCAAATGTAGACTTGTAGCTTGGAAAGGGAAATTGCTCTCAATGGCAGGCCGTATTGAACTTGTTCGTTCAGTTATATCGAGCATTCCTATGCATAATTTTATAGTCTATTGGTGGCCTCAGACATCAATTAAAACTGTAGAAACATGGATGAGGAATTTCATTTGGTCTGGCCAAATGGAAGTTCAGAAAAAAATCACTGTTAAATGGGAGGACTGTTGCAAGCCAAAGAAGGAGGGGGTCCGTATTCGGAAGTTACGAGATGTTAACAGAGCTTGTCTATGTAAATTATTATGGAAAATAAAGCATGAGGATTCTAAAATGATTCAATTTTTCAGAGCAAGGTTTACTACTAGCAACGGCGATCTCAGAAGCTACAAGTCTTCATCTATTTGGCAGGGTCTAAAAAAGGTGTGGGATTTTGTAACAAATATGGAGAGCTGGACAGTAGGAAATGGCATCAAGATCAGCTTATGGAAGGATTGTTGGTTAGAAAATTCCTCATTGGTGGAATCCTCTAATCTGGACTTAGAAGCGCTTACTTCAAGGCAACTGCGGGTGGCGGATTTCATTAGGAATGGTGAGTGGTGCTTCCCAAATGTTTCTTCATCATTCTTGTCTGAATCGTTTGAGAAGACGAAGAGAATATCCCTAACAAATTTAGAGGATGTATGCCACTGGAAATTATCTTCGTCTGGTGCCTTCTCTTTGGCCTCGGCGTGGGAGGAGATAAGAAGCAAAAAGGCGCCTGTTTCTTGGTTTTCCATTCTCTGGAAAGCTCTTTTATAGCCACGATAGGAAGTATTTGGATGGAGGTTAGCCCATGGTAGACTCTCTACAGATGACCAAATGTGCAAAAAGGGGATTGCAATGCCTTCGAGATGTGGGTTATGTGAAAAGGCAGAAGAGTCTTGTTCCCACCTGTTTATTCACTGTGAGTATATCCAGGCCTTGTGGAATATGTTCTGTGATCTATTTGGTGTCAAATGGCAACACGTCACAAGAATGGAAGATTTATTTAGTTGGTGGAAACGTAAAGCAAAATCTGTCACATTCTCAAGACTATGGCTTAGTGGCGTGGTGTTAATTCCTTATGCAGTTTGGATGGAGAGGAATATGAGAATCCACGAGGGTACCTATTGGCATCATAGGCAGCGTTTTGCTATGATTAAAGGTGAGATAGGTATGATTTCGACAGTGCACCTTGGGAAAACCTTGTCCGTAGCTGATTTGATGTGTGCCAGGAGAGTGGGAATTCCCCGGGTAATTGGCAAGCAAAGAGAAATTTTTGAAGTTCGATGGTGTCTCCCCCCTCAGAACTGGATTAAGCTAAATACTGATGGGTGCTCGCTAGGGAATCCTGGAAAGGCTGGAGCTGGCGGTGTGTTTAGAAATTACAAGGGAGAACCTTTGCTGAATTTCAGAAATTTTGTTGGTATAAAATCTAACTTTGAAGCTGAATTCTTAGCTCTCAATACTGGCCTTGAACATGCAAAAAATTCTTGTATCCAAAACCTTTGGATCGAGTGTGACTCTGCTACTGTGATGTTCTTATTCTCCAAAGGGCTGGTTCTATGGTTTATTCAGCAAAGATGAAGGGGCGTTCTCTCTTATTTGGGTTCAATTTCTTGGAAAGTCACTCATTGCTACTGCAAAGCAAATGTGGTAGCCGATTTCTTAGCAAAAACAGCAGCAAGATTTGAATCAAATTCCCCTGTCGAAGCCTAGCCCCTTCTCACCTCCAGGGAGCTGGAATTGGATGCGGCCCAACGGCCAAGATTCCGATTCACTTAGTTATTTGTTTTAAAAGTTTTGTTAGACTTAGGTCGAGGTCCTCCTAGCGATGGCAATGCCGAAGGTGGGGTTGATTTCATTTCCTTCGTCTAAGCATTGTTGAGTGTATCATTCCTCTTGTATATTCTTTCTTTTTATTAATCCAATTGATCTTTAGTGGAAAAAAAGCTGAGGAAGTGCTCTGTAGAGGATTAAATAAATTGGCCTTGGAAGGATTAATCAAGTCGCTGCCGGGTCCAAGAGGTACCTGCACTCCAACTCACCTATTATTCGCGGACGATATTTTCATCTTCATGAATGCGTCGGCTAAGTATGTTAAAAATCTGCATTTATTTTTATCAAAGTATCCGGATTTCTCTGGACAATAGTTTAATCTCGACAAGAGCAAAGCTTCTTTGGGAAGGTTGCCCCCCACAGGAAACAATTCATCAGTAATTTATTGGGAATTCAGGCCTCAAAATTCCCTACAGGTATTTGGGTGTGAAATCTTCAAGGGAAGAGTGAAGAAAATCATCTTTACCTTTGATGGATAAGATTAAATCTGATTGGCTGCTCGGAAAGGAAGCTCCTCTCGATGGTGGTAGGGTGGAGTTGGTTCGATCAGAATTTCTAGTATTCCTATCCATAATTTTGCGTTTATTGGTGGCCCCACCATTATTAAAACGAGAGCGGTGGATGAGAAATTTTATCCGGTCGGGTCAAATGGAGGTGGGAAAAAATTGTGATAAAATGGGAGAACATTTGTAAGCCCAAGGATGAGGGCGGCTTGGGTATCGAACGAGAGAGGTGAATAAAGCTTGTTTATGCAAGCTCCTTGGCGATTAAACATGAAGACAATATTATGAGCAAATTTTTAGAGCAAGATTTGTTCGAAAGATGGCTCTCTTAGGAAGGGTATAAATCCTCCTCCATTTTGCGGGCTGAAGAGGGTGGAAATTCATGCGGACATGGAAAGATGGAAGTGGGAAATTGGGAAAAATCATGTTCGACAGATAAATGGTTAGAAAACTCTTCCTCAGGAGTCTTCTAATTTGGAGCAGGAAATGTTCATAGGGAGGACTATGCGCCTGGCAGATCTTAATCGAAATGGTGAGTGGTGTTTCCCAAATGTTTCTTCGAAATTTCTTGCCGAGACCTTTGAGAAGGCTAAAAGAATTTCTTTATCGCCTATGGAGGATATATGTCATTGGAAGCTATCAAATTCTGGGGCATTTTCTTTGCGATCAGCGTGGGAGGAGATAAGGGGGAAAAATCCGAAATTCCCTTGGTTTTCTATTTTATGAAATCCAAGATTCACCTCCAAGTCTGTGTTTGGTTGGAGGCTTGCTCATAATCGTTACCCACGGATGAGGAGGTGCGAAGGGTGTGATGATGCCTTTAGGTGCATTTTGTGTGGTCACTGAAGAATCTATCCCTCATTTATTCATTCATTGTGAGTACACCCAATCTCTGTGGAATTCTTTATGTGATTTATTCGGTATCAGGTGGTAGCCCCTTGATAGAATGGGGGACATTTTAGCATGGTGGAAACGGAAAGGGAAGACTTTAACCTTTTCAACTGTGTGGCTTTGTGGCTTTATCCTTATCCCATATGCTGTCTGGATGGAGAGAAACGCTAGATATCATGATGGTGCAGCTCTTCATTATAAACATATTTTTGCTCGAGTGAAAGGAGAAATTTGTATGATTTCTAGTGTACATCTTGGGAAATCCCTTTCCATCCCGGATCTGATATGTACTAGAAGAATAGGAATTCCTCGGGTAACAAGAACTCGTAGAGAGATTATTGAAGTTCGATGGTGTCGCCCATTTCCAAGATGGATTAAGCTAAACACTAATGGATGCTCCTTGGGTAATCCAGGGAAGGCCGGAGCAGGCGGGATTTTTAGAAACGAGAAGGGGGACAGCCTCTTGAACTACAGAGAATATGTCGATATCAGAATAAATTTTCAAGCGGAATTCTTGGCAGTGATCGCTGGTCTTGAACAGGCAAAGATAAATGGTTTTCAGCATCTTTGGATTGAATGCGACTCTACGGCAGTGGTGATCCTTCTTTCTAAAGGTTTAGTTCCATCGTTTGCTCTACAACGATGGAGGATTCTTTTATCTTTCATGAATTCAACAAATTGGAAGGTGACGATTGTTACCGGAGGCAATGTGATTGCTGATTTTTGGCAAAATCATCGGAGATTTGAAGTGTCGATCCAAAGGGAAGCTCTCGGTTGGTTTCAATGGAATTGGATTTGGATGCTAACCAGCGTCCAAGATATCGCTTTATGAACTTATAGGTTTTGCTTTAGACTAAGATTTAAGGGGGCCTTTTCCTGCTGATGGCAATGCCGAAGGTGGGGCTGGTCAAATTTTTTTCTTAGTCTATTTCTTGTATGATGGTGGTGATATTTTCTTTTTCTTTTATATTGGGATGTACATTCTTTATTTCTTCTTAATACAATGAATCTTTAGTGAAAAAAAAAAGGAATTAACAGCTGATGCAGTATAAAGTAACTTTTTCAACCATCTTGTTTCCAAGTTCCTGAGCTCAATTATCTTAGCTAAGAACTTCATATCCCAGCCTTGAAGCTTTAGAATCCTCATATTTCTTAAAGCCATAGATGTCACTTTCATCCTTTGATCTTTTGAATCCATTAATTTCCCTTGAAATTTTTCTTGTAGTTTTCTTAATGGAATATTCAATAACATCAACATCATTGTGGCAAAAAAAGCTACAAGTGAAGCAAACCCAAGGTTCTTATACAATATTAACAATGCTAGAATAATTTGAAGAGGCACCTTCCATATATTATGCAAGTACCAACTAAAAACTCCAATCCTTTCAACATCAACACTCATCAAATTAATGTTCTCCCCACTAGTGTGGCCTTGCTTTGATTGACTTGAAAGCTTGAGACACTTCTCATAGATTGTTGAGAACAAGGCCGCACAGACCATAATTGCCATATTTCACAATTGAAAAAACAAGTGTCTCTCTCAGAGGCATCTTATGAGCTTTGAAAGAAATAAAATAAACACTAGTGCATACCCTTTATATTTTAATTGGTGAGGGTTGTCAAGATATTGAACAAATGTCTCAACAAGGTATAGTCCAACATAAGAAGCCAATGTGCATACAATTGATAGTAGAGCTGTCCATAGAATTTCTTTCCACGTTGAGAGAATCAATGCCTTCACTAGCTTCAGTATGTTTACCACTACCATTAAATTCAAGATCACTTCTAAAACGATCAAATACCACATTGGCACTATGATCATTGGCAAGCAGAGGAACATCTTCAAGATCTAGTGTTTTTTTATGCCCAAGTGAAAGTAAAGGTTCCATCCAAATGAAAGTAAAAATACTAAGAAGATTAGCCTTTTCATAAGGAGTTACACTCTCTCCACCAACACTTTATCCTTGTCCATCGTCACTATTGTTTCGACTAGAACTAGTTTCCAAAAGAGGCTCCAACAAATGGAAATCTTTATATTCTCGTCCCTTTCCAAGCAACCCAGTATAACAAAATAACAAACTAGCAATAATGGATGCTATGTCAGAGACCCATAGTAGGAATGGTAAGGATGTATGTTTCCAACACAAACCAAGATGCATAACAAGATAGGAACAAGACATTATGAAGTAGAAGGTGCACCAATTCCTTAGTAGGATAAGGAATTTGTGCTCATTTGAAAATGAAAATTGGACGTGCAAGTAAACAGAGATCATGAACCAAGTAAGTGTTCTGAATGAAAAATCCAATTGGGCAATAAGCTTTATATTAGACCAGCCATGTCTATCACCAGAGAGGTAGTTCAAGACGCAGAGGAGAATGTCACAAAAAGATAGACCCATGCAAAACATAAGGGCTAACAAATAGTAAAAGTACGTATTCATCGATATTGGTTTTGCATTTTGAGGAGAATGCATTATGCGCCTCTTGCAAGCCCAAGAAATGGATAAAACTAATAATAAAATTAAATGTGAAGAAGCAGAAAATCCATGCATCAAAATGATTGCAGAAGGCTGTAAAAAGGATATCTAGATATTCATATCATTCTTTGATTCTTCACAAGCATCCATGTTTGCAAATTTTCTTTTCTTCTCTTTGTGATTTGGTGGCTTGGCTCTTATAGCTCCAATAGAAATCCTATTTGCTTTACCACATTTGAATTGATGCAAGCACATTTGCAAAAATGTTGTGGGAACTCCACCATTTAAATAACAACCATTTCCAACTTAAGTGTTCCATAAAGACTTTGATGAATATTAGCGTCTCAATATCAACATTAGATGTAGTTGAACCTATCAATGAATAGACAAAAAGAAAATGTTTGAAAATATATAAAGAAAAGAGAACTAGTCAAATATTCATAGAAATTCAAGAATGGAAGAAGTTGCAGTTATGTATGATTTAGTCCATGTTTAATTAAGAACATTAATAGAGAAAATAAAACCTGGGGATATGAGATGAAGTATACCAATAAATAATTTAGAATTAGCAAACAAGGGCAAAATTAGAGCAAAAACAAGGAAACATTAAATGATGTATTGCAATACATTTATATAGCAAAATAATAAGAGAATGAACTTTCAAGATACCAAATCCATATACAAATTTCCAAATTGTATAACTATATAAAAACATTAAAACATTTGTAACCTGTAAAAAGAACTGCCAATGTTTACATACGTTAGCCTCTCTACTAAAAAAACCTGCCAAACCATTGATGACAACTTGAAAATCATTGAATATAAAAATGAAAAATCCTAGTGGCACGACACAACATCTAACCACATTCAACCTGATTTTTTTGATAAAACAATAGTTGGATTTGAGACATACACCAAGTTAAGTGACTCATTTCAATTTATCTCATATGATCAACACAATTTCAATTTTCAACTATAGTAACAATGTTTTTTAGGTACTAGTAACACACTGAACCTGATTGTATCTATATATTAGTCACCAATTGGATAATGCACCAAGTTAAGTGACTCATATTAGTCCAATTCATATGATGGATACAAATTCATAAATGAATGCAATAACCACATTCTTGAGATGTTAATTATACTTCAATACTCTAAACTACGACATATATTATGCAAGATGGCTATTAGAATTCTACTACATGTGCTTTTATCATATTCATCTATAATAAGTTTAGCCTAAAATAATACCTATCACATCAGACAATAATAGAACTCGTGAGGTCCAAAATTTTTCAAATGCTCTAATAGTGGCCACAAATCAGATATTAATTCAGAAAATATATATTCCATAATCAATAATGCAAAAAAAGTCAATTAAGGTTAAACAAGTAGTTATGTAATGCAATAAAGCCAAAAAAATTTACAACCACACTGTAGTTTGTATCTAAATTCTTTGGCACTAAAACAATCAAAATCATGTGATAAAGCTTCTTTAGGAATTGCAAGATAGAAATTGATATTTTCACATAATTCTCTAGTTTTGATAAGTAAATAAAAAAAAACCCAAAACCATTAAACTATACTCATTGTAGCCTCAATAGTGATTTAATGTGGTTGCAACATTTGAGTAAAAGGTTAAAGGCTCAGTGGACAAAGTGATGAAAAAATAAAACAACTAAACCGAAGCTTGTTGCAAGTGCTTCTTTGGTTAAGCTTCTTCGCAAACATTATCTTCTACTTAAAAGACTCATATCTCCAGCAGCAAATCAATAAAAGATGATAAAAACACTGTTTGTTTGAAGAAAAAAAAAGTACTTGAAAGAAATTTTTATGGGATTAAGAAAAACACGAATAATTTATTGAAACATATGTTAGGGATATGCCCACACTCCTATAGTTGGTTTTGATGATAACAAATATATGAAAGTATTTCACAATTACCTTCAAGTATTGTCTTGTAAAAACTTCACATCAAAAATTGAATTTGATGAATAAAAGAAAGAAATGAAGATTGAAGTCATCAAATGAGGAAAATCAACAAGTTGGTATCAATACTTAAGGAAGGTATTAGATGGTATCAGACTCCATAGTATCAAGACTTCAAAGTATCAAAACTATAAGTGGTTTGAAGTACATTGAAGACATCAAGCTGCAAGGTTAACGCGAAGACTCTTGAGGACCAACTGCAAGAAGAATGAAGACTATACATAAGATCTCTTAAGTTGTAGTCCTATTTACTTGTAATTGTACACACACACTCATACATCATATATGCATTCATCATGCTTACAATGACCCTAGGTCATAGTACTCTAGCAAGAACCAAGACCTATAGCTATAAGGATCTATCGAATTTAAGAATCTCCTTCATTTTATGTGAAAAACAGTACTTCTAGGTTCAAGGGCATTTTAGGTATTTAGGGAAATATTTTCAGAATATGATTTCTCCATGATATTTGTAGTTTTTTGAGTTACAAAACTAATGTACTTTGAATCAGCCCAATCGGAGTTCGTATGAACAAGTTATCATCATTTGAAGTTAGCCCTATAAAAATCAACCACTGCAGAAATGATTTTGGCAGAATCATCTGCAGTCGACCGCCTGAAGTGGAGGTCAACCACCCAAATTATAGGTCGACCAGTTGACTATTGGTTTTCTTAATCACCCTTCAACTACTTTATTTTGTAACGGCTATTTTTGGAGGTTGATCAACACTTTTGGAGGTCATCCGGGACACCCAAAATGACCATTTGGGTGAGATCTTTTTACCTATTTTAGCACCCTAATCTCACCTATAAATAATGTTACTCATTAATAAACAATTAATCTTAACCTTGAAGGAGCATTATTTGAATATTAGAAGTGAGATTGGTTTATACCATCTTTTGAGTTCAAGTTCTTCATCTTCCATTCAAAAGAAACTCAAGATTATCTGATCGGATCCTATTGATTAAGATGAGAGGAGAGAGAAGCTCTGGGGAGGCAACTCTGGAAGCTAGTAATGGAGATGATCCAAAGGAAGGTTGGCCTCAGACCGTGGTTGACAGGCCTTAATCACTGACTTTCTAAGGCCTATTTCTTCAAGGATGAATAGAGGCTAGGCCTCAGAGACACATGCAAACAGATCTATGAAGGGCGAGAGGGTCAGATCAAGGCTGAGGTTGTGATTCCGGAAAATGCCAATAGAGATGAGGGGCGGTGCTCATACTCCTCTGTGGTGGGACGAGTATTACCGGAGGTGGAGAACCTGCCAGACCCAATTCACGCTGGTGCTCACACCAAAATTATTGTTCCTCAAGAGGCCTTTGAGGAGCGACTACTACGGTTCAGGTTTGCACTGATAGGCAGGGCAAACTTTAGATACCTATCAATGAATGATATAAGGGCAGAGGCATGAGTGTCATGGAATCTGAAAGGCGGTGTGAAGATGGCGCCTATGGGGAAGGGATATATACTCTTCCAATTCAAAACGGAGGGAGACATGGAAACAATGTGGAGAAGAAGCCTCACAAGAGTAGGAACCAAGTGATCAGATTTCAACCGTGGAAGCCTGATTTCAACGTTCACGCTAAAAACATCAAAACAAAGCTGGTTTGGATCAGATTCCCTGATCTTCCTCTTGAATACTGGCATGAGAAGATCCTTCTCACTATGGCAAAGGCGGCAGGGAGACCAGTGGCATTGGATAGGCGCACTCGTACTACTACAATGGGTACCTTTGCGAGGGTCCAGGGGGAAATCAAAATCGGTGTAAAAAGATTGGAGGAAATTCAAGTTGAGAGAAAACAGCCAGGTACGAATGAGATTTTCTGGTTCACTCAGACTATCGTTTACGAGGACGGGATGCCCGAGTGTGGCTTTTGTAAGAAGATGGGTCATTCAGTCAATGTTTGTAGAGCAAAGAAAGATGCTGATGCTAGAGAAGACGCTCTGCGTAAGGAAAACATCCCTGGTGCAGTTTATGCCGATGAAGATGTCGGTGCTCGGAGTAATGGCTGCCAGGATGGAAGACAACCGGTGACTGAAGGAAACAGATAAGGAAGGCTTTCTTCCCAATCAAATGACGATCTCCTACCTTTTTTGGAATGCTCATTTCAAGAACTTGGAGGTCAACCTAGCTAATGAAAATCTCAATGGAAATATTCAAATTTGCCTTCCTTTGGAAGAGGCATGGAATAAGGAACAAAATCTATGTGAGGGCGTGACTTTGTGCATTACGTTGAGGGGGATAATGACTTAACTGCATCTGGGTCAAATTAGATGATGGGTTGGATGCTGGGTCGGTGTATGGATCCAGGGCTCATATGAACCATCTAAGTTTTGCCCTGCCCAGGGAAGATGACGGTTTGGTTACTGGCCCAACCCCTGCTGAATCTGATCATCATGCTGATGTAAGATTCAATCAGGAAGAACACTTTTCTTCAATCATGGATAATGGGAGAGAAGGGCGAGAGCAGTTCCAAAGTGATGGAAATGCAAATCATGAAATTGGAAGGACCCAAACTGTGTAATGGCGCGAGAATATCATCTCTTCTTTTAACCCTCTACATGTGACTGGTGGCACGGTGGTGGTCAACCATGAAGTGGAGTAGATTGATAGGGTCCTTTGTGAAAGGGAAGCAGCAGTACACGTGATAGGAGACAGAACAAAGGAAAACAATTGGCCAATGCAGAGCAGATTTTGAGTAAATCTGGCCGTATTGCTTCTTCTAAAAACAGTAAATGAAGGTTCTCTATTGGAATATTAGAGGGATTAAGAAGGCTGCCACAAGGTTCGCATTGAGGAATATCTTAAGAGATAAGAAGCCAGATTTTTTGTGTATTGTTGAGCCTATGGTTTCTGCTAATGCGTTTCCTAGGCTATTTTTTAACAGGCTAGGCTTTGACCCTGACTTTATCCATAATGAGAGAGTTGGTGGCGTTCCAAATTTATGGTTGCTTTGGCGTCGAGGTGTGGAAAGGCCTGTGGTGCTATCATCCTCGGAGCAACACATTTCTGTTTCGGCTCAATGGATTCAGGATACTATTTTTCTCTCTGTAGTGCACGCTAAGTGTTTCCGAGCTACTAGAAGACTGCTATGGGCTAACCTAGTGGCTTCCCATCCTGGGACGTCTATCCCTTGGACGATTTTGGGAGACTTTAATGTCACTCTTCTCTCCTCAGAAAAAAGGGGGCCTGGTTCCTATAATCTAGGATCAGCAGGAGATTTTGGAGCTTTTGTGGATACATGCTTGCTAATTCAAGTCCCTTCCCGAGGTAGAAAATTCACATGGACCAATAATAGGAGAAAGGGGCATGTGGCCACTGTGCTCGACCGAAGCTTCTGCAATGATGCCTGGATCTCGCAGTTTCAAGAATGTCACTAGTATGTTTTGCAAAGGGTGGCTTTAGATCATGCCTCCATTCTAGTTGTGTCTGAAGCTTCTGAGTGGCCAAAAAATTTCCCTTTCCAATTTCAGAGGTTCTGGATGGATCATGATGCTTTTCTTCATACAGTTGAGAGATCTTGGGAGGTTGACATCACTGGCTCACCATTGGTGGTTGTGTCTCAAAAATTAAAAGGACTGAAGGGAGCTCTGCGCTCATGGGCGAAAGAGAGCTTTCCAAATTTTAATTTGGATTTGATGGATGCAAAAAGGTGTATGGAGGATATTCAAACTGAAATTGATAGAGATAGTATAAACGATGTGGTTTTTGCAAAAGAGGTGGATGCTAAGACCAGGTATCTCAAGACTCTTGAAAATTATGAAAAGTTATGGGCTGAAAAATCTCGATCCAGGTGAAGGGAACAAGGTGACAGATGCTCTAAATTTTTTCATATCTCTATGAAGATGAGAAGATTAAAAAATTCCATCAAGGACCTGAAGAAGGATGATGGGGCGCTGATTTCTGACAAGGTGCAAATTGAGGAATACGTTTCTGAATATTTTGAGATTTTTCATAAAGGTACCCCTCAAACTGACCACATGGAATTATTGCAATGTATTCCAAATACCCTAAATGATTGGGATAGGGGGCGGCTGGACGATATACCTTCAGAGGCAGAAATTAAAAATGCAGTGTGTGATCTTGATCCTGATAGCGCCCGGGGTCCGGATGGTTTCCCTGGAGCTTTTTATAAAGCCTACTGGGAAATTATATATTCTAACATCTGTAGAGCCATTAGGTGGTTTTTCAAAACTGTTTTCATGCCCTATGGTATTAATAATAATTTTCTGGTTTTAATTCCTAAAGTAGAGGGGGCGTTATCTCTGGACAAATTCAGGCCTCTGTGTATGGGAAATTTCTTGTGTAAAATTATCTCAAAGGTTCTGGCCCTGAGACTGTCGCGGGTTCTCCCTAAATTAATTTCTGAGGAATAAGGGGCCTTCCAGAAGGGGAAGATCATTCACTCAAATATTTCTTTGGCTTCCGAGCTGGCCAATATGATGTTTGCATCTACCAGAGGAGGAGGTATGAGTCTAAAAATAGACATTCAGAAGGCGTTTGACTCCATTTCATGGAATTTTATCTTCCATGTGTTGAGAAGATTTGGCTTTTCTGAAAAGTAGATCTCTTGGATCTATCAGATTCTTGCATCTGCTAGGATCTCAGTTCTTCTTAACGGTGGCCCGGTTGGGTACTTTGGCTTCCATCAGGTATGTTAAAAACCTCAACAACTTTCTTTCTAAATACCAATGCTTCTCGGGATAGAAAATAAATTTAGAAAAAAGCAAGTTATTCCTGGGATCAGTGGCTACTTACAGGGAGCAGAGCATTGTTGAAGAGCTTGGTATTCCCATCTGTAATTTCCCCACCCGCTATTTGGGTGTTGAAATTTTTAAGGGAAGGATAAAGAAAGAGTCTCTTCTCCCTATTATGGACAGAGTTAAAGGTCGGCTGGCTGGGTGGAAAAGAAAAATTATGTTGATGGCTGGAAGCGTAGAATTGGTCCGCTCCGTCATTTTGGAAATGATGAATCATAGCTCTGTTGTTTATTGGTGGCCATCAACCCTTATTGCTATCATGGAAAGGTGGATGAAGAACTTCATCTGGACTGGTGAGATTGATTCTGCAAAAAATATCACAGTCTGATGGGATGTGTGTTGTAGGCCTAAGGATGAAGGAGGGTTGGGGTTGCGTAGGCTCAAGGACATAAATAAAGCAATGCTATGCAATATGGTATGGAGGGTAAGACATGAGAAATCTATAGCCTGCAACTTCCTAAGGGCGAGATTTCTTAGGAGTGATGGATCTTTCAAATCAAGCTATAAGTCCTCCTCTATTTGGCCAGGATTTAGAAAGATGTGGGATTTTATGTCCTCAAAAGAAGCTTGGTTGATCAGAAATGGCGAAAATATAAAATTCTGGACTGATAACTGGTTGGGAAATAAATCCATCCTGGGAATGGTCGATCTCGAGGATTGTCCTAGTGCCCCCTTCAAGGGCAAGGTTAGTGACTTTATTGAAAATCACCATTGGAAATTGCCTAATGTCAGATCACCCTTATTGCAAAGTATATTTGAGAAGATCTGAGATATCAAAATTCCTTCGTATGCCTGTGAGGACATGTGCTTATAGAGTTTGTCTTCTGACGAAAATTTTAGCTCTAACTCTGCCTGGAATGATATCAGGAGCACCAATCCTAAAGTTCCATGGGCTACTCTGATCTGGAATAAAAAATTATAGTCAAGAGCATCCATTTTTGGGTGGAGGATGGCACATGGAAAACTACCAACGGATGAAGCCGTTCAAAAAAGGGGCATTGCTTTGGTGTCAAGATGCAGCTTGTGTGGCGTGGAGGCTGAGTCTATGGATCACATTTTCCTTCAATGCTCCTTCACAGAGGAATTATGGTTGTTCTTCAGTGGCTGCTTCAATGTGGTTTGGATGAAATCGGACTCCATGGCTGATTTTCTCCAATGGTGGAAAAGGAAGCTTAATATTGTTTGCTGCAAAGAGGCATGGGCTCTGGGGTTAATTAATGTGGCTGACCACATTTGGCACGAAAGAAACAATAGAAGGCACGAAGGCAAGATGAGGCTAATGAACTTCATTAAGCAAATGATTCTTGAGGATATTAAATCCTCCAAGCCTAGCACCAAAGGAGAGGTGAAAACTGCCGCTGATGTCATTTGCTGTAGAAAGCTTGGCTTATTGATTCAAATAAGCCAACTTTGCCCATCTTAGAGGTCTATTGGTGCAGATCTCAGGTAAATTGGATCAAATTGAACTTTAATGGAAGCTCAATGGCAATCTCGGTGCGAGGAGCTGTGGGCTCTTTCACAATCATATGGGAGCTGTTCGGACTCCTATAAAATTTTATGGGGGTCTCAAAGGTTTTCCAAGTGAGGTGGAAGGGCTAATGGTGGGTCCGATGCGTGCTCGAGAAATGGGAATTACTAGCTTGAGTGGAGACGGATTCCCAGCAGTTGCAATATCCTTCCAGAAAAAGAAAATCCTATGGTTTGCCATTCAGAGATGGATCTTCCTTCAACCTTTCTTGGAGGAAATTTCATGGAATATAACTCAAAACTTCAGGGAGGTAAACTCGATAGCCAATTATCTGGCTAAAGATGCAGCAAAGACGGGGATCTCAGACACTAATATCATTTTTCCTGATCATATAAAAGATCTGATCAGAAGAGATGCTGAAGGCCACCCAAATTTTAGATTTTGTTAGTTCGCTTCCTTTTCCCTGCTGATGGCAATGTGCTGACGGTGGGGGCCGGGATTGCAATGCTCGCTTGAGTTTCATTTTTCTTGGTTGATTGTATCTCATCCTATTTTTCTTTTTAATATAATGCATCTTTGGGAAAGAAAAAAAAAACTCAAGGTTATCTAGACTATACTTAGACAAGTGTGTAGTACCCTTTCATCCTTAAGAGATTGTAAGGACGCTCTTATCCTTAAGATATTATAAGGATTCTCTCATCCTTAAGAGATTGTATGGACTCTCACATCCTTAAGAGATTGTAAGGACCCTCACATCCTTAAGCCTTAAGAGATTGTAAGGACTCTCTCATCCTTAAAAGAGATTGTAAAGGACCCTCTCATTCTTAAAAGAGATTGTAAAGGACCCTCTCATTCTTGAAATAGATTGTAAAGGACCCTCTCATCCTTGAAAGAGATTGTACGGATCCTTTTATCCTTAGAAGAACTTATAGAATACCTTACAAGTGAAATTTTTAGAGAGTGGGCTAGACTTAAATTGAGTTGAACTACTATAAACCTTGGTGTTGTGTGATTGTGTCTATTTTACTTATTCCGTACTTTTAATTTACAAACATTTGAGGAACCATTAATACAAAAGGTTTTAAAATCCACTAGTATGTCATATTCACCCCCTCTAGGTTATTTCAATTAGTATCAGAGTGAGAGCTTAACTTTATAAGACTATTATCTTAAAGTGAGTTAAAAACCATGAGTAAAATTCTCTCTATGGCGGGTAGAGTAGAATTGGTGAAATCTGTGATTTCAGGTACACCAGTTCATAGCTTCTTTGTTTATTGGTGGCATTCATGTCTTCTTTCTACCATGGAGTAGTGGATGAGCAACTTTGTTTAGACAGGAGAAGTGGACTCTACTAAGGCTGTAACTGTTAAATGGGACCTTCTTTGCAAACCAAAAGATGAAGGGGGGCTAGGTATTAGAAGGCTGCACGACATGAACAAGGCTATGCTCAGTAAAATGGTATGGAATATTAAATATAAGCCCTCTATGGCCAGTCTTTTCCTGAAGTCGAGATTTGTAAAAAAAAAGGAGGTGAGCTAAAAAGAGGATATCGTCCATCTTCTATTGAACAGGTGTTAGGAGATTGAGGTCTTTATCCACTCTCAAGAGAGATGGATCATCGGTAATGGGAGGACGATCAGGTTTTTGAACGACAGATGGTGGGGCCCAAAGACCATTGAAGAACAAGCGGACATAGGGGAGGAGATATTCAGAAATGCATATGCTTAGTTTGTGATTTTATAATAAATATTTATAATAAATAATAATTGGAGCTACCCAGCTTGCTCTTCATCTCTATTTAGGGAGGTTTGTCAAGCTGCTAGCAATATCCGAATTCCTATTATCCCAGTTCAAGATCAATGTGTTTGGAGCCTGTCACCCTTAGGAATTTTTGCTACATCATCAGCTTGGGAGGCTATCAGACAACATTTCTCAAAAGTCACATAGAATTCGATTGTTTGGTGTAAAAAGGTGCAACCTCAACATGCAATATTTGGATGGCATCTTGCTCATGGAAAAATCCCCATAGATGACAAGATAAGGAAGAAAGGAGTCTCACTGGCCTCTATGTGCAACCTATGTGGTGAAGCAGAGGAGACAGTTAGGCACCTGTTCCTTCAATGTTCATTTTCAAGGAAAATATGGGTAAGCTTTGTTGAGTGCTTCAATGTAAAATGGCTTAAATAGGCATCTATTGAAGATTTATTCATATGGTGAAAAAGAAAATCAAGAATGATAAATCTTAAGGAAGCCTAGATGGTAGGATTGGTTATAATTGCTGCGACAATTTGGTGGGAAAGAAATAAAAGAAGGTATGATGCAATGAGTAGAAGCTGGGTTCACATTTATGAAATGATCAAAAAAGAGGTGCAATATTGTCAGGTGAATACAAAGGAAGCGGTGAAGGCTCCAGAGGATGTTGTCTGTTGCAGAAAGCTGAACTTGACTATTGAAGCACAGGATCACAAACCTCCTTTGGAAGTATTTTGGTGTAAGTCTCAGGGTGAATGGATCAAGCTAAATGTCGACAGAAGTTCTATTGATAATCCGAGCGTGCAGGTGCAGGGGTTGTTCTAAGAAACAGTGTGGGTTAAGTGGTGAGGGCTTTCGGAATATTTTTGGGAGCTACTACTATATTTGAAGCAGAGTTCACTACCCTTTGGAAGGGATTATGCTGGCTAAGGAATTACAAGTCACGATGTTTTGGATTGAGTCTGATTCCTTAGCAGTAGTCACTGCCTTTCAATCCAACTCTATTCCATGGTTTGCAATTCAAAACTGGATGGTCCTGCAGCCTTTCCTAATGTCCATCCCTTGGAAATTGACCCATTGTTATAGAGAAGCGAACCCACTGGTTGATTTTCTAGCTAAGAAGGCAGCTAAATCTGGAAGCACTAATATGGACAGTGGTTTTCCAGATCATATCTTAAGAGAAATTGCTATGGACTTGGATTCTCGTCCAAGATTTACATTTCGTTAGGTTGTGGCTATTTTTCCCTGCTAATGGCAATGCCGAAGGTGGGGTAAATGGCCTTCCTATCGGAATGGTCTAATGATTTCTTTTGCTCTTGTTTTTCATATGTTGGTTGTAAGACATTATAAGTTTCCCTCATTTCCCTTTTTTTAATGATATAATGATCTTTGAAAAAAAAAAATCAAAGACCATGGCCACATCCCAAGAACAACCTGAAGGTATGAATGCTTCTAGGCCTCCATACATCAATGGAAAAACTTTCTCCTTCTGAAAATATAGGTTTAAAATTTTTTTTTTTTGTAAACAAAAAATCCTTGTGTAGAGAGTCATAGAGAATGGACCATAAGTTGTTACTAAGGATGTAGAAGGAAAAGAGGTGCAAAAGGATGAATCGAAATGGACTGCTGATGATCTAGTCCTTATTCAATACAACTTCAGAGCCTTGACAGTCCTATAATGTGCTCTTAATAAGAAGGAGTCCAACCGAGTGATCCTATGCGACACCGCCAAAGGAATATGGAACAAGCTACTGATCGCTCACGAGGTACTACAGAGGTAAAAGAAAGGAAGGTAGACCAATTAGTCTCTGATTATGAATCCTTTATAATAAAAGAAAATGAATCCAATTTTGAAATGTTTGCAAGGTTTACTGACATTGTTAATAGTCTTAAAGGATTAGGAAAGAATTACAAAATTCTAAAAAAGTTAGGAAACTCCTTAGATCACTACCTACTGCATGGAGACCAAAGAAAACGGCTATAGAATAATCTAGTGACCTGAATAAAATATCTTTGGACTATCTCTTGGGATCTTTGTAAACTCATGAAATAGAGTTAAAGGTTGACAACCAGACTTCAAAATCAAAGAAGAAATCCATAGCTCTCAAGGCATTCCAAGATATATAGGAAGAATGTGATGATGAAGAATTTGACAAAGAAGAGGAACTCTCACGTATCACTAGAAAATTCTATTAGTTCTTAAAGAATAAGGGAGCAAGCAATACAAGAGTCAACCCCATAAGGAACAGAAAGGTAACTTTTTTTTCAAATGATATAGATTTAAATGTTGACAAAAAGAATGTTGTTTATTATGAATGTAGGAAGCCCAGCCACTTAAAGACCGAATGTCCAAAATTGAAAAATAAGAAGAAGGCTTATGTGGCTGAATCAAATTAGGATACAAGTGATAATAAAGGCAACAATAACAACTCAGAGGAGAAAGTAAAAAACTTGGCACTCATAGCACATGGGGATGAAGACAATGAGGTAAACTCTCCAATTTGTAAATCTATTGATAATAATGATTTAGACGAAGATGACCTCCAAGGATCCTTTCAAGCTCTTTATAAGGATGATAGCCTTCAATTGGAGACTTCCAACTTTTCTCTAGAGAAGGAGGTAAGAGACTTGAATGATAGAATATAAATTTTGAACTACCAAGTGGATGAATTAGAAAAAAAATAATACATTGAAATCTATTCTACACACCTTCACCAAAGGTCAAAAGACCTTGGATACCCTACTAGGATTCTAACACAAGAGTCCTCAAGACAAAGGACTTGGCTATGATGGTGGGTCACCACCACAAAGCAAAAGAAACGGTAACTACTACAAAAGATAGAGCACCAAATGTGACCCACCATACTAACCATGTCTTCTCTTTATACATTGTTTGTAGATATTGCAAAAAGAAAGGTCATACTATTGAACATTGCCATGCTAAGTTGAAGAAATCCCAACGAAACCAAATGAAAGTTCCATAAAGGAACACTGAACCATTATCCATATTATTACACTCCCTCCAAGAGGCATGGTAGACCACTGAGAAATTTTAAATTGCAAAGGGAATTTAAACCACACACACCCTATTGGCCACAAACAAATCATAGGTCACAAACTCCACAACCATGGTTTAGTATCGAGGATCGTGTCAGACGTTCGACTACGATCCGTGATCGATAGCATCGCACCGATACATACCGATACGTATCATGAAAATTTTAAAACTCTTATGTATCGACCACGATCCATCGATACACACCGAATGCATCGATAACATCCGAATACGCACCGATACTCACCGATACGTACGATACTCTAGAAAAATTCAAAATTGAAGTGAAATGATACGTTCGATATGTATTGGTAGCGATGATATGTATCATCAGACGGTATGTATCGGTATTCGTATCGATCGGATATATCGTGTATCGACCGACTACACACCAATCGGTCATAAAATGACCAAAATGGGTAATTTTTAGAAAAACATAATTTTTGAGGTGTTTTGTTCCAAAGTTGCTACCAACCATTTTTCTCTCTAACTAAAGTGGAAATCAAGGTTGGGAACAAGGACTTTACATTTATAGGACAATTACAAACCTTGGATTCTTAGTGCGATACTCTCAATTTACTGTTTATGCATAATACATGTTATATATAACTTTTTTTAACTATTTTTTTATGCAAATGTGTATAAAAAAGTGTTTTCTATCCATTTATGTGCGTATCTTTAGCGTATCTTAGCGTATCTCCGATACGATACGATACCCTCCGATACGTATCTTAATTTTGGCCAATCGATACAACGACCGATACCGATACTTTAATCATTGTCCACAACAATCATATGCTCTGCAAAGGTCTTATCCATTTCATAGACCATACAACACTCAAAGAGATGTTAGCCCTTTGCTATATGATTCACATAGGTCATACAAATCATATAGACTTCACACACCTAGAAGGGTTTGAAAACCCAAAGGACATTTTGATTGTAACATGGATGGACCCATGAGATTATGGGGACCAATATATGCTTAATTCTACCAGATTAAAAAGCCAAATTAAAAGATGAATGATTCATGGATGGTTGATTTGTCATTGTCAAATAAGAGATAAAATATTCACTCTAACAGGCTCTTAAATAGATACCTTTGCTAGAAAATCTAAAACCCTAAAATGTTTATCAAAATTTGCGACAATTGGTATCATCAACCATCTTAGAATTTTAATGTTCTATCTTGCTTGAATGTAAGTTTCTTTCATTAACATCTATTGGATATTGTTAGGGGGAGCTTCATCCTAATACTTGTTTTTATTTGAATACATTTGTATATGATGCATATGCTTAGGGGGAGCATGTTTTAGTCTTGATTACGTGCTTATTTTTTCTCTTGAGCATACCCTTAGAGGGAGAAATTGTTTACCTTCCTCACATTTATTGTTGATAAAAAGGGGGAGAAGGATTAATGATACAAAAAATGTTTTTTTTTTTTTCCAAAATGATCCTTTAACATGTTGACAAAATGGGGAGAAAAATAAATCTTAAATGATTTTTATATCTAGCATAATTTTAAGGAAAGCTATTTTTCCCACTCTTTGCCAATGTTAAAAAGGGTGAAGAAATATCGGATTTTTAATCTCACTTTTTGCTGTTAACAAAGGGGGAGAAATTGTGAAATGATTTTCCAACTTATTAATAATTGATTATTTATTTTATTTCAAAATCATTTGTTTGTCATCATAAAAAAAGGGAAGATTGTTAGGGATGTGCCTACACTTCTATAGTTGATTTTGATGATAACAAATATATGAGGTATTTCACAACTGCCTTCAAGTTTTAGGGACTTCATATCAAAGATTGAATTTGATAAATGAAAGGAAGAAATGAAGATTTCCGTCATCAAATGAAGAATATCAATAAGATAGTATCAATACTTGAAGAAGGTATCAGATGGTATCAGACTTCATAGTATCAAAACCTCAAAGTATCAAATCTTGAAGTGATTTGAAGTACGAATTTAATGTTTGTCTAAGAAGGAGAGGTTCGATTTTTTAGGGGCGATTTGGAAGGCGATTTTCAACTTGGTTCTCTTCTTCTGGACGGCGGCTGAATCATGGCCGGTAGTCAAGGCCTAGCTGAGGAGGGTGGAGGTGATGAGACTGACAATGGTGAGGGATCTGTAAGGGAGGTGACTGAGAATGTGCCTCCAAATCAAGTTGCCGCTGCTGATGGTGTCGCTCCAAGAAGGTCATATGTAAGGGCTGTGGGGAATGCCTCATGGCCAGTGATGGACTCTCTCCTAGAACCAATCCAAGCAGGTAATATCCGAAGAATCATGATCCCCCAGTGCGACTATGAGTCAAAAAGGCAAAAATTCAGATTTTCTCTTATAGGGAGGGTTGATTTCAGATTGATCTCCCTAGATGCACTGAGACAAGAAGCAGCAGAAAAATGGAACGTGAACCAAGGAGTCGTGGTGCACCCTCTTGGCAAGGGGTATGTTATTTTTCAATTCGGATGTGAGGGAGATAAGGTTGCTGTTTGGAAGAGGAGCCCTTTGAAGATCGGGGGTCAGTTAATCCGCTTCCAACACTGGAAACCGGACTTTACCATCCATGAGAAATAGGTGTGGACTAAACAGGTCTAGATCCGTTTCCCTGACCTTCTCCTAGAATATTGGCATGAGAATGTCCTGCTCTCAATAGCAAAGGTAGTTGGACGACCTGTGGCTCTGGATCGTCACACAAAGCAAGGCTTGATGGGATTCTTTGCTAGAGTCTTGGTTGAAATTGAAAAAAATGAAACGGTGCCTCGTATTGAGGAAGTGCAGGTTGAGAGATTGGAGCTTGGAACCACAAAAATCTTTGGGTTCAGGCAAAAGGTTGTGTATAAAGATGGTATAACTCGTTGTGGTTATTGTAAGCGGCTGGGACATAGTGTGGAAGAATGCCGATTGAAGAAGCAGGAGGATGAAAAATAGGCCGTAAAAGATCACGTTGCTGTTCCAGGCGCAGTCTATGCCCAAGTGTAGCCAAGTGCACTTGGGTGCACACGTAGACACACTTATTCAACACTTGTGGGAGACAACTGGCATGCTGAGATGACTCGTGAATAAAAGTACCACAAGGAGGTCGCAACGAGGGCGTCGGAGATTTAGGTGGGGGAGAGTGTCACGACCTGCCCAACATAGGCCCACGGGCCTAGCTCACCAAGCCCATGGACTTAGGCCGTTGGGCTAAGTAAGGTCCAAGTTCTAGAGTTTTCTACAAAGGTGTAGTAACAATAGATATTTTATTGTAAAAATTTGTAAAAGATATTCACAGGATATATTCTGGGAGAGATTTCTAGAGCTCCGCTAAGGAGGTGGGAAGCTTCTAGTTTCCTCCCCAACCGTTGGATGGAGGACATTTGTAAATATCTTAGCCATCCATTGTAACTTGGGGTAGGTGTTGCCTCATTTGGCAGAGACACTCACCAAGGAACAACCAACAGTGTTCAACCAAGCAAGTGAGTTCTCAAGCTTTGTACTCAAGAGTTCTCTAGTGCTATACAAGTTCATTCTTCTCAAACTCACTCTTGTGTTCACTTCTTCTCTTCCCTAGTCCCTTAAGGAGGGTGGTTAGGCTGACTTAGCACTAGTGGAAGTGCTAAGTGCCAGCGCGGTTGCTTAGAAAGGTCTAAAGCAGTGACAACGTGCTCTTGAATGGCCCAAGTGTGTGCCTACGCGTGCCCCCAAGTGTTGACTACGTGTGCCCACGTATACACAGTGAATGGCCGCACAACACCCCGTTCACACAGAACCGGGCCAGTGATCGGGTTAACACCGATTAACCCAAACCTACCAGGATCATCTGATACAGTATTCCACCACAGCATACACATAACTAAGAAAGAGCTCATCAGTTCAGCGAAAGACTTAGTTTACCTGTGAATATTTCCATAATACTTGATACCCGAATTGTGATACAATAGTTAAATACATATGGGCCCGAAGGCATGATATTTACACAATAAGAGTACAATTCACCTATCAAGTACATAAAAGAAATCATCAAAAATCAGAGTATACAGCTCGGCTCGGTATCAAAGCTTAGAGCTCAGCTCGGTATCAATGGTTGAGCCCAGCTCAGCATCATAAGGTAGAGCTCAGCTCGGCATCAAAAGTGGAGCTCACTTCGGTATCGAATCGGTCCCAAGAAATCTCTGATTAGCAATCGGTGCCGTGCTCTAACTCCTCAGGGGCCCACCAGTCCTCTTCAGGGAACTCAACTATGGGACCCGCCCCATGCTCTTCAGATGGATGACCTACAAAATCATCTAAAAGAGGTGCACACGTGAGATGAGCTCACTAGCTCAGTAAGTGGAAAGATGGACCACACAACAGTCCACACAACAAATCACAACCATATGCACTATATGCTATGCAATGCATTTTAAATCACATCCACCTAAGCAACATTACTAAGTATTTGGTTTAGTACTACTACAATCACAGTGCACGTATGCTCCGGGTATGAGCCGCGAACTCCATCCCGTGATAAGCCCATAGGGCTGTCGGAGAAGGTCCACCGTGAGTACTCGGAAAAATAAAAATATACCGACCACCGGCTCTCAACATAAAGTAAATGACTGAAAATTAAAGGTGCTGACTCCAGCAATTTAAAAGTAGTACGATTTGCCCTCTTGAATATACCACCGGGTTACCGACGGTCCTAACGACCAGCCAGGCGTAATGTCTAACCGCCATAATGACCCGACAACCATGACCACTACTTCCCCCCAAATGGTAAGCCAACACCTTAACCCCTGTTGGGAAGGGTCGTAGCACGGGAAGGTGATAATCCTGAACTGCATGCTCCTATATGATAATAGTACGATTGTATAGTGCCACCACGTCCTATACCACGGGCCACCAATGCACTCGTTTCCAAGCCGACTATGGCATCTAATCTATTAATGCATCATGCACAATGATGTCAACATTCATCACATAAGCATATCATCACTTGGCATTTAGAAAATAAACACAGCACCCATGGCATAACAATGTGAGGATGACTAATCTACATAGCATTTTCATGATGACATGACTAGTCTAGATACGATTAAATGAATGCCAAACAATGCCTTGAAACAAGGCCAAACGTCCTCTCCCCACTTACCTGTAGTGTACAAGGACTCACGCTCGGTACAGGTGAGATCCGGTGCTACAAGCGTGGGATTTGGTGAACCTATCATGAGTGAGTGGGGTTAGTATTTCACCATTTTTGGATCAAGATTAACACGATCCAATGACAAGATCATGTTTAGAATCCTAAAAGAAGGTCACACGTCCGATTTGGGTCCAATCGAACGTAAAAATCACATTCAGAGCTCTCTCGGGTGGGTCGAACACCACTTCGACTCCACGGTCTGACCGCTGGTAGGTCGACCCACCGGTCCACCCACCGGTCTGACCCATCGGTTGGGCCCGAGGGTCCTACTAAGACCGACGGGCAGGGTGGCCCGTCGGTCGGCCCGCCGGTCTTGCCCGTCGGTTGGGCCCGAGGGCCCTGCCCTCTCAGGCAGGTGCCCACAGGCGGGCCAGATGGCCCACCGGTCTTGGCGAGAAACTGCTGTTTCTTCCCAAACTTATCCCAACCTTTGGGGATCCAAATGGAGCTTTTCCAAACCCATTCTTCACACATTCAAGGTCTCATAAGATGGTTCTAACCTAGATTTAGGTTAGATTTAAGGAATGGGAAGCCGTCATACCTTCTTTGCTCAAGAACTCCTTCAAAACCCCAAAATCACTTCAAATCAACAATGCTTCTCCAACCTTGTAAATACTTCTTCAAATCCTTCAAAATCAACACATAAATCATCTATTAAACCTTAGATTCATTATCTCAAGGGGGATTTACAAGATCTCAAGAAACCCTACCCAAATCAAGGGTTTTACTTAGGTATGGTGAAAGTTTAAGGAACCCAGCCTTTGCTCACCTCTAAACATAGATCTAGTGTTGGAGATCACTCTTCCGGCATCGAAATGGGAAGATCAAGCCTCGGCGCCGTTGAAATCCATCTCTTCTTCCTCTTCCTTCTCTTCCCTCTTCTTTCCTTTCTTTTCTCTCTCCTCTTTACTCTTCTCACCAACGTCCGAGTGTCATAAATGAGAAAAGAAAAGAAAATCATAAATGCTATATATACTTCTTAAATAACTAAGTAATTCACATGGGTGGGTCACTCAGGTGGGTGGATGCGCCCACCTGTCCGCCCACCTGAGGGCCAAAACTTGAGATTTTGACAGAATTCGGCCCTCGGCATGAATCTCACTCTTGGCATACGATGTAATATACGTATGCACCTTAATATACGGCCACATACCTGTTTTATCCGTATATGGCCTTATGATAGGTGCATGTACACGGCTTAGGGACACCTGTCTGTTTTGGCACTGGCTCGGACTTGTCGGGCCAGCCGGTGTTTAAGGTCACCCTTGCCATCATAGTCCATAAGGATCCCGCTTTAACTCTCTCTGGTTCGGGTCCTGCATGGTTAAACTGGGTCAACCGTGTAATCAGACCGAGTTTAAGAAGTAGGGTATTACATTTACCCCCCCTTCCTAAAAATTTCGTCCTAGAAATTGGTGTACCTGGTTGTTCAAAGAGATGAGGGTACTTGGTTTGGATTTCATCCTCTTTCTCCCAAGATGCTTCTTCAAGTGAATGATTAGCCCATCGCACCTTTACGTAGGAAATGGAGCGGTTGCGAAGGGTCTTCACCTTTCGGTCCAAAATTTTAGTCGGCTGCTCTATGTAGGTCATGTCAGCTTCTAGGTATTCTGGTTCCACAGGTAATACATGAGAGAGATCATGAACGTATCGCTTCAGCATGGATACATGAAATACGTTATGAACATCCCCGAGCGAAGGTGGCAGAGCAAGCATGTAGGCTACTGAGCCAACCCGGGCTAAGATCTCAAATGGTCCAATGTATCTTGGGCTCAACTTCCCCTTTCTGTGAAACCTTTGCAACCCTTTAGTAGGAGAGATCTTGAGAAATACCTTTTCTCCTGGCTGAAATTCAATGTCTTTTCTGCGGGTGTCCGCATAGCTCTTTTGACGGACTGAGCTGCTTTAATCTGTTCTCAAATAACGTCGACCTTGTCACAAGTCATCTGTATCATTTCAGGTCCTAACATTCGACGTTCACCTACCTCATCCCAATACAAAGGAGTTCTGCACTTCCTGCCATATAATGCCTCATACGGAGCCATCCCAATTGTAGCTTGGTAACTGTTGTTATAGGCAAACTCCATAAGGGTATATATCCTTCCCAACTACCACACATTTCCATTGTACATGCCCGAGCATGTCTTCTAATATCTATATGGTTCGCCCGACCACCATCCGTGGGTGGAAAGCAGACTCAAATTCAACGTGATCTCAGCACTGGAAGCTTTTCCAAAATCTGGAAGTGAACCTTGGGTCCCTATCTGATACAATGCTCACTGGCACTCCATGCAAGTGCACGATGTTATCCATATAAAGTTGTGCTAATTTGGCCATAGAAAACTTGGTCTTGATGGGAATGAAATGGGTAGTCTTAGTAAGCTGGTCAATAATCACCCATATTGCATCCATCCCCTTAGGTGTACATGGTAATCCGGTGATGAAGTCCATTGTAATCCTATCCCATTTCCATTCTGGTACTGAGAGTGGCTGAAGAGTACCATAAGGTCGATGCCTCATAGCTTTTACTTTTTGGCATGTAAGACAAGTTGCCACATACAGAGCTATTGTGACTTTCATGCTTGGCCACAAGTAATTTTGTTTGAGGTCCTTGTACATCTTTGTACTTCCTGGGTGGAGTGAGTACTCTAAGCTATGTGCTTCTCGCACTATCTTGTCTTGTACATCCAAATCATCGGGTACACATAATCTGCCTCAAAACATCAATGCCCCATCACTGGCTAAAACAAAATCTGGGTCATTCATTGTTTGATCTTGGACCTTAACTCTGATCCGCTGCAATTCAGGATCCAAAGGTTGTTTCATTATTACCTCTTGCCTAATAGCCAGATGCACCTGTAAAGCCGTCAAGGATACAGTCAACCATTTAAGGTTTTCTGGTTGAAGTTCCAATTCTAAGGTTGCTTCTTCATATAAGAGAGCTTCATCCATTAGTGTCGCCTCCTGCACAAGTGGTGGACTGACTGCTAAGCATGAGAGTGACACAGTCTGTGCCTTCCGACTCAATGCATCTGCCACTACATTAGCCTTGCCAGGATAATATTGAATGTCGCAGTTATGATCCTTCATGAGCTCAAGCCATCTCCTCCGCCTCATGTTCAAATCCTTCGATGAAAAAGTACTTAAGGCTCTTATGATCACCGATATCCACACTTCTCCCCATACAAATAATGTCGCCAAATCTTAAGGGCAAAAATGACTGCGGCTAGTTCCAAGTCATGAGTGGGGTAGTTCTTCTCATACTCCTTTAGTTGTCGAGAAGCATATGCTATCACCTTTCTGCGTTGCATGAGAACACAACCCAAACCAACTTTGGAAGCATCAGTGTAGACTGTCATTCCACCTGTGCCTTCAGGGATGGTCAACACAGGGGCCGACACCAACCTTTTCTTCAATTCCTAGAAACTCTTCTCACATTCCTCTATCCAGTCGAATTTCACACCCTTTTTGGTTAATTTAGTCATTGGCGTTGAGATTCGAGCAAAATTTTCAATGAAGCGCCGGTAATATCCAGCCAAACCCAAGAAGCTTCTAATTTCAGTGACATTCTTAGGGCTTTCCCACTCTACTACTGCTTTCACCTTATCAGGATCCACTTCGGTTCTGGCTTTAGACACCACGTGCCCCAGGAATCCAACTTGCTCAAGCCAAAATTCACATTTGCTGTATTTGGCAAACAATCTTTGTTCTCTCAACCTATGTAACACCATTCTCAAGTGTTGAGTGTGCTCATCTTCTGTCTTGGAGTAGATCAAGATGTCATCAATAAAAATAATTACCCATTTATCGAGGACATCATGAAATACTCGATTCATTAAATCCATGAATGCTGCCGGTGCATTGGTTAACCTAAAAGATAACACTAGGAACTCATAGTGACCATACCGAGTCCTAAATGCTGTCTTGGGTATGTCGCTGCTCTTTATCTTGAACTGATAATAGCCCGATCTAAGGTCTATCTTTGAAAATACCCTTGCACCCTGCAGTTGGTCAAATAAATCATCAATGCGTGGCAATGGATACCGGTTCTTAATGGTTAGCTTATTCAACTCCCAGTAATCAATGCACATACGCAAGCTGCCATCTTTCTTCTTGACAAACAATACTGGGGCACCCCAAGGTGAAACACTTGGGCGAATAAACAACTTTTCCAATAATTCCTGCAACTGCATCTGCAACTCCTTCAATTCAGCTAGTGCCATCCTATACGAAGCCTTAGATACTAGAGCTGCTCCAGGAGTCAAATCTATGGCAAAATCCAACTCTCTATCTGGTGGTAAGTGCATCAGATCATCTGGGAAGACGTCGGGAAATTCTTTAACCACCTTTACCTCTTCTAGAGGGGTAACCTTTGCATTGACATGAAGTACTGATGCTAAGTAGCCCTGACATCCACTCTCCAACAACTTTACCGCTTGAAGAGCGGAGACAAGGACCTTTCTAGCTCGTTTCACTTTATCTGCTCGATATACCCATTCTTTTCCTTCATCATCTGTCACCCTAATTGATTTTTCAGCACACATCACATTAGCTCGATGAGCCGACAACCAATCCATGCCTAGTATAACATCAAAATTCTGTATATTGAACTTAATGAGTTATGCATCCAATTTCTTCCCACTAATTTTCACTGGGCACGGCCCATACACCTCCTTTAACTGAGTAACTTTACCAGTAGGCATACTAACAATCATTCCATGATCTAGGATCCTGGGTGGCATCCCAAGTTTCTCAAAGAAATCTCTTAGATGAATGAATGTGTAGCTCATGAATCGAATAAAACATAGGTGGTATGCCCGATATGGATAGGACACCTAGGGTAACAATGCATATAATTTCAGCAGTCATCAATATTTAACATAAGGAAATTCTTAAATTTAAAATGTACCGCTACCACTCAGGTCGACCTCGCTTCCTCAGCTGATAGGGCATACATCCTTCCCTGCGGTTAACTTCCCCGAGTCAAGGGAGGTCGGTATGCAGAGGGCTGACTGGAGGGCAAGGCTGGTCTGACCCGACAGTCTTTTGCATAGTGTCCATATGAATGGCAGTTAAAGCAACGAATCGAGATGTTGAACAGGGCGCCCTCTCGACTTGACCGCTGAAGATGGAGGTCGAGGCGGCCTTGGAACTGTAGGTGCCGCACTAGTGTTTGAGCGAAAAGATGTGGAGCCTGAACCACCAGCTAGTCTAGGAGGGTAGCCAAATGGCCTATAGGGCTGCCTATACATAGGCCCAGAACTGTATAACCCACGGTATGCCTTGGAGGAGTTACCCATATCCGGAAATGGATTTGTTCTCTTCCACAGTCCAGGGGTGAGGGACTGTTCCCCTTTCTGCTTATCCTCCATAGTCTTGGCCTTCTGCACAATCTGGCCATAGTCAGTCAAATCTAAGACCTCAAGTACAAACCCAATGGATGCCTTTAGGCCCTTAGAAATCTCGCAGCCTTCTCTTCAGCTGTCCTTATATGCCTTGGGGCAAAATGGAACAAGCTCTCAAATTACTGTTGGTACTCAAGGATAGTCTTACCTCCTTGAATTAAGGCCATAAACTCAGTCTCCTTGCGGTCTCTGAAGCTGCGTGGGTAATGATTGTCCAGGAACAACTCCTTGAACTGTTCCCAGGTGGGTTCTGGATGGGCAACCAACAATATGGGCTTAGAGGCTAGCCACCAAGAGTTGGCCTCCTTCTTGAGTTGCAACCCCACACAAATGAGTTTCTGTGCATCTATGCACTCAATCACCTCAAATATTTTCTCCAGTTCTTGGATCCACTGGTCTGGCTCCAGGGGGTCACTCCCCACCTTAGAGAATACAGGTGGCAAGTTCCTCTTGAATGACTCCACTAACTTTGACGTATTATTCGCCGACGGGTAATTGGGAGCATAAGCCAGGTAGTAATGGTATGAAGGGGGTACCCCATACGGAGGAATGCCAAATGGTGGATTTGGAGGTGTACCTCCCACTTGTGGCCTGCACGCACCCTCAGAGGGTCCTGTGGAGTAAGTATCCGGGAGGTTGACCTGATTGAGAAAGGTCCAATTGTTGCTGAATAGCCCATAAATGCTTGCTGTGTCAAGCATTTGTTGCCGAAAGCTCTGTAGATCTGAATTATGGTAGCAACATCCCCCGGAGTAATAACCGGTGGAGGGTCTGGGAGTGTAGTCATAGGTGGGTCCCCATGTGCCCCACCCTGACCAAAGGTCTCTGGAGGTTGTGGAAGTGAGGTTTGCCCCCACAGAGCAGGACCTCCTGGGATTCGGTGGTCAACCAACCGGACGAGGACCATGCGGGGTACCTCGAGCATTGCTACCGGATCTAGTACGTACCATCGTATCCCTGTACCTGGAACATATCGTACATCACATTGGTTAAATGCCATAGAATTGATATCGGCACACAATTATATGCCAAGACATAGGGTATTATAGTGTATGATAGTTTGCAACTAACCGCAACTTAATTCCAAAATACCGGGCTAGTGCTTCCACAAGTATGTCAATGGTCCCACTTGACCATCACACATTATTATGAGAATAATGACAATAATCATAATAATTATATTAATAATAACAATAACCATAATAATAAATCCTATTATTATTATTATTATATTTTTTTTTCAATCAGCGGAGGGTTGGCCCCTGGTCCCGACCGAAAGACATTCGAACAGGCACTTAAGCCCTGTTCCTCCTTTTCTTCCTTCATTTTCCTCTCTCTCTCTCTCTCTCTCTCTCTCTCTCTCTCCCAGGCGATTTTGGAGGGCTTTGTGACGCTTCCACTCGCGATCTCACTCAACGACCCGGCGCTTTTGGGAAGGATCAACTCCTCTACTCACAAGTAAGTTTCTTTCTCCTTTTCTTCTTAGAATTTTTACTTGGGGGTAGAACTCATGTGTAGGCTTCAATCTAGGTTCTTTTCCCATGTTTCCTTCCATAGAACAATGTTAACATATGAATGTGATGCTTCTATTGTGATTTACTTCTAGTTTTAGGATTTACTTCTCCATTTTTGAGAGAAAACCCCAATCGTGCCCTAGTTTTCTCAAATTTGGGGATTTCTTCAATTCTTGCTCTTTTTCCCTAATTAATGACTCAAATGCAATGCATTAAGCTTGATTTGTACTTAACATGCTGTAGAAATCATAGAAATTACTTTGTGTTTGAAATCTCATATCTTCCCATGAAAATCCATCTTTTGTGTTGGGTTTTCTTTAATTTTTTTTACACTCCTTTCGTATTTGTGGACCTCAATAGCACATTAGCATATGTTTTTGCATGTTCTTGATTGCACTACAATGGCATTTCAGTCTTGGGCCTGTGGTTTCAAACTTTCCTCTATTGTGAGCTTTTTAACCTTTTTCCTTAGATTTGGACTTGCACCTTGAGAATTGGGGTTTTCTCATTCCTTAATTGTTATGCTTTATATGCCTCTTGTTACCTTGCTGTTTTACCCTACTCTCTATCTTGTCACTTGTCTGTTTTGTGAAAATTGAGTTTTGGGGCTTCCTCTTACTGCTCACCCCTCTATTTATTCGCTTTGTTATTCTCTTTTTCCTTACTCACCTTGCTTTCCTCTTTTCTTGCTAGGATGTCATCTCGCAAAGGCAAGGAGCCCGCATCCTCTGGCACTCGGCGTAAGACCACCGCTTCTAAGCAGAAGAGTGTGGGAACTAGTTCTTCAGCCCCCCACACAGGGAGACCCGAACCTACCCCCATTGATCATTCTGACTATGACGAGGAACTCTTCCGCAGTTCAGAGGCAGCAGCCAACTGGCAGGCCTTCATGAAGAGGTCGGTAATGATGGAGAAGACTATGGTAGTTGGCGACTTCCACAAGATTCAGCTTCAGGAGAGGTTAAAGATGGCAGGTCTATCCTCTATGTAGACCGTCTGCTATGAGCAGTTGGTCCAGAGATTTTACCGCAACTGGAGGTTTCCTACCAGTACGGGGAGTATGCTATAGTCAGCATGGTGAAGGGGGTGGACATCCAGCTGACCATGGACACCCTGGCCAGCATTTTGGGTATCTCTGCAGCCGGGCACCGTCACTACAGTCCTCCCAGGAGTAAGCCCCTGGGCCTGTTCATGAGTTTGGAGACACTGGACTACATCTATGAGACTATTTGTGGCAGCAGTGCACGTTCAGAGTCCGAGACATCATTCTTCCCAGAGGTGCGTGTATTTGCCCGATTGGTCCAGTTCAACTTGCTCTCCAGAGGAGGTCACCGGAATCAGGTGGGCTTCATGGCAGCCTTTTTAGCCTTCTGCATCTATAAGGCTTTAGAGGGAGGTGACGAGCACTTGTGCTTACCCTACGTCATCCTCAAGACCATGGAGCACCACACTTCTCACCTCGAGGATGGAGGATTCCCATATGGCAGGATCCTTACTAGGATCTTCGAGTTCTTTGGAGTGGACCTGAGTGGTGAGGAGGGGAAGACTCCAGTGGACAAGTTTGACGGGGGTAACCTCTTGAGGATGGGTCTCCACACCCTTATGGATACACCTCAGAGAGCAGGAGCTCAGAGAGGTAGGGATAGGAGGGCTGCCCCTATGGAGGATGTTCTCATGGAGGAGGAGTCTAGCGAGGAGGATGAGGACTATGTTCCTTAGGATGAGGAGGATAATTTTGTGGATGAGGACATCCCTGAGGAGGTGCCCCAGGAGTCGAGAGGTACTGATCCTGGCTTCACCAGAGCTGCAGGCCCACAGCATAGAGCCCCACCACCTGAGAGTGGTGTATATGATTTTGAGAACATGATGTCCACAATGAGGGCTTTGAAGGATGGCCAAGATCAGCTGCTAAGAAGGCTGGACGAGAGTGCTTCCAGGGAGGAACGCATCCTAGAGAGGCAGGCTACCTTGGAGGATTCCTTCCTCAGACTGGGCCAGGACTTGGACACCACGGCCAATGCCATCTCAGCAGATTTTGGCCAACTTCGGAGGGAGGTACACTGGTGAACTCGAGGTTTGACTACTACGACCATCGCCTCAATGTCAACTCTAGACCTACGGCGAACGTAGTAATAATAGACGACGAAGACGACGATGATCAGTGAGGACTTAGCTCGTCAACACCAGCTTCTCACCTGTTCCATGTTGTCTATCCTATTGTATTTTTCCTTTCTTTTCTCATTCTTTGTACTTACTCTGTAACTGGAATTATTTGTGAGATAATATATTTTGATAGTGGTTTGTGGTGAATTCGTAAGTGTGATGACTTGCGTAGTTTAGTTATGGTGTCTTTGTAAATTTTTTTAATCATTGTTATATTATATATATCTTTTGTTTATCAGGTGTTTGTGTGAAAATTTTTGGAAATCTCATTTTACACCGTTATGCTGCCGAAATTTTGTCAAACTTGCACTCGATGGGTTATGACACCAATTAATTTACCTTTTATTTCCTCTCACGCATGCCATGAATGCAATATCTAAATGCAACCATCTTTATTCCTTCCTTTCTTTGGCTTTTAACTCTTTAAAGCTTTTACATTAACCCAATCCCATTTTCCTATTATAGATTCTACGGGATTCTAAACGGTATGTTGTGAGTGGAGTAGAGCATCACGCTCTGATACCACCATTGTCACACACCGTTCACATAGAACCGGGCCAGTGACCAGGTTAATACCGGTTAACCCAAACCTACCAAGATCATCTGATACAGTATTCCACCACAGCATGCACACAACTAAGAAAGATCTCATCAGTTCAGCGGAAGACTTGGTTTACCTGTGAATATTCCCATAATACTTGATACCCGAATTGTGATATAATAGTTAAATACATATGGGCCCGAAGGCATGATATTTACACAATAAGAGTACAATTCACCTATCAAGTACATAAAAGAAATCATCAAAATCGAGTATACATGGTCGATCAAAGCCTAGAGCTCATTTCGATCAAAGGTGAGCCATTCAGATCACAAGGTAGAGCTCAGCTCGGCATCAAAAGTGGAGCTCAACTCGTATCGAACGCGGTCCCATAGACAACTCTCGACGAGCAATCGGTGCTGTGCTCTAACTCCTCGAGGGCCCACCATCCTCTTCGGGAACTCAACTGTGGGACCCCCATCTCTTCGGATGGATGACGCAAAATCATCTAAAAGAGGTGTACACGTGGATGAGCTCAGAGCTCAAGAAGTGGAAAGATGGACCACACAACATCCACACAACAAATCACAACCATATGCACTATATGTTATGCAATACATTTTAAATCACATCCACCTAAGCAACATTACTAAGTCTTTGGTTTAGTGCTACTACAACCACAGTGCGCGTATGCTCCGAGTACGAGCCGCAAACTCTATCCCGCGATACGTCCATAGGGCTATCGGAGAAGGCCCACCGTGAGTAATCAGAAAAATAAAAACATGCTGACCACCGACTCTCAACATAAAGTAAATGACTGAAAATTAAAGGTGCTGACTTCAGCAATTTAAAAGTAGTACGATTGGCCCTCTTGAATATACCACTGGGTTGCCGACTATCCTAACGACCAGCCAGGCGTAATGTCTAACCGCCACAGTGACCCGACAATCGCGACCACCGCTTCCCCCCAAATGGTAACCCAACACCTTAACCTCTATTGGGAAGGGTCGTAGCACGGGAAGGTGATAATCCTAAACCGCATGCTCCTATATGACAATAGTACGATTGCATAGTGCCACCGCGTCCCATACCACGGGCCACCAATGCACTCGTTTCCAAGCTGACTATGGCATCTAATCTATTAATGCATCATGCACAAATGATGGCAACATTCATCACTTGGCATTTAGAAAAAAAACACAGCACCCATGGCATAACAATGTGAGGATGACTAATCTACATAGCATTTTCATGATGACATAACTAGTCTAGATACGATTAAATGAATGCCAAACAATGCCTTGAAACAAGGCCAAACGTCCTCTCCCCACTTACCTGTAGTGTACAAGGACTCACGCTCGGTACGGGTGAGATCCGGTGGGAGAAGCGTGGGATTTGGTGAACCTATCATGAGTGAGCGGGGTTAGTATTTCACTATTTTGGGATCAAGATTAACACAATCCAATGACAAGATCATGTTTAGAATCCTAAAAGAAGGTCACACGTTCGATTTGGGTCCAATCAGACGTAAAAATCACATTCGGAGCCTCTAAGGTGGGTCAGACAGGTGGGCTGTCTGACCCACCAGTCTGGACCGACGGGTAGGTCGGCCCACTGGTCGGCCCACCGATCTGACCTATCGGTTAGGCCCGAGGGTCCTGCTAAGACCGACAGGCAGGGTGGCCCACCGGTCGGCCCATCGGTCTGGCCCATCGGTTGGGCCCGAGGGCCCTGCCCTCTCAGGCGGGTGTCCACAGGTAGGCTAGATGGCCCACCAGTCTGGCCCACCGGTCTTGGCAGAAAATTACTGTTTCTTCTCAAACTTCCCCCAACCTTTGGGGATCCAAATGGGGCTTTTCCAAACCCATTCTTCACACATTCAAGGTCTCATAAGATGGTTCTAACCTAGATCTAGGTTAGATTTAAGGAATGGGAAGCCGTCATACCTTCTTTGCTCAAGAACTCCTTCAAAACCCCAAAATCACTTCAAATCAACAATGCTTCTCCAACCTTGTAAATACTTCTTCAAATCCTTCAAAATCAACACATAAATCATCTATTAAACCTTAGACTCATCATCTCAAGGGGGATTTACAAGATCTCAAGAAACCCTACCCATCTCAAGGGGGATTTACCCTGCTTTATCCGTGCATGGCCTTATGATAGGTGCATGTACACAGCTTGGGTACATCCGTCTCTTCTGGCACTGGCTCGGACTTGTCAGGCCAGCCGGTGTTTAAGGTCACCCTTGCCATCATAATCCATAAGGATCCCGCTTTAACTCTCTCCGATTCGAGTCCTGCATGGTTAAACCAGGTCAACCGTGTAATTAGACCGGGTTTAAGAAGTAGGGTATTACACCCCAAGTGTTGACTACATGTGCCCAATGAATGGCCCAAGTGTTGCCTAACTGTGCCCATGCATGCCCACAACTGTTGCCTAAGTGTGCATCCAAGTGTGCTTGTGCATGCTCTTGAATGCCCCAAGTGTCACCTTAAATGTGCCTATACATGCCCGCAAGTGTTAAATAAGTGTGTCTACGCATGCACCCAAGTGCACCCAAGTGTAGCCCAAATGTAGCCCAAATCTCAACTCCAAGTGTTGAAGATGGAGTGGACTCGGCTCGAGTCATATCAACTCAGTGAGTTATAGGGAGTGTACCAAACGTGGAAACTGCAGCAAATCATTCTCTTTCCTTAAATGCCTCCTCATCATCAAATCAAGGTACCCCTATTTTGGAAGGCCATATTCATGTGGATTTGGATCTCATCCAAAATTCAAATTCAAAAGTCAATCCTCTCTATACGGAATGTAACGGTGGGAATTTACTCCCTAATCAAAACCTTCCCTCTTTGGAGGAAGGCCAAGTGGCTGGATCAAATCTAGGATCTGGATCAGGGTCGGGTTCTGACCCAGATGATGATGCTCTCTCGGAGTCCGAAGAGGAGAGTCGAAGTGCCTCTAACGCCCCTACCATGGCTGCTCTACCATGAACCCAGTGAACTCGGCCAGACCAACTCGCCCTCAATGGAATGTGGTGACTAGGAGAAGCGGTGGTGTGG
This sequence comes from Macadamia tetraphylla, assembly GCA_022985045.1. NCBI lineage: Eukaryota > Viridiplantae > Streptophyta > Magnoliopsida > Proteales > Proteaceae > Macadamia > Macadamia tetraphylla. Next base: position 24,297,103 of record CM040965.1, read on the forward strand.
CTAGCCAGCCCTCAAGGGGCGGTCACTTATCCAGAATCCTTCCCAGCCATCGTGATTCTCAGATTTCTTATATTCCAGAGATAGAAATTGCAAATGGGTGTGTGGCTCTAAATTTTCAGGAAGTAGGTGTGGTTGATCGTGCCCTTCTTGCGAAGGAAAAATCTGATATTGATACTTCTAAAGGAGGGAAGAAGGGTAAGAAGAAGGTTGGTCAGATGAGTAAGTCTGACAAGGTCCAAAATTAAATCCTTTCTCCATGAAGATTTTATTTTGGAATATTAGAGGTGTGCGAAAGGCGGCTGGTATTAGAGCCTCGAAGATGATCCTGAGGGAGCACTCTCCGATTTTGTATGTTTGGTCGAGCCGATGGTGAAGGCTTGATTTTCCTTCTTTGTTATTTAACAAAATAGGATACTCGGGATTTAATTCACAATGATCGGGTGGACAAGGTTCCAATCTTTGGCTTATGTGGAGACAAGGTTCTTCTCGTCCCTCGCTTGTTTCTCCGTCGACCAACAATTATCACCCTGGTGGATTGGTTGGGTTGCTCAAGGATTGACCTTCGCTCATGCAAATTGTTTTAAGGTTAATCGCCGAGAGCTCTGGACTGACCTGGGTTTGGTGGTAAACCCAAATATCCCATGGTCGGTCATAGGGGACTTTAATGCTACTCTGCGTTCAAATGAAAAAAGGGGGCCAGGAAGATTTAATGCTAGTTCGGCAGCAGAATTTCAAGCAATGGTGGACACGTGTGCTTTGGTCCAAGCTCCTTCACAGGGGAAAAAGTTCATGTGGACTAACAATCGTCCCAGAGGAAATGTTGTAGCTGTTCTGAATCGAAGTTTTTGTAATGGGAATTGGTTGGAGGTGTTCAAGAATATTAATCAAATTGTTTTGCAAAGATCTGCCTCGGACCATGCCCCTGTTCTGGTGGTCTCAGATGCCATCCCTAAACTAGGTAATATTCCTTTTAGATTCAATAATTTCTAGATGCAAAATGTGAATTTTGAGGATACTATCAGGGAGGTGTGGAATAAGGAGGTGTCAGGAAACCCCATTTTGGTGCTTTCTCAGAAGCTAAAGTAGGTAAAAAATTTTATTAAGAGCTGGGCCAGGAATAATTTCCCTAATGTTGATGAAGAAGTAAAGAAAGCTTCGAAAAATCTGGATTCGATTCAGGAAGAAATTGAGGCATCAGGGATGACGGATGATCTGTTTGACAGAGAGGCAGACGCTAAGACATATCTCTTGAAAGCAACTCAAATGCAAGACAGCTTTTTGTCTCAAAAGGCCAAACAGAGGTGGATGAAAGAGGGGGATAGGAACTCAAAATTCTTCCACCTCTCTGTACAAATGAGACGGTCGCGAAATCAAATTCGTACCTTGAAGACCATAAATGGTGATTGGATTAGTGACCAGCAGAGGTTGTCATCTTACATTTCTGAATATTATGAAGCCTTCCATAGTGCCGCTCAGACTACTCCTCATCATGATTTATTGAATTGTATCCCAAAGGAGATTAGTGAGGCAGATGCACTGGGTTTAGAGACTATACCCTCTTTAGAAGAAATAAAAAACTCTGTTTGGGAGGTGGATCCAGACAGCTCTCCTGGGCCTGATGGATTTCATGGGAAATTCTTTAGAAGAGTTTGGAATATAGTGGAAGCGAACTTTTGCAGGGCTGTGAGGCACTTCTTCATAACGGGGTTTCTTCCTAAGGGTGTGAACAACTGTTTTCTTACTCTAATTCCGAAGGTGCCGGGAGCTGTGACCCTGGACAAGTTTTGGCCGATCTGTATGGGGAATTTCTTTTGTAAGGTGCTATAAAAAATTATGGTAAATAGAGTTTCGGCGCTGCTTCCCAGGCTGATCTCAGAGGAACAAGGTGCATTCCAGAAGGGGAAAATAATATCTGAGAATATCAACCTTGCCTCAGAATTGGCAAATCTGATGTATATTGTAGTCAAGGGAGGAGGTATGGGGATCAAAATTGATGTTAAGAAAGCATATGACTCGCTTTCTTGGGATTTCCTCTTTGAAGTCCTAAAAAAGTTTGGTTTCCCTCAGAAGTAGATATCTTGGATTCATGAAATCCTTGTCTCTACTAGGATTTCGGTCTTAGTAAATGAGGGACCGGTGGGCTTCTTCCCTGTGGGTCATGGTCTTCGCTAGGGTGACCCTTTATCTCCCTTTCTCTTTATTCTGGCAGAAGAAGTGCTCTGTAGAGGGCTAAGAAGCATGGTTGCGGAAGGTGCTCTTAAATCCTTACCCGGGCCAAGAGGTGTGCTCACTCCATCCCACCTTCTCTTTGCGGACGACATTTTCATTTTCATGAACGCGTCGGAAAAATATGTAAGAAATCTTCACTCTTTCTTAGATAAATATCAGGCCTTCTCTGGTCAGTTTTTTAATCTAGATAAAAGCAAGATTTTCTTTGGGAAGGTGGCCCCTCACAGAAAACAATTTATTAGTGAGTTTTTGGGTATTCAGATATCCAAATTCCCTACAAAATATCTTGGGGTGGAAATCTTCAAGGGAAGAGTCACCAAATCCCACTTGCTACCTCTGCTAGATAAGATCAAATGTCGAATTGCAGCCTGGAAAGGGAAATTGCTCTCGATGGCAGGTCGTATTGAACAAGTTCGTTCAGTTATATCGAGCATTCCTATGCATAATTTTATAGTTTATTGGTGGCCTGAGGCATCAATTAAAACTGTAGAAACCTGGATGAGGAACTTCATTTGGTCTGGCCAAATGGAAGGTCAGAAAAAAATCACTGTCAAATGGGAGGACTGTTGCAAGCCAAAGAAGGAGGGAGGTCTAGGTATTCGGAAGTTGTGAGATGTTAACAAAGCTTGTCTATGTAAATTAGTATGGAAAATAAATCATGAGGATTCTAGAATGAGTCAATTTTTCAGAGCAAGGTTTACTACTAGCGACGGCGATCTCAGGAGCTACAAGTCTTCATCTATTTGGCAGGGTCTAAAAAGGGTGTGGGACTTTGTATCAAATATGGAGAGCTGGACAGTAGGAAATGGCGTCAAGATTAGCTTCTGGAAGGATCGTTGGTTAGAAAATTCCTCATTGGCGGATTCATCAAATCTGGAATTAAAAGCGCTTACTTCGAGGGAGCTGCGGGTGGCGGATTTCATTAGGAATGGTGAGTGGTGCTTCCCAATTGTTTCTTCATCATTCTTGTCTTAATCGTTTGAGAAGGTGAAGAGAATATTCCTAACGAATTTAGAGGATGTTTTCCACTGAAAATTGTCTTCCTCTGGAGCCTTCTCTTTGGCCTCGGCGTGGGAAGAGATAAGAAGCAAAAAGGTGCCTGTTTCTTGGTTTTCCATTCTCTGAAAAGCTCTTCTACAGCCACGGCAGGCAGTATTTGGATGGAGGTTAGCCCATGGTAGACTCCCTACAGATGACCAAGTGTGCAAAAAGGAGATTGCAATGCCTTCGAGATGTGGGTTACGTGAAAAGGCAGAAGAGTCTAGTTCCCTCCTTTTTATTCATTGTGAGTATATCCAGGCCCTGTGGAATATGTTCTGTGATCTATTTGGTGTCAGATGGCAACACTTCACAAGAATGGAAGATTTATTTAGCTGGTGGAAACGTAAAGCAAAATCCGTCACATTCTCAAGAGTATGGCTTAGTGGCGCGGTTTTAATTCCTTATGCAGTTTGGATGGAGAGGAATATGAGAATCCACGAGGGTACCTATTGGCATCATAGGCAGTGTTTTGCTATGATTAAAGGAGAGATAGGCATGATTTCGACAGTGCACCTTGGGAAAAACTTGTCCGTAGCTGATTTGATGTGTGCCAGGAGAGTGGGAATTCCCCGTGTAATTGGCAAGCAAAGAGAAATTTTTGAAGTTCGATGGTGTCTCCCCCCTCAGAACTGGATAAAGCTAAATACTGATGGGTGCTCGCTAGGGAATCCTGGAAAGGCTGGAGCTGGCGGTGTGTTTAGAAATTACAAGGGCGAACCTTTGCTGAATTTCAGAAATTTTGTTGGTATAAAATCTAACTTTGAAGCTGAATTCTTAGCTCTCATTACCGGCCTTGAACATGCAAAAAACTCTTGTATCCAAAACCTTTGGATTGAGTGTGACTCTGCTGCTGTGGTGTTCTTATTCTCCAAAGGGTTGGTTCCATGGTTTATTCAGCAAAGATGGAGGGGCGTTCTCTCTTATTTGGGCTCAATTTCTTGGAAAGTCACTCATTGCTACCGCGAAGCAAATGTGGTAGCCGATTTCTTAGCGAAAACAGCAGCAAGATTTGAATCTAATTCCCCTGTCGAGGCCTGGCCCCTTCTCACCTCCAGGGAGCTGGAATTGGATGCGGCCCAACGACCAAGATTCCGATTCACTTAGTTATTTCTTTAAAGTTTTTTCTTTGGTTTGTTAGCCTAAGGTCTGAGGTCCTCTCCTGCTGATGGCTATGTCGAAGGTGGGGTTGATTTCACTTCCTTAGTCTAAGTCTTGTTGAGTGTATCATTCCTCTTGTATATTCTTTCTTTTTATTAATTCAATGATCTTTAGCAAAAAAAAAAAAGTGATTTGAAGTACATAGAAGACATCAAGCTGCAAGGTCAACATGAAGACGCTTGCGGACCAACTGCAAGAAGAATGAAGACTATACATAAGAGGTCTTAAGTTGTAGTCCTATTTACTTGTAACTGTATGCACATACTCATGCATCATATATGCATTCATCATGCTTAGAATGACCCTAGGTCATATTACTCTAGCAAGGACTAAGACCTATAGCTATAAGGTTCCATCAGATTTAAGAATCTCCTTTATTTTTCTGTGAAAAATAGTACTTTTGCGTTCAAGGGAATTTTAGGTATTGAGGGAGCTAGTATGAGAATATGATCTCTTCACAAGATTTGTAGGTTTTCAAGTTATGAAACCAACGGACTTCGAATCAGCCCAATCGAAGTCTGTATGACCAAGTTATAGTCATTTAAACTCAACCATATCAAAATCAACCACTGCAGAAATGATTTTAGCAGAATCATCTGCAGGTCGAACGCCTAAAGTGGAGGTCGATCGCCCAAAGTAGAGGTCGACCGGATGACTACTGTTTCATTTGAATTAACCTCCAATGGCTATGTTTTGTAATGGCTATTTTGGAAGTAGATCGGCACTTTTGGAGGTCGACGAGGACACCTAAATATGACCGTATGGGTGAGATTTTTTTACCTATTTTAAAATCCTAATCTCACCTATAAATACCTCTAATGTTACTCATTAATAACTAATATATCCAAACCTTGAAGGAGCATTATTTGAGCATTAGAAGTGAGATTGGTTTTTTGAGTTCAAGTTCTTCATCTTCCTTTCAAAAGGAACTCAAGGTTATCTACAAGTCTTCATCTACATTTTGACATTTGCATTGCAGGAATTAAGAAGACTTCAAAGGTGCATTCTTTTATTTCGTTGTATTTTCATTCACGCTCCACTCAAGAGGTAATCCTAAACCTTTATATTCTACTTTGAATTTGTTTTTGTCCAAGAGTTGGGTTAACTCTAGAATTGGACACATTGGTTACACATTGTTTTAGACCATACTTAGACAAGTGTGTAGGACCCTCTCATCCTTACAAGATTGTAAGGACTCTCTCATCCTTGACACCCTCTCATCCTTGAAAGAGATTGTACAGATCATTTTATTCTTAAAAGAGTTTGTAAAAGTTTTCCTCCCTACCTACTATATTGAAAGGGAAGAACTAGTGGAATACCCTACAAGTGAAACTTTTACGGAGTGGACGAGACTCAGATTGAGTTGAATCAATATAACATTAGTGTTGTGTGATTGTGTCTATTTTGCTTATTCCATAGTTTTCAATTTACAATCAAACTTGGGGAACCATTAATCGAAAAGGTTTTAAAATGCACTAGTATAATCTATTCACCTTCCTCTAGGTTATTTCAGCATAGAATATCTATACTAATTTATTAATTTATTAAGGGAAAAGATTCTTACAACTTTTCATGGTATGGGAAGCCAATTTTTTTCTTATTCCTGTAATTCCAAAACCACCTTTCATACTCTAGAGGAAACATGTCCTTTATTACAAATATATAAACAATATCATTCTAATTCCTTAACTACTTAAGGGTTAGCTAGTAAGTCATACGTATTCTTATCTCCACTTCCTTAGCCATATGATCTCTCTCTCTCCCTTACAATAAACACATGCACGCTTCTAAATTCGGGTAAATTTGAAAAAAAAACTATTTGGCATTAATAACTCCAAGTCTTGTTGTTTGAGATTTAAAATATAACCGCAAGCGTACGGATCAGTGTAGCTACGGGTCGAACACAGGGAGAGCAGCCACTTTATTTTTTTTATTTCTTTTAATAATGCGAAAGTGAACCGATTAATGGATGTGATCTAATTCTAATTACCGTCCTAAACATATGTATCTAAAATAACGTCCTAACCATTCATCATCTAAGAATTTAAAGACGCAAGCCACGCAATTAAAATTAAATAAATAAATAACTGAAAATAAACAACCCACGTAATTAAAATAAAAAATAAAAATAAATAAAGAAAAAAAATGCTGAAATAAAAATAAAGTAAAAGAAAGGGGATAAAGCTAGAGAGAGACTCACAAGTAGGTTTCTCTACTTAGCCCGAGGGATGCATCATAATATGAGCTTCCCTACTTGACCAGAGAGTCACTCTTACAAGGGTTTCTCTACTTGGCTTTAGGGAAAGGAAGACAACTAAAATAAAAGCAATAAATTGATGGTTCTATGGCTAGGAGGGGCAAAGCCAACACATACACTAGCCATGAACCTTGGGAGAAAGGGATAGCAATAATGTAACGACTGAAAATAAAAATCCTAAATTAAGAAAGAAAGGGTAGTCAGAAGAGGGAATGAGAGGGGGGAGAGAAGACTACTGAAGGAGCCTACTTACTTGAATCAATGCTTGAACTTGAAAAAAAAATTGCTCCACGGCTCGTGATCTTGTCACCTAGATCTAAGCCTAGAACTATAACTTAAAAAATTACAACTCAATTGCATAAATCATAAACATAAAAAGGCTGAATAAGAATAAAAGAGTGCTTGCAATAATTGACATAAAAAAACTATTACAAAAGTGATTAAAGCAAAAATAGAGAAGAACTAAAACTAAAGAGTGAGAGAGGGAGAAAGAGAGCAACTAAAAAAAACTAGAAGAAAAATGAATTGTCTCCCCTCCTCTTACATGAGTTGTATTTATAGGGAATGGGGAGGTAGGGTAACAATTTTCTCTTTCCTAAAAGAGAGAAACCCACAATTGATTGTGAGATCTTTTGAGACCAAAAGTGCTAAGATGGAGGAGAGAGAAGAGAGAAATAAACTTCAAGAAATTTCCTATAATTTTTTGCTTATTTTCTTTCCCCCTTTTTTTTTTTCTTAATTTATTTCTCTTATTTTTCTCCCTCCAAGGGACGATTTCCTTCTTGCTTTGTGTGATTTGGACAATATTTTGGGGATGATGTGGAGGAGAGAGAAGATTTGGACAATCTTTGGTTCTCCCTTTTTTTTTCTTTCTTTTTTTTTTCTTCTCTTCTTGGACAATCTTTGGTTCTCCCTTTTTTTTCTTTCTTTTTTTTTTCTTCTCTTCTTGCTTCCACGATTTTCTTTGCTTCCACGATTTTTCTTGCTTCTAATTTGATGTGGAAATCCCCTCCATGCCCTTAGTGCTTTAAGTGAGTGAAAAGCAGGAAATCTTCAACAAAATTCTCTAAAAAAAACAACCATGAGATTCGAACTTGAGACCTCTTGGTGAGCAAGAGAATTTTGTACACCATAGCTCACCAACTACACTAGGTAGTTGTTGTTACCAAAAACAAATCTTCAATCACTTAAGGATGTGGTCCATCAATCCTTGTTGGCATTTGGAGTATTCCTTGTACCTCTGAGACAATTGCAAATGGGCTGGTTCTGCATCTCGGTTCAGTTCTGATCCATTATTCTTTTTCTGGCCTGAAAAGAATAATCATTTGTATGAGTGACCAAACGAATGTGTACTTTTAATTGAACACATCCATCTTGCTCAGAATTTCGTCCTCTTCGCAACCATGGAAAGAAATAGGACCTCTTTACGTGTAAAATTGAAGATATAGCACCCGATAATCCTCAAGGCCTTGAAAATATAAAACCTACAAAAAGAGAGTAAAACCCAAGGTAGCTCTATTCTAAATATGTAAAATGTATGTTTTACTACCCAGATTTCACACATAAATGTGTTCATCAGAATTCCCCCACACTTAGACTTTACTAGTCCTCGAGCAAAACAAAAAGAAAAAGAATAAAAACAAAAAACCTAACTCACTTTCGTAGGAATCACGGTTGCACTTAGCATGTGCAACAAGCCTTTAAACCACTAGGTTACCCTAGTGGACAAGTTGTGTCTCGTGGGTGTTTGCGGTGAATATACACCCAAAATTCAGAATAAACAAATCCCAATGTTGGCTAAAGATAAGGCTCATACCGATCCGGAGTAAAGATAATTTCTCTTACAAGGGACCCCCACACTTGAACTTTTATTACCCTTTATCAATTCCAGGAACTAGCATATTTCTTAATTTGGAACTCACCTCATCTCTTCCAAAACATCCTTATCTTAGGGCAAAACCACTTGTGAAGAAATAGGGAACCAATGACTAATGCGTTGGAGTGTTTTTGACCAAACATGTTACCAAGCAATAATGACATTTGCACATTTTTTTTTTTTTTTTTTTTTTTTTTTAATAATAAACTCTATTCTACTCCACTACTTTTGGCTTGAAGGACATGGTGGAGCAAACACCAGACACCCAAGTTACTATGTAGCTTCTCTTTTTTCATATGCCCACAAAGACAGTGATGCTAGAGTTCTTTCAGAAGTTTCCTCCCTAGGAATTTCGACCAAAACACCACGCTTCCTGAGGCGCAATGCCCTGTCTAGTTCCAAGGGAATCAACTCTTATTCTTCTTTATACCACATGTCACATCTCATTTAAAATTGTGCATTTGTCAACCCATGCCAAATTAAAAAGAACGTCTTAACTCCAAATCAAAAGTACAAGGAACCCACAGACTTACATATGGTCCATCACCATAAAACAGGGGTCTCTTATTTTCAAAAGAAAGTCCCATCTCAAGACACAGGCTTGTTTCTTTCTTCTCAACAGGGTTTTATACGTTCAAAATGGGTACCTTCGTCAAAACTTTTATTTTCATACATCAAGCATCCGAATGGTCTGATCATTAGCCAAAAGCCAAAGTAGGACTTCATCCTTAGCAAGCTCAAAAATAAAAAGAAAAACAAACAAAACAAAGTGAAAACAAAAAAAAGCAAAAATTGGTTTCCCTCCCCCACACTTAAGTCTTGCAATGTCCTCAATGCATAGAAAGAATTAAAGCAAAGACAATGCAAGGGGGTCATACCTGATTAAAAGTTAGTCATCAGTGTAAAGAGGTTCATGGAGATCCATGACCTCTTCACTACTAGTAGTAGGAAACTCGAGGAACGGTTTCAAACGCTGACCATTAACCTTCGAAATTACCCCTGTTCCTGGATTCAAAATCTCCACAGCCCCATGGGGATATACATTATGAACAATAAATGGGCCATCCCATTGGGATCTAAGATTACTAGGAAAAAGATGCAATCGAGAGTTGTACAATAAGACCTTATCACCAATTGTAAAAGATTTACGCAGAATGTGTTTATCATGGAAAGCTTTGGTCTTTTCCTTGTAAATTCTAGAACTTTCATAGGCTTCATTCCTAAGTTCCTCCAACTCAGATAATTGGAGCCTACGATGAATTCCCGCATCAGACAAATCAAAGTTAAGCTTCTTAATGGCCCAAAAGGCCTTATGCTCCAACTCAACTGGTAAGTGACAAGCTTTCCCATACACCAAACGGTAGGGAGACTGGCCAAGGTCAGTCTTGAATGCAGTCCAATGGGCCCACAAGGCATCAATGAGCCTAAGGGACCAATCCTTACGGTTGGGATTAACAGTTTTCTCCAAGATTTGTTTGATCTACCTATTAGACACCTCGACTTGGCTACTAGTTTGGGGGTGATAAGGGGTAGATAACTTATGGGTGATCCTATACTTTTTCATTAGGGCCTCAAAAGGCCGATTACAAAAATGAGTACCCCTATCACTAATTATTGCACGTGGTGCACCAAAGCGGGAAAAAATGTTCTCTTTGAGAAACTGGACCACCACTTTGTGGTCATTAGATTTACAAGGTATGGCCTCTATCCATTTAGAAACATAATCAACGGCCAAAAGTATGTACAAATTCCCAAAGGAATTAGGGAATGGTCCCATAAAATCGATGCCCCATACATCAAATATCTCAACTACCAAAATAGGGTTAAGGGGCATCATGTTCTTTTTATTGATACGGCCAAAAAACTGGCAGGCAGGGCAAGCCTTGCAAAAATCAAAAGCATCTCTAAAAAGAGTGGGCCAATAAAATCCGCATTGGAGAACCTTTGCGGCAGTCTTCTTAGGTCCAAAGTGTCCACCACATGCATGATCATGACAAAAAGAGAGAATGGAATGTTGCTCATGATCAGGGACACATTGTCGGATAATCTGATCTGGACATATCTTAGACAAATAAGGATCATCCCAGAAAAAGTGCTTAACTTGGGAATGAAACCTATACTTATCTTGGGTGGACCAATGATCCGGAGTCACACCTGAAACTAAGAAGTTGACAATGTCAGCAAACCATGGTTCACTGGACATTACAAATAATTGTTCATCTGGAAAGTTCTCGTTGACTGGAGAATCAACAGTCAAGGAATTGGGAAGCCGGGATAAATGGTCTGCAACTAGGTTTTTAACTCCTTTCTTATCCCTAATTTCTAAATCAAACTCTTGCAAAAGTAAAATCCACCTAATGAGATGGGCTTTAGCATCCTTCTTCTGAACTAGGTATCTGAGGGCAGAATGATCAGTATACACCACCACATGTGAACCAACTAAGTAAGACCGAAACTTTTTTAATGCAAACACAACAGCTAAAAATTCTTTTTCAGTGGTTGTATAATTGAGTTGTGCATCATTTAAGGTCCTACTAGCATAGTAAATGACAGTGGGAAACTTATTAATCCTTTGACCCAAAACTGCTCCTATGGCAAAATTCGAAGCATCACACATCAGTTCAAAAGGTTCAGTCCAAACAGGTGGTTGAACAATGGGTGCATTGGTCAACTCCTTCTTAAGTTGTTTGAAGGATTCTAGGCACTCTTTGGAAAACTCAAAAGTTTGATCTTTGGCAAGTAATGAAGTGTGAGGTCGGGCTAACTGACTAAAGTTCTTAATAAACCTTCTGTAGAAGCCTGCATGCCCTAGAAAAGACCGAACATCCTTAACAGATTGAGGAGGTGGTAAATTATCAATTAAATCCACTTTGGCTCTATCTACCTTAATTCCCTCCTTGGATATTACATGGCCTAAAACAATACCAGATTTAACCATAAAATGGCATTTCTCCCAATTCAAAACCAAATTCTTAGATATGCACCATTTCAAAACTAGGGAAAGATGATGAAGATATTCAGAATAGGAATTCCCATGAATTGAAAAGTCATCCATAAATACTTCTAAGAATTTTTCGACCATGTCAGAAAAAATGTTTATCATGCATCGTTGGAATGTAGCAGGGGCATTGCAAAGCCCAAAGAGCATATGCCTGTAAGCAAATGTTCCATATGGGCATGTAAAAGTGGTCTTATGTTGGTCCTCTAAAGCAATTGGGATTTGGTTATAGCCAGAATATCCATCAAGAAAACAATAGTATTCATGTCCAGCTAACCTCTCTAACATCTGATCAATGAATGGCAATGGGAAGTGGTCCTTCCAGGTTGCCATATTAAGTTTCCTGTAGTCAATGCACACACGCCATCCTGTTTGGACACGGGTAGGGATCAACTCATTATTGGCATTAGGAACTACAGTCACATCAGACTTCTTAGGCACTACGTGAATTGGGCTTACCCATTGGCTGTCAGAAATAGGATAAATTATTTCATGATCCAAGCACTTTAGGATCTCTTTCTTAATGGCTTCCATCATCACTGGGTTAGCTCTTCTTTGGGGTTCCGTGGATGGTTTGGAATCCTCCATAAGATGTATATGATGTTGCACAATGGAAGGGCTTATACCCTTGATATCAGCCATGGTCCAACCTAGGGCTTCCTTATTATCTTTTAACACTTTAAGTAACTCCTTTTCCTGGCTAGAAGTCAAATTTGAAGAAATTATTACAGGAAGAGTCTGGTCAGGCCCTAGGAAAGCATACCTCAAATTAGATGGCAACTCCTTAAGGTCTAGCTTAGGGGGCTCAACTATAGAAGGTTTGGAAATGGAATTGGAAAGGGGTCCTAAGGGCTTCACGAGTGTGTGAAGACTCAAGACTTCAGAAAAGAAATTTTCACTGTCATCATCCAACTCATCCATACACTCTTGGAATTCTGAATCAAAATCAATATCAAAGTTGGTAACTAAATCGTCAGAAAAATCCAGAAAATCCTCAAGCATATTGATCTCTTCTTCCATATGTGGTTGCTTGCCAATCCTAAACATGTTAAACTCAACAGTTTGGTTACAAAAGATAATCTTAGAAACCATTCCGCAATTGATTAATGCATTCGGTAGCTAAGAATGGTCTTCCTAGAATTATTAGGATCTCATCCTTGGTTGAGAAGGGCTTAGTATCTAACACAATGAAATCAACAGGGAAAATAAATTCCCCCACCTTTAATAAGACATCCTCAACCATCCCTTTAGGAATCTTAACAGACCTATCTGCCAACTGAAGAGTAGTTCTAGTGGCTTTCAATTCTCCTAATCCTAGTTGCTTGTACACATGGTAAGGTAAAAGATTCACACTTGCGCCAAGGTCAAGTATGGCATGCTCACTATAGGTGTTGCCTATGACACAAGATATGGTAGGGCTCCCTGGATCCTTATACTTGGCTGCTATGGGCTGAGTAATTATGGAACTAATGTTACCTGCCAAGAACGCCTTTTTGGGCACACTAGTGATACGTTTGTGAGTACACAAATCTTTTAGTACCTTTGCATAGGCGGGGATCTGGGATATGGCATCCAAATGAGGGATGTTCACTTCTACCTTTTTGAAGACTTCTAAAATTTTATCCATGGAAGCAGTCTTCTTTTTGTGTACCAAGCGATTAGAAAATGGGACAGGATGAACATAAGGACTGTTAGGGATTTGCTCCTGTTCAGAAGAATCATTTTTAGTTTCCTTAACCAAATCGTCTTTAGTTTCAGAAAATCTTTAGGTTCATCGACGAACTCGGAACAAGAGGCACACTTGTGTCCTCAATCAAGAAGAGTTAACAGAGTAATAGATGGGGGAAAATTTAGAAACACTCTGTTGGTACTCTCTACCACTCCTAAGGGCATAAACAACATTGCATTGGTTAGAGGGCCCTTGTTGAGTCTGACCTTGTACTATATTCAGTGGTGCATTAGTTGGTCCTTGTGAACTAATAGGCTGATGATGCCTAGGGTTAGGCTCGTTGATGGTAAAGTTCCTTCTCCCCCTCACGCATAATTGAGCCAACTTGGGTAAGTTCTCTCGTAAGATTTTGATGGCTTGTCATGAGGAGGGCCATATTTTTTTCCAAGCCACTAATTCTTCTTGCCTCTCCAGTGTTAGTAAACCCAGGGGGTTGCTGATAAGATGATAGGAGAGGGGCCCTAGGAAAACTCGCCTGAGGTCCTACATTTGACCTAGGAAAAGTATTTTGGAAAAAAGATTGTTGTGTAAAGGGAGGCCTTTTGGGGTCCAGGTTGACCTTGATTATAGAAATTGGAAGGTCCTGCTTGGTTGCCCTGATTCCAAGAGAAATTTGGGTGATTTCTCCATCCTGGATTGTAGGTATTACTATATGGATTATTCTAGTATAAGGCATCAACACTATCATTAGAAGTGCCCCCAGAGATGTTGGGGCATTCTTCTATGACATGTCCAGGGGATTGGCACCAAGCACAAATCTTAACCAAATTGACTGATGATGGCTCTCTAGGAACAATAGCCTCAATCCTCTTGATTAGGCTATCCAAATGGGTTTCCTTGGCTACTATCTCATCCACAAAATATCCTTTTCCTCCTATGGTTCTTTCACTCTCTTGGGTTGATTCCCACTCACGGGTTTTGTCAGCTAAGTCAAGTAAGAATTCCCATGCCTTTCCTTCATCTGAAATGATGTGAATCCTCGGGCACATAGACTCTATCATTTGTTTAGTTGGGTAATCAATACCCTCATAAATTATTTGACATAAATGCCATAGGTCTAGGCCATGGTGAGGGCATTCTTGGAGTAGATCCTTGAATCTCTCTATAAGTTTAGAAAATGGCTCACTAGGCTTTTGCCTAAATCAAGGATATCACTTCTAAGCTTATTGGTCTTGTGAGTTGGGAAAAACTTCTTAAGGAAGACAACTGTGAACTGTTCCCATGAGGTTATGGAATTTGTGGGTAATCCATACAACCACTTCTTAGCTTGGTCTTTCAATACAAAAGTGATAAACCTAAGCTTACAAGATCATCGTAAAGCGTTGGATCTTAATTAGAACACATACCTCTTCAAATTCCCTTAGAAATAGGTATGCATCCTCAGAGGTCAACCCATGGAAGTGGGGCAACATAGTGATGTATTGAGATTTGAGTTCAAAATTATTGCCCTGGGCTTGTGGTAGAACTATACAGGAAGGTTGGGCTGTTCTAGCAGGGTAGAACCTATCTTTCAGAGATTTAGGTGAAGGGTTTTGCTGTTGGTCTCCTATGTTGAAGGGTTTTAAAGAGAGCAAATGTATAGGGTCACTACTTGTTGGATCTCTTCTTTCTAACCGATTCTTAGTATTACGTACCCACTTAACACTCATGCAACAGAAAAACTACCCACAACTAAAGTAAGACAAGCACAAAAGAATGGATAGCAAAACTTTTTTTTTTTTGATGATTTTTTGATTTTTTTTTTTTTTGCTTTTGGGAGCTTACCGCGGATCCGGGTTGCTCAGTCAATTCTGAGTACTGCTACTGAGGTGAAACTGTCTTTATCATCTTGTGAGGCATGGCGACCTCCACCGATACAACTAATACTGCAAGTTGTTCTTCTCAAGAATTCAATAAAAGTAAAAATATAAAACAAAGCAAACAAAGCACTCCGATTTACCAAAAGAAAGTGAAAATAACATGGAACTATCTCAGAACGGCGCCAAAAACTTGTTTGAGATTTAAAATGTAACCGCAAGCGTACGGATCATTGTAGCTACGGGTCGAACACAGGGAGAGCAGCCACTTATTTTTTTTATTTCTTTTAATAATGCGAAAGTGAACCGATTAATGGATGTGATCTAATTCTAATTACCGTCCTAAACATATGTATCTAAAATAACGTCCTAACCATTCATCATCTAAGAATTTAAAGACGCAAGCCACGCAATTAAAATTAAATAAATAAATAACTAAAAATAAACAACCCACGTAATTAAATAAATAAATAAATAAATAAAGAAAAAAAATGCTAAAATAAAAATAAAGTAAAAGAAATGGGATAAAGCTAGAGAGAGACTCACAAGTAGGTTTCTCTACTTAGCCCGAGGGATGCATCATAAAATGAGCTTCCCTACTTGACCAGAGAGTCACTCTTACAATGGTTTCTCTACTTGGCTTTAGGGAAAGGAAGACAATTAAAATAAAAGCAATAAATTGATGGTTCTATGGCTAGGAGGGGCAAAGCCAACACATACACTAGCCATGAACCTTGGGGGAAAGGGATAGCAATAATGTAACAACTGAAAATAAAAATCCTAAATTAAGAAAGAAAGGGTAGTCAGAAGAGGGAATGAGAGGGGGGAGAGAAGACTACTAAAGGAGCTTACTTACTTGAATCAATGCTTGAACTTGAAAAAAAATTGCTCCACGGCTCGTGATCTTGTCACCTAGATCTAAGCCTAGAACTATAACTTAAAAAATTACAACTCAATTGCATAAATCATAAACATAAAAAGGCTGAATAAGAATAAAAGAGTGCTTGCATTAATTGACATAAAAAAAATATTACAAAAGTGATTAAAGCAAAAATAGAGAAGAACTAAAACTAAAGAGTGAGAGAGGGAGAGAGAGAGCAACTAAAAAAAACTAGAAGAAAAATGAATTGTCTCCCCTCCTCTTACATGAGTTGTATTTATAGGGAATGGGGAGGTAGGATAACAATTTTCTCTTTCCTAAAAGAGAGAAACCCACAATTGATTGTGAGATCTTTTGAGACCAAAAGTGCTAAGATGGAGGAGAGAGAAGAGAGAAATAAACTTTAAGAAATTTCCTATAATTTTTTGCTTATTTTCTTTCCCTTTTTTTTTCTTAATTTATTTCTCTTCTTTTTCTCCCTCCAAGGGACGATTTCCTTCTTGCTTTGTGTGATTTGGACAATATTTTGGTGATGATGTGGAGGAGATTTGGACAATCTTTGGTTCTCCCTTTTTTTTCTTTCTTTTTTTTTTCTTCTCTTCTTGCTTCCACGATTTTCCTTGCTTCTAATTTGATGTGGAAATCCCCTCCATGCCCTTAGTGCTTTAAGTGAGTGAAAAGCAGGAAATCTTCAACAAATTTCTCTAAAAAAAACAACCATGAGATTCGAACCTGAGACCTCTAGGTGAGCAAGAGAATTTTGTACACCATAGCTCACCAACTACACTAGGTAGTTGTTGTTACCAAAAACAAATCTTCAATCACTTAAGGATGTGGTCCATTGATCCTTGTTGGCATTTGGAGTATTCCTTGTACCTCTGAGACAATTGCAAGCGGGCTGGTTCTGCATCTCGGTTCAGTTCTGATCCATTATTCTTTTTTTGTCCTGAAAAGAATAATCATTTGTACGGGTGACCAAACGAATGTGTACTTTTAATTGAACACGTCCATCTTGCTCAGAATTTCGTCCTCTTAGCAACCATGGAAAGAAATAGGACTTCTTTACGTGTAAAATTGAAGATATAGCGCCCGATAATCCTCAAG
>CM040965.1:24322104-24585339 GCA_022985045.1 Macadamia tetraphylla
AGCCATGTTACAATCAAATATCCAAATAGCTTTTTCGAAGAACACATCTCGCACAGTTACATTTACTAATTCCTTCCCGATTGTGCACTGTGCTGGAACATTACAACTCAACATAAACGCTGGAGAGAAATCTGATGTTGGGCATAACCTTCTGCCACAAGCTGATACGGGATTATTGTCGAAACAGACCATCTCTGAAGATGTTGAAGGTGATAATAATTCTGATTCTGATGAAGGGGTTGGTGATGTGGACCATAAGGAGTTACGGAGAAGAAGAAAGATAGGGTTAGCAAACAAAGGGAAAATTCCTTGGAATAAAGGCAGGAAGCATAGTGCAGGTAAAGCCTTTGGTTTTCTTTTTTTTTTTGGTTTAAACCAGTTTATTTAGTTAATTCTTCAATTACTGACATTTACCCGCAGAAACCGGCACTCTGATCAAGCAGAAAACTATAGAAGCTTTGAGTGACCCCAAGGTGAAGTCATGTAAGAATCAATCAGTTTCATGATGTTTGTTAGACACTCTTTGAGGTATAATTGAAGCTATTTGAAATAGTCATATTTTATATGACATGTATGTTTTGTAAAGGACTGTTTTGGTTCTTGTTATTATAGTAATAGAGGGAAAAAATTTTCGTTCACCATAGCAAAAGGAACAATAATGGTTGACAACCTGTCATGGGGAGTGGTCCATGTGATAGGGACCCTTGCACCCATCTTGTTGGTAAATTTTAGCCCTAAGTGTGCAGGGAAGTGGCTACAATCAAGCCGAAAGTTTCCAAAAGTTACGGATTAGTGAAATCTTTAATTTCATCTCTTTTGGCATTTCTGTAATTTTCTTGGGAGCTATCAACTGAACTTTGAGCCACTTTACTTACATGTTTGAAATGTTGCATGTGAGATGGATGTGCCCCACCACCCCTAGTATTGTGGACCTAACCATGTACTGCACCATGACAGGTTATGAATCAGTAAGGTTCACTAGGCATGGTGAATGTTAGAAGGACCCATAATGATTTCACTACTACCACTGCGCTAGTGTCACTAGTACTATAGCCGCTACTTCTATTATTATTAAGAAAGAATTTTTCTTCTTAAGTTTCTTTTCGCCTTCTTCCTTTCATTATGTTTATGGTTATTATCGATCTGTAAGTATAGTCTCTATCTTTTCATGAAATGAATTATTCTCTGCCTCTTTTGGGAATGTTTCCCCTCCAAATTTTCTTATATCTTTTCTTATCTAATTTTCAGGTCCCAAGGAAGATGTCCGAGTACCCTCATGCTCATACGTATGCTTCTATTCTTCAAGCCCAGGGGACAAATCTATGATACTAGTAGATTCTTTTTGTCTCTCACCCCTGGGCCTTTGTATTTTTATTTTTTGGTGTTGGGGGTGAGGGGGTGGATTAAGTATATGGCGATAATAGTCTTAAAGGCTAGTTTACCTGAATTGCTTGATACTTCATGAGTAGAATCATAACTAAGGGCCCGTTTGATTTTGTTTCCACTGTTTCTGTGTCTAGAAACAGTAGAAACGGTTTTTTCCATTTCTGTTCTAAGAAACAATTTTTTTACCTCAAGAAAGTGTTTGATTTTTCTGTTTCAGGAAACTTTTTCAGTAGATAGTGGTGTTTGATTTCACAAGTTTCTGGAAACGGTTTCTTATGCACGTATCATTAATTATAGTTATGCTGTTAGAATTTTGACAAAAGGGAAGACATCTAATAGAGGATTAAAAATGAAAAACACAATGTGATAGAGATTCAATAGGGAATATCTTTTTAAATGTGACATGGGTAAATGGAACATAGAGTTGTCTATTGCATATCATATACTCTAACAACTAACATAAAATCATTAATGGTAGCAACTAACATAAAGTCATTAAAATCAAAACATCAAGGTCCATCAATAGGAATCATAGGCATTCCCTTGATATAGCCATTTGATATGCTATATTTATCCTCAACATTGACATCTGTCTTCCTCCTCTCTGATTTGTACTTGTAGTTGGAGCAATGAAGCCTTGATGATTAGGATTTAGTTGATCAATTACATTCTCTTCATAGCCATATTTGTCAAAAAGATCATCTTTAATAGCTTGTCCTTTGATGTAGTTGTGAAGCCCACAACATGCAACTACGATAGTGGCTTCATACTCGATATAGTAACCCTTCATTTTTTGTAAGATTTGGAATCTATTCTTCAATATGCCAAAGGTTCAGTCCTGTTTGATAGCATTTTCCCAAATAGAAACTTCAGCTGTAGCAGTCCTGGTATTTGAATCCCAGCCAAATCCTGTAGTGTCGAGCAACTGCCTGAAACTATTATAGTCACCCCGTAGCTTATTCATCTTATTACACAGCTGCTCTTCTCTAAATAGACGCTGAAAAGTTGCTTCTAGTCTTGCTTTAATGTTATTCCACCCAACCTTACTGAATGTGGAGTTGGACTTCTGACTATTCCTTACAATATTTCCACTATATGACATATTGTTCAACTCAGTAGACATTCCAAAGGATTGTGGTTGGAGGAGTAGGATTTCCACTATATGACATATTGTCTACATAAAAGAAACATTAATCATATAGAAGTTAAGAATCATCAGCTCACAATCAGGTATGCATACTGAACATTCATAGATTGGCATTCAACAATGACAAAAGGAAATCTTTCAAAAGAAACAACCAAAATTTCCAAAGTGAGTATAAACAGTAGCAATAAAATATTCCATTAAGAAGATCTAAAACCTTTCTTGACTAAGCAAGAAACCAGGACGAGTGAACAAGAAAGTTTGCCATCTAAAATTTAATTTACCAATTTCGTATGACCGATGCTTGTTGAAATCTCTTGATTCCTTTCACAAATAGTGAAGCTATTATAGAACCAACAAAATGGGGGAATTCATATCGAAGCCACAAATTTTTATGCTCAATGGACTTCTATGGTTTCCCTGTTGTGACAAACATGGGAAGCTTTTGATAGTTTTCACATTAAATGGACATCAACCTAAAGTGTAGTATAGGAGAGTATCAAGCCTCTAGAGGTTGAAGACTACAACCAAGAGCATATGTGTTGATTCTAAATCACATATGCTCAAAATGCTGGCCTAAAGCTAAGGCCCTCCATCAGAAGCAGTAAAGCAATCTTCATCCCTGTAAGATACTTCTTCATATTAGGAAATATTACCAGTATTGATGCTTCCTAGAGTACCTAATAGGAATAAATATGCTCTTTGCAAATCCCATATAAACAAGTCCTCCAAAATTGTTTGGTGTTACCGGAAAAGGAGACTCTGCAGGAAGAAAACAAATTCATTTGTAGATTCTTTAACATTTCTAGGCCATGCAAATAGAAGATTGCACATGTGGAGGCTATTGAGAAGTTATGGTACTGACCAAGTGAATTCTAGAAAGCACATAAATAATAGATGATAGCATTGAGAGATGAAGGATATGACATTTATCTTCTTACCAGCAGGCCTAGATCAGAATCCCACTAATCTCAAGGATTTTCCACTCTTAACTGAGTCTCACAGCAACTCCATTGAGTCTCTGTTTTGCTACCAATTGAGTTTCAGTTTTGAATCCCTGAATTATTCTGGTTGATTAATAGTTCTGTTCTTGCTTATGAAAATTCCCTGTCATAGTAGCATTCTTAAATAAGTCTCCATTCTATATTCGGATTTGTTCAGATGTTGTAGGAATGTTCTTCCATCATATTAGACCACTCAACCTGATTTTTTTACCAATCTGAGCTTTCTTTAGTGAGTTATAGAAATTCCCTTTAACTGTTTTAGTTGTGATATTGTTTTGGCTAATTTCCTTCTAGATTTTCCTATCTCAGGAAGTCTTCATTAATCTCATAATCATTGAAGTATTGGCTATGGACCATTAATCAGAGATTAAGAGCCATAATCAAACATACCTAATTTTTCTGCTTCCAATTATTTCTGTCAAGCAATTTATAAATTTAAGGACAGTAGGATTTATCATATAGAGAAAAACCTTATCATGCATACACATGAATGTACAGGAATAGAACAATGCTTGCAGTAGGAAATGTAGATGTTGAACTACAAAATTCTAAGAAGCTAAGGACTGAATTGAGAAATTTCAAAACAGAACATTTGGCATTGAAAGAGATAACAATTAATGTCTGAGTTGAATGGAAAAAAAGCATAGTTGTTAACCCATTTAGTTAGGATAAGGCTTAAATGAGTTGAGTTGATATCAGATAGAGATCATTGAAAACAAATTACCCACTGTGAGGAGTTCTGAGATCTCTGTTTGGTGGCGTTGTTTGATAAACAAGATTTACAGAAAGTCCAGTCCATCATTGTCATCTTCCTGCGGTAGAAGAACCAAGATTCTCTCCATCGAACAGTGGAACCACTGGAATGCGAAAACAGAATAGCCCAATCAAAACCCTAACTTCAAAGTAGAGGACTGAGAAACTTTGATTCTCCTCACAGAGCTTAGCGGTCGTGACATGAACCCACAACCACAATCCTCACAAGCCCAAACTCAAGAGGGGAAACATGAAATGCATATGGTGGGAAAAATTGCAGAGAGTGGAAACGTTGTGTTCCATCGAGAATCACCAAGAAAAAACCCCAGATCCCACCATTACAGAGCTGGAATCAGTGAAGAAATTAGGGTTTATCGAAATTTTACCTTGCAAGAACTTTGGAATACACTGAACGATGAGAGGAGTTGCAAAGGACCGTAAGGAGCTTGAGACACCTTCGAGCTTCAGAACCTCAAGAGCTTGACGACCTCATCGATGACGGAGGAGCTTCACCCTGAACGGAGGAGTTGCAGGAACCTTCAGATTTGCAGCACGAGTAGTAGGGAGAGATCATCCCCTTGGAGTCACCGATCGTTGGAGATTTTCAGGGAGAATTGAACGCCTGATATCGAGGAACACCCTTTCTATCGGTTTTTTGGTTTTGGGAAGTCACAAAACTATCGGGGTTTTCATATTTTTTCCCCTCACTTTTTGTTTCAAGAAACAGAAAAGCAAGTCAGAGGTGTTTCTTCATTTCAATTTCTGGAAACAAAAGTAGACATAAATTTCGATTTTTATTTTTATAAATAGAGGAAACGGAACAAAAAAATCAAACAGAAAAATGGGTGTTTTTCTGTTTCTAAGCACAAAAAAACAGAAAAACCGTTTCTAGAAACAAAATCAAACGGACCCTAAGTCTAGCCATGTTTTGCCACCTGCCATGGTCAGGCATACAAATGTCCTTGCTGATTTTCTTGTGTTTCTGCATTTATCAGTGACTTGGTCTATGTTGCTGTTTCTTTTTTCTTGTTAGAAACCTATGTTGCTGTTGACTTGCTGCTATATTACACGAGTGGGTGAGGGTGGGCTATATGCCTGTGTTTTGGATACCACATAGGCTGCCATGTGGCAAATATGGCATCTGTCCCACCAAGGTTGGCAGGACTGGCATGTACAGAAAAAGGCTTTGTATGTAGATTATCCCAGGTTTCTTTGGTTAGGAACTGAGGGATTGTGTTGTCTGTACATACTGTCCATCTGGACAGGGTACCTACTGGACTGG
This sequence comes from Macadamia tetraphylla, assembly GCA_022985045.1. NCBI lineage: Eukaryota > Viridiplantae > Streptophyta > Magnoliopsida > Proteales > Proteaceae > Macadamia > Macadamia tetraphylla. Next base: position 24,327,674 of record CM040965.1, read on the forward strand.
CCACATGTCTATTCTCAGAGAAACCTCAGCTATACTTAACTTGTGTTAGACCTCTCAGTTCTTCCTTGTCATTTATGCTATTTAAATCTAAATTTTAAGGGTAAAAGAACCCTTTCGGTCTGGTGTAGGGAACGCACTGACACAGCCCCTGTTTTCAGGTGGGCTGTGAAAAGATGCCCCTGCCTCCCTGAAAACAGGGGCTGTGTCTTGGTGTTTTCTATGCCAGACTGTCATGGTTCCTCCTCCCATTCTTTAATTAAACAAAGACCTAGTAATAGGGATGTAATTTGCTATGTTTAAGCAGACATGAGTAGAGTGCTATTGCCAGCATCTGGAGCACTTTTACAGATATATTTTGCAAAATTGCCTGCATTTCTTTGCACCCCCACTTCTCCTTCGTGCCGACATGCAGTCTCAAAATTATTACTCCTGACACTCACCTGAATCACATTCTTATGATCAGGGAACTCGATTCTAGATTGCGACTTTGTGACTTTGAACCTTTAACTTTATAAGGGGGTTGAAATGAGTTTCTGAACCTTACTAACTCAAACCCTGTTCACTCTTTTAGCGAGCAAAGCAAGGCAAGAATTGGCTTTGCACAGAGACAGGTTTGGGCAAAGCGCTTGAAATGGAAAAGACAGGATGAGAAATTATATCTGAAATGGGCCGAAAGCATAGCAGGAGCAGCCAGGAGAGGTGGGCACAACCAACAAGAACTAGAATGGGATAGCTTTGACAAGATAAAAGCTGAACTTGCTGTCAAACAGCTTCAGTGGGTTGCAGACAAGGAAAGGGAAAAGGAGCTTGCAAAATTAAGAAGAGAAAATGCAGCTGAGGCAAAAGCTGAGAAGATGGCAAGGATTACCCTGAAGAGAAAAGAGAAGGCAAAGAAAGTGAAACCTAAAGGAGTATGGAAGAGAAAGATTGATAAATCAATGGGAGAGAAAGAAGACTTGGCTGTTTCAAAGGAGATAAAACTCAAAGCAGTATTAGCAAACGTAAGCCAACATGGAAGTGTTCCCATGATCCCAGTCCTAATTTCTTGGAATTATGTAAAATACCTCCTCCCATTCCCCCCTGGTTTTCTTTTTTTCTCTTTTTTTTTCCCTTTCATCTGTTGGGGGTGGGGTGGTGGGGTTGGTGTTTGGTTATGCTCCTTTTCAATGGTCCCATCTGAGGGAGATTTCCTAGGCAAGAAATATAACCTATCTGTCGACGAGCATTATGAACTATATTTCAGTCTCATTCAGGAAAAGGAGTAATTTTAGTTAATAAAGTTCTTCTGGACTTGTACTAATTTAATCTCCTGCCCAATAGAACCTGTTTGATAGGGTGGTTATGAGATTTTGATTTTCTGTTTATCTTGTTCGCTATGGAGATTCTGATATGTTAATTTTCTGGTCTAGGATGTTTCCTTGTTGGAGGGACTCTGAATATTTGTATCTATCTGTTTCTCCCTGTATTTTACTAATGCTAGTACATGTTGAACCTTAGATTCACAGAAGGAAGTCAATAAATGGTCAACTCAGTTGTCAAGAGGACACGACAACTGGACATCGGCCGTCTATTGAAAAAGGGATCTAAAGTTTATTCAGAGAGAAAAATTGCGAAAAGAAATTTCACTTGCTGATCAGATCCAAGCTGCAAGGAGCAGAAGAGTAGAATATGCAGCACAGGAATCTCTGGCAGAGTCTAGGAGTCATCCTTCCATTACATGGTCAATAGGCAGAGAAGAGTTAGCTTAAGGCTCACTACCTGCAGCATCAGGAGGTAAGATAATTGTAGGAAACTGTGATGTTATACTGATGTCTTAGGTTTAGATTTGTTGCGAAGGCATGAAATAATTGAGGGACCTAGTCAGCCTGTGTAATTGAGATGTGTTTAGAAATGGTTCATGGACATTCCCTAGCTTTTCAGCTGGGTTTAAGTAGTACAATGGTGGCAGCACACTAACTTCCATTGGCATCCCAAGTGCGATTTTAATTCTTGTATATACTTGATAATTTGTGATTGAACCTCCAAGGTCCTGATATTTTCATCATTAAGATGAACCCAATTGGTCTTTGGAGTTAAAGAATTAAAGCCTGTTCCTTCCATAATTTGTAATTTTCCAAGATATGTAGCCAACAGATTGTGTGAAAAAGAGGTATTTCAACTTAAGAATGGATGCTTGTCATTGTAACTATTATTTCATTCCTTCTTTTTATAGAGATTTCCGATATGTGAGTGTGACTCTTATGAAATCCCCCCTCCCCGCAAAAAAATGTCACAACAGTGGAACCATTATTCCAATTTGGTTCATCCAAAGATGCTTGAGAGACTTTTTTCTTATAGAAAAAGAAAAGATAAATTAAGTTAAAAATGATTTATTATCCGTCAACAGAACTAGACATAGAGGGAAAGTAACAGACCGAGAAGCTGGAGAATTGATTTTTTTTTTTTAATTGGAAAAGAAAGAAAGAGAGAATTACATATTGTCCAGGGTTTGATATAAATAGTTGCTATCCTTTATCAGGCATGGGCCAGTAGGGAAACTGACATGTGGTCCATGATGAGATGAGTAATGATACTATTGGAGATTGTGGAGACAATTATAACATTAGGAAAAAGCTATTACCGTCGATCCCTTGCCAATATGGGTGAGGTGTTGGATAACCCATCATGTTATGTTCGATAAACTCTTTGGAATGTTACTTTCGTGATACGATGTGATTATTTCGGAGGTAGAAACCAGTCTGATGTGGCTGGGTAATTTTGGTGCTATGAATGCCAGGAGGGGGTTATTAGGAGTTTTCTGGGCAATCGATAATCGTATTTCAGGACCGGTATGCTCCTAATTACGATTAAAGTTTGTATCACTAGTTGATCGATGTGTGGTTTTTGGACCAGGGATATTGCCTAATGTATCGTAGTAGTATGGAACCGATTTAGTTGTATGTTAGGTAGTTACAATAAAATTAATTGCATCATTCTCGCATCATGTTTTATTCGTGTATGTTTGCATGAACCCCATCCTCACTGAGCTAGTTAGAGCTCACACCACATGCGTGTTGCTTTTTAGATGATGCTGCAAGTACTATCGTGTCAATAGGCAGTGACACTTCCGCCCGTGGCTGAGTATAGTGGTAATTGGTGGACACTGGAGCCCAAGGAGTATGATCTTGATTTTGCTTGCGATATTTGTACTTATATTACACCTTGAGCTGAAGGTGAAGTTGTCAACTTCTCTAGTGCTGTATTTTTTGGATGATAACTTGTGGGATACTATATTTATATATTGTTCAATTTTTTAAGGATAAAACATATTATGTAATATACCTAACATTAGCAGCTTAGCTTTTGCCCTAAACGATTTAAGTTGATTTTTCGTATATATACTTTGATTTCCGTTGGATTGATTTTAGTTGGTTCAGTTGTATCATGATTGTGACGGTTAAGGTACTGATATTAGAGATCTTGGTAGAGATATAAGACAAATTAATGTCCTATTCACACTACTGATATCCTAGCAGGAGCAGGTGTGACAAACAGTGTGGGAACGACATGAAAAAGGATCCCAGGGTGCATTAAGGCAAGTGCCCTTTCCTACAAGTCTCGGTTGATTTCAAGCCAAAAAAGACTTGACACTGTACTAATGGATAGTACTTAGAAAGACGATTCTAACGATGTATGATGTATGATGTGTGAAAGTCAAATCACTGAAACTCCCAAAATCATACCCAGAAGCCAAAACCCCTACGAAGGGCAAGATTGGCATCTTTTGGCCTTGCGATCTGGTCACGAGCCCATAAAAAATATGCCATTTTTGGCCGACCCATAAGATTTCACCTAGAAATGCTTGGATTTTCTATTGTATATATTATAATAATATGTACAATAGAACTCAAAAGCAATGCATATATCATACTACTATTAAAAAGTATGTACTCCCCTTCGTTATTATACTTTTTCAAGAAGAAAAAAAGACCGTTGACATTTACAAAAAAAACTTTCCAAATGACCACAAAGCCCCTCAAAATGGAAGATGAAAATAATAATAATAATAATAGTGCTCAAAAAACCTCATAGCTTTAAGTCTCTCTATAATTATTTAAAAAAAAAAAAATCCTATTCATCCTCTCATGTTTCTCCTCTTCACTTTCATAATTACTCTCTCTCTCTCTCTCTCTCTCTCTCTCTCTCTCTCCATATTTACCTTTATAAATCTCTCCATAATTATTTAAGAAAAAATTCACCTTCAAAATGGAAGATGAATAATAATAATAATAATAATAACAACAACAACAACAACGCACAAAAAACCTCAGTTTTAAATCTCTCAATAATTATCTGAAAAAGTCTCATTCATCCTCTCACGTTTTTCTCTCCCCACTCTCCATAATTTATTCTCTCTCTCTCTCTCCATATTTACCTTTGTAAATCTCTCCATAATTAATAATAAGAGAGAATTATAGAGAGTGGGAAAGGGCTCCACATGTGATAAGATGAATGAAAGATAATTATGGAGTGGGGAGGGAGTGCATAATTATGGAAATTTACAAAGATAAATATGGGGAGAGAGAGAGAGATTTAAAGAGGAGCAATAGCAAGAATGCCCATGTGGGTTATTATTATTATTATTATTATTATTACTAATATTCTCTCTCTCTCTCTCTCTCTCTCTAAACGTGGAGGAGAAAGGGCAAGATAACAAATCTTAAAAAAGAGGAGAATAACCCATCCATAAACGTGGGGGACAAAAAGTAGGGAAATAGCTTTATTTCAAATAACTCTTTCAAAAAAAGTATGGGAAGAGAGAGAAAGTTCAAAAAAAAAAAAAAAAAAAATCTCATAGCTTTATTTCAAATAACTCTTTCTATAAAACATGGGCACATAATAAGGCACAAAAGGAAAAATTTTAAAAAGTCCCCAATGCACATAATAACACACAAAAAGGGGAAAGTTTGCCAAACGGCTCTCCTGGATAGCATTTAGCGTTATTAATGTTATTAAATTGCCTATTGATTCAGTATTTCATTGTCAAATGTTTCACTACTTTACTTGCAAGAGATTTATTCACAGATGAGTCATTGCCTATATATAACAGAGAGAAGACAAAAGAACAACTACATTAGCATAGAATTTCTCAATTTGAGATTTATGTGCTCTCAAATCATTAGCACAACATTTATCAATTACACAAAAGAGCAACTACAGTAGCAGATAATTTCTCAATTTAAGATTTTTGCTCTCGAATCTTTAGCACAACATTTCTCAATTTCAGATATTACACATGAGCAACTACAGTAGCAGATAATTTCTCAATTTAAGATTCTTGCTCTCGAATCTTTTGCACAACATTTCTCAATTTCAGATATTACACATCCACAAGATTTACCAAATTAAAATTTTTTTTTTTTTTTTATATTGATGAGTGAAAATTTCATTATATTTTTAAATTAAGTGGATCACTGAATATCCATGTCAACAAAAAAATGAAAATGACAAGAGAAAAAAAAGAAAGAAGAGATCTTATACAAAGAATGTTGTCTACAAAGAAGTTCTATTACCAAATAGCTACAATAATCAGCTATTTTATTTATACATATTTAAAATATTTTACTCAACTATTCTTTAAGATTGTCTTCAAATATTTTACTTTTTCTATCTTTTCTCATTTCAATGAAAGCCCATGCACCACATTCAAGGTTGTGATGAACATTTTATTTTACTTCCACTTTTTTTTTTTTAAATTTATTTCTATCTCATTTCTTTAGTATTCTCCACTTCTTCATCGTTATTACTAAGTTCATATCCTATCATTATGTTGCTAAAATCATGTTGAGAATACTTGATTTGCAAAGGAATAAGTTGGGAAACCCAAAAGACAGTTCAGGTTTGGTTACAACCAATTTTTTCTCATTTATATAGTTGCAGGTTTTTTATATATATATATATATTTTAATATGGTTGTTTAGCTATTTTGTATTGCAATTTAAATGCATAGTAATGAGTCTACATATGTTTACATTATTACTTTCATTGCAATTTAAAAGCATTGTAATGAAGTCTACATTATGTGTCTATACTCTATTCCTTTGTTATTTTACTTCTGACAAATAAATTGTTTGAAAAATTTCTCATATAATTCATTTTATGTTGGGTACTTGTATTACAATTTCTAACAAAAATAAAACAAATTGCAATACAAAGTTTTGTAGTAGAAACTACTATGATGTTGTAGTATTGATCCTTGGCTCAAATAAATGTTGAATCACCACCACAGCAACTGAAGAAGCTTCGATCAGAATTGAGGTTGAATCACACTTGTAGTGCTGCCTTTAAGGTAATTGATGCCCTCTACTGCCAAGAGTTGTTATGTATCTCTACCTCCAAGATAAAACAACCTTCCATTAGAAGATGAGACAGTTCTTCTAATCCCTTCTAGGAGCAAAAAGCTACAGCACAGCAACCCCCTCTAACCTTACATAAGACTTAGAGAAAATACAAGAAAGAGAAAGACTTGCATGGTTGCAAATAGTAGAAATAGATGGAGTGTCAATATGTGAATGTGTCTTTGCAACGTATTTGGTTGGGTTTATATAGACCCAAAATCAACCCTTGCACCCTCTTGGATTTTCAAGAGTAACCTCCAACTAATGGCAAGTTGATTGGAGAATAATTTCATATGGACATGAATTGGGATTGAATTAATCTCAATCAATTCCTTAGCCCACCTCCCCACTTATGATAATGGCCATGAATGAAATTTAAAGCTCTCATAGGGTGTTATTGACCATTTTCTAGCCCACCTCCCCACTCATGGTAGTGACCATGAATGGACTTTAGGGCACCCATATAATGACATTGACCATTTACCTCTATTTGGCAATAACCTATGGCATGAATTAAAAATTAATTTTATAAATGAACTTAATCCCAATCAATTCTTTTTGTCCACCTCTCCACTCATGGTAATGGCCATGAATTGAATTTAGGGCACCCATAGGGTGTTATTAACCATTTTCCACTACCTTGACCCTAAGGGTCTCACACCATTATAAGTCATAAAACACATAAAAGAAAAACCTCATCTTGAAACTTAATTATAATAAAATAAATATAAATTCTAACAATCCCCCACAAATTTCAAATGACACAAAGGACACATTTGCTGTGACTGTATTAGACACTGTAGGACGCATCATTGTAGGTGTCTTTCGGACTTGAACCTACACTAGGTCTAATGAGTCACGTTACAGAGTATGGGTAGAGTCAGACTCCTTGAACCTTTCCTCATTAGTGTAGCTGACCGATCCATCAACCACATCCTATAAGTTGAGTTTTTTAGTTACCCATCATATAATCACTTTGGACTTTTGAACTGGCCATGTCCCTTATCTTGGACTCATAAATGTTTAGAAAATTTACCTATAAGTTCTCATTAGCGGCGGCCACACCCCTACATCCACTTAAGTTAGTCCCCGATGTGCACCACAATTAACACACCCCCACATTTTCTGAGATTGGACTAATTAAGAGCTTTAACCACTCAACCTTTCTCCTTGTGGTGGTACTACTATCACCATCTACATCTTGGAATGAATACTTAAATAAGTAGTACTGAGCTGGTCACCCATGACTTCGTTTGTACTCGTTGAACCTAATTCAGGCATTAAGCCTCTTCACATAGGTAGGGTGTCCATCACATGACCTAAGGATTAGGCATCAACCCCATTCCTGTAGATGCACTACACAAGTTCTTAACTGATATAAGCTTTGTGAACATATCAGCTTGGTTACTTTCTGACTTCACATAATCGATAGCTATCATTCCTTCATCTATGTACTGTCTCACAAGATCGTGTCTTAGATGTATATGCCTCCTTTTACCATTGTATATCCAGTTCTTGAGTAGATGTATAGCCGCTTGGTTATCACAATGTAGTGATATCGATGGTGTCGATTTTTATCACAATGGAATATCCGCCATTAAGTTTCTAAGCCATTTGGCTTCAGCTCCCGCCTTTTCTAAGGCTATGAACTCAACTTTCATAGTAGAGCTGTCCCACAAGATCGCTTTGTGGACTTCCATGAGATTGCACCGCTTCCTAGTGTAAATACATACCCACTAGTAGCTAATGACTCGTTTGTATCCGAGATCCAATTCGCATCGCAGTACCCTTCCAATACTGCTGGTTTACCATTATAGTGCCTTTTAGGTACCTCAGCAACCTATCAATCGCACTCCAATGCTCCTTATTTGAATTATGAGTATGTTGAATCAACTTTCCTACCACAAGGGCAATATCAGGATGCGTACAATTCATTAGATATGTGGCTGAACCAATAATTTGAGCATACCTTTTTTGATTCACCAGTTCACCCAAGTTTCTTTTCAAATGACATCCCATTTCAAAAGGTGTTTTAATCGCTGAAACTTCATGGTACCCATACTTTTTAAGTATATTTTCTACATAATGACTTGGGATAGTGAAATATTATTCTCCGCTTGATGATCTTGATCCCAAGGATCATATCAACTCTCTTAAGTCTTTTATGTCAAAACTAGACTTCCAAAGTTTCTTAGCTTGATTCACTATTTCCAAATTTGTTCCCATTATCAGCATATCACCTACATATAATAGTATGAATATGCCCTTACCATCATGAAACTTGCTATATAAGCACCTTTCAGCGTCTTTCACAACGAAACCATTTGAAATTAGAACTTTGTCTAATTTTTCATGCCATTGCTTTGGCTTCTGCTTCAATCCATATAAATATTTTCGAAGCTTACAAACTTTTTACTCTTGTTCATTTACAACAAAACCTTCTGGTTGTTTTATGTAAGTTTCCTCCTCTAAGTCTCCTTTTAGAAATGTCATTTTCACATCCATTTGATGGATGACTAGGTTATGTATTGACGCCAATGCTAACATAACCCTTACTGTGACAATTCTAGAGACTGGGGTAAATGTTTCAAAGTAATCAATGTCAGGCTTTTGCCTAAACCCCTTGACTATAAGTCTAGCCTTGAAACGATCAAGTGACCATCACTTTTTAGTTTCTTTCGAAATATCCACTTAGTTTCTAAAGTTTTGAAACCAATTGGTAAATTTACCAATTCTCAAGTATTATTCTCCAAGATTGAATCTAGTTCACTGTTGATTGCCTCCTTCCAAAAGACGGCATCCGATGATCTAATAGCCTCTTTGTATGTAAGTGGATCTTTGTCTACTAGATAGACAAGCCACACATCATTCGAATATTTGGGTCTTTTGAGTTGCTTGCTCATCCTTAGTTGACTTCCATCACCATTACCCAATTCTTGATTGGTAACCCTTTCATTTGACTCAATTTCTATATAAGTCAATTGACTATCCTTACTTGTAGGTAAGTTGGACTTAAAGGGGAATATGTTTTCAAAGAACTCAACATCTCTTGATTCTATGATGCTATTTGTTTCAATAACATCATCCATGGCTTTAATCATCATGAACCGGTATGTAGTACTATTTGTAGTATATCCCAAAAACACATAATCACATGTTTTTTGCCCCAATTTTCTTTTCTTGGTATCCGGTAATAATACCTTAGCCAAACAGCCTCAAATCCGTAAGTGTTTTAGACTTGGTTTTCTTCCAAACCATTTCTCAAATGGAATCATACCAGTCTTGTTATGTGGGATTCTATTTACTAGATAACATGCCGTTAGTATGGCTTCCCCCCACGTATCAAGTGGTACACTCGAACTCAATAACATAGAGTTCATCATCTCTTTAAGAGATCTATTTTTCCTTTCGGCAACCCCATTGGATTCCGGTTGGTATGGAGCGGTTGTCTCATGGATAATTTTATTTTCCTCACAAAACTTTTCAATGTTAAAATACTCAGTCCTTCTATCGGTTCTAAGTTTTTTAACCTTCTTGTCAAGTTGATTTTCAACTTCCGTTTTGTAAGATATAAAACCTTTCTGGCCTCATCCTTTGATTTGAGTAAATAAATCATGTTATACCTAGAGTGGTCATCTACGAAGGTTATGACATAGTTGTTTCCTCCCCTAGACTCATATGACTTATAGTCACTCAAGTCACTATGGATCAATTCTAAGAGATCACTCTTTCTATCCACAGTTTTATGAGGCTTTTTGGTTAACTTTGCCTCTATACAAGTTGTACACTTGTTCACAAGGGGTTCCACCTTATTGTGATCATGTCTAACTTGCATAGTTTGGTGATATACTTCACACTATTATGACCTAACCTACCATGCCACAAATTAAAAGAATTAGTAGGGATAACAATGTAAGCAGAAGAAGTACTAGCTTTCTCAATTACAATATTTTCAACGCTTAGTACAAATAACCCCTCAATAAGGTATCTCTTCCCCACAAATACATTGTTCCTAGTGATAACCGCCTTATCACTTTCAAAAGCTAATTTTATTCTTACTTTATTAAGTAAAGGAACTGAAATTAAATTGCACCTAATGTCCGGCACATGGAGGACATTAGTGAGAACCATAGTCTTCCCTAAAGTGAGCTTTAACACTACCTTTCCTTTTCCCATCATAGGGGCACTTTGGGAATGTTTCATGAATACCTTTCGTCTCCCATACTCATGGAATAAGAAGAGAACATCTTTAGATCACCACAAATATGTCTTGTAGCACTGGTATCCAATACCCAATCCTTTGATTTTTCAACCAAATTTGCTTCTGTGACCATAGCTACAAAGACATTGTCTTCAACTAGGTTCATATTTTCAGATTTTTTCTTCTTGAATTAGCAATCTTTCTTGAAGTGCCCTAGCTTACCGCACAGATAACAAGTGAGTTTCTTCTTCTTAAAAGAAGGCTCATCATTGTATTGACGGTTCTTCCTTTTCTTGTCATGTTTGTTGGTTTCTATCAAGTTCACTTTTAAGCATTTCTCCCCAAGGTCTTTTTCACCCTTGTCTTTGTTCCGATTCTTTTCCTCAATTTTGATCCTTACAACCAACTGGTCCGAAGTCAACTCCGTCTTCTTGTGTTTCATTGACAACTTGAAAGCATCCCAAGAAGATGGAGGCTTTTCAATTAAGGCACCGGTCACAAATTCTTCTAGTAGAACCATTTTTTCCTTTGCTAGCTTTCCAACCAAGATTTGAAATTGATCAATTTGGTTTGAAATGGTGTCACTATCTTTCATCGTAAAATTTAGAAAGTTAGCCACCAAGTACTTTGAGCTAGCATCCTCAAGAGAGTAATTATTTACCAAAGCATTCCAAATCGAATATGCATACTCCAATAAACTATACACATGGTATAGGTCATTGGATAATGCATTCAAGATCCGATTTTGCATTGGTAATCCGCTTGAATCCAAGCCACCCTTTTGCCCTCCTTTACAGGATCATTGCTTTTTTCTGGCATGGGTTCAGTCAAGGCAAATACCACCCCAATTTGGGCTAATGCAAACAACATCATTTGCCTCCATCGTTTGAAGTTTTGACCTCCAAACTGCTCAATTTTTTCAAATTTAGTGACAATCCTCATCTTACCCAAATCCGGGATAAGATCAGTTATCGACGCGATAACATTGGTGGGAATTGAATCAATGGTGGGTAAATAAAGAACCCCCTTACCATTGTGGCTAACATGAACCCCGCCTCCTTGGTTGTTGATTGTACCTTCAACATTGATGTTTGAGGGATCTCTTCCGTTGGTAGTTCCATCTACGGCATTGTTTTTTTGAAGCATCACCTATAATAGTGATTGAAGGACCATTATTGTCGTTGGAGTCATCACCTCTGTTGAGGTTTGCATCTCCAAGATTAGCCATGGAATCTTACAACTATCAATTACCTTAAAACTTGTTGGTAATTGTATTACAATTTCTTCCAAAAATAAAACAAATTGCAATACAAAGCTTTTGCAGTAGAAACTATTATGATATTGTAGTATTGATCCTCAGCTGAAATGAGACAGGGATAAACTTCAAATAGATGTTGAATCACCACGACAGCAACCGAAAAAGCTTCGATCAGAATTGAGGTTGAGTCACACTTGTAGTGCTGCCTTTAACGTAATTGATGCCCTCTACTGCCAAGAGTTGTTCTACATCTCTACCTCCAAGATAAAACAACCTTCCACTAGAAGATGAAACAGTTCTTCTAGTCCCATCTAGGAGCAAAAAGCTACAACACAGCAGCCCTCTCTAATCTTACACAAGACTTAGAGAAAATAGAAGAAAGAGAAAGACTTGTATCGTTGCAAAGAGTAGAAATAGATGGAGTGTCAATATGTGAATGTGTGTCTCTGAAAGGTATTTGGTTGGGTTTATATAGACCCAAAACCAACCCTTGCACCCTCTTGGATTCCCCAAGAGTAACCTCCAACTAATGGCAAGTTGATTGGAGAATAATTTCATATGGACATGAATTGGGAATGAATTCAATAAATTGAATTAATCCCAATCAATTCCTTAGCCCACCTCCTCACTCATGATAATGGCCATGAATGAAATTTGGAGCTCTCATAGGGTGTTATTGACCATTTTCTAGCCCACCTCCCCACTCATGGTAGTGACCATGAATGGACTTTAGGACACCCACATAATGACATTGACCATTTACCTCCATTTGGCAATAACCTATGGCATGAATTAAGAATTAATTTCATAAATGAAATTAATCCCAATCAATTCTTTTTGCTCACCTCTCCACTCATGGTAATGGCCATGAATGGAATTTAGGGTACCTGTTATTGACCCTTTTCCACTACCTTGACCCTAAGGGTCTCACACCATTACAAGTCATAAAACACATAAAAGAAAAACCTCATCTTGAAACTTAATTATAATAAAATAAATATAAATTCTAACATTTTATTAGTCTGCAATATAGGGCTCACGTGGAAAAGTTATAGCACTATATTTTGGAAGAAGCTTTAGAGGATGCTGAAAGTAAGCATATTTTCAAGTACAACACTTGTGAAATTGATGTCATCCTCAAGACTTTGGTAGAGGAAGACAAGCTATATGTTTCTTATGTTTCATGTTAGCATCACTTTTCTATTATAGGAGTTGTCTTAAAAAATTTAAGGAGACTACCACTACGTGCATATGCACGTGTATTTTTACTAGTATATATATATATTAAACATATTATATACATTATAAATCATAAAGTCAGGGTTGGGTTGCCCGGGACTAGGCCTGCCTAAGCTTTAACCGGGCCCGATGCAATCCTGACCCAAGGTTAGTGTTTTTCAACCCTAACCTGTCCCCTGGAGTAGAAATTTTAGCTCAAGCCCTATTTGAGTACAGGGTGGGCCAAGGTGGGTTCGGGCCATCAAGATCAAATGTGCATCCCTAGTTGCTCATCATGTGTCCAGTGCATGGATAGACGAGCCAAGCTATGTGGTTTCAGATATGATCGAAGATGCTCTGGAAAAATCTAGATATCAGTCTTAGACTGATTTAGTATTTCAATTGTGATGCCTTGTTGTTCTGCTGGTGGCCATACCAATGGTAGATCTATACGTCACTTCTTAGGGCCTTCCTGTTTCCTTTTTCCTGTTTCCTTTGCCAATGGAAATGCTGAGGGTAGAGGACCAAGAGGCTTGGTATTTTTTTTCTTTTCGGTCTAGAAATGCTTGGATTTTCTTTTGTACATCTTTCATTTACATTAATATACCATTGCTGATTACTGGCGAAAAAAAAAAAGCATGACGAGGATGATAGATAGGGTGAGAGAAACAAAGGTCCTTGAGTTGTTGAAGGGGCAATTTTTTGTGGGGCATCAACCGTCATGTCACCACTGGAAGGATATTGCAGCCATAAAGAGCAATCAGGAAAGGGCGAAATTTGGGTTTTCCAAATGGACTAGACTCCATGGTCTCTTTCTTCGACATTTTTGTTTTGAATTGTTTAATTTTTATTTTATTTCTCCTCTCTCCTTGGGATGTAACATGTGTAGCGAGCCCAAAGATCAATTCATTTAATGAAATTTTCTTGATGAACTTAAGTAAACGTGTCCCCGGCTGTTATGTATGTCTCAAATTCTTCACACAATTTGATACGTTTTGGTGATGATCAGAACGAGATTTTTTTTTTTAAATATTTATTCATTTATTTATTTTTTAAAAGTTTGTGATGGTAATAGAGGATAAACTTAATCTTGAAGTCTATCACTGATTTCGTATGGGGTATGGGGGCAAACCCCAAGGTATGATATGAACTGACCAGATGCGATCCGATGGATCGACCCTACTTGGGGAAGTATTTATATATATTTATTGTCTTGCTGTGCAAATAAATGAAACAAGATTGATTTGTAGATTTTTGAGTCAAGGTTTTCTGGATGAGAGTTCTTGCCACGAATGTGGGTGTTCTTAAGAGATCTTTCATCATATAGTGAATGATTTTCACTTTCGCCCGTTGATATATATAGCATATCCTATTGGTATGTTAATTGTGTAAAATCTTGCATCATCTTGTGTGAATTCGTTCTGGTTTCTTCTTGTTTTTTTGATGTTTGTTCTAACACCAACTGTCATAATTTAATCCCCTTCGGGTGTGATTACATGTGAAGAGTATGATGTTAAAACTACATATAAAAGATATGTGCCACCGATATAGATAGGATGCCACTTAACTAGCCAAGTGTCTTCTATGGAGTGGGTTTTTCTAGGGGTGTCAAAACCTAGCCTAAACTTTATTGGATTGGTTTTGGACTGAGGTATGATGAAATCGGCTGAAAACTTGATCAAACCAAAACCGTTAATAAACAAATCGAAATCAAACCGAATAAAATTGATAAAAAAACTAAGTGATTATGAGGTTATAAATAAGTGAATTGACTATCCATTTTTTACAATATTAGTGAGAAGATTTTTGATGTTAAGGGAACTGTCACAAACAAATCAATGACTATGAGGTTATAAATGAAGAAATTGATTTGTAATTATCACAATGCTTCCATTGATCTTCACATTCACTATACAAAATTACTTGGATAGTCAGATGAATGATTTAGTAGTAAGGTTTATTTTGTGATTTCAATATTAGTTATCCATCGGTTTCAATATTAATTATCTTTCCCTCACAATGATAAACCAGGATTTCGTTATAAACTTTAAGTATTTTCAGAAATTTTTTTGTAACTATAGGTTATGAATGTAAGATTTTATAATGGTTCAAGCTCGAAAACCAATAGATCTAAACTAGTATTAAACCGATATTAAAAAATTGAATTAATCCAAAATAAACCAAAAGCACACCAGACCAAAACTGAAACCGACTGAAAACCAAAGTTCCTTATGGATTAATTTTGATCTTCCTCAATCCTAGTCCAAAACTAATTCATCACGATTGAAATCAAATCGAAACGACTGTTTGACAGCCCTAGGTTTTACCATGAGCCAACTACCAGCTTGGAAAAAACAAATTTTCAAATCAGTCCCCTCTGGCTATGGATGATCACTTTTCAGCGTTTTATCTGTTAAGGTAGTTAAATGTATTTGAATTTGATTGGACTTATGCATTCCCCGGAATGCTCGTCCCCACTTTGCTATTTCTTAAGAGGTGCATGCGTTCCAGAGGATACGAACCAACACTTTCCTATTTCTCGGGAAGCCGAGAGCTATGAGGCCAAGTCAAAAAGTGTCGAACACGGCCATTTTCCTTTGTAACAAGATACAATATATGCTCCTTCTACTCATCAACAACTCATCTAAGCTGTTTGAAGAGGTGCAGGGGAAATTTTTTTGGTTCATTGGACAATTGCAGGAATAAATTAAATGTTTGAAGATTTTTCGTCAAGGTGCGTGCATCTCTCTCTCTCTCTCTCTCTCTCTCTCTCTCTGAGAACTCATGTAGGATTCCTGTTTTCCTTCCGTTTTATAGACCAGGCTTGAGGTTTTGTGACTTTGATTAAACTAACAGTAAGGTTTAAGACAAGCTTTGATATCATCAATTAAACATATTAAAACATGGAAGTTGGTTTGCTATAGAAAAGCTGGAACCGAATAGGAATGAAAGTG
Source organism: Macadamia tetraphylla (assembly GCA_022985045.1). NCBI lineage: Eukaryota > Viridiplantae > Streptophyta > Magnoliopsida > Proteales > Proteaceae > Macadamia > Macadamia tetraphylla. The sequence continues at coordinate 24,343,682 of CM040965.1, forward strand.
AAACATTCAGGAATAAACACTTGGACAGAGCTGAATCTCGAAAATTGGGCTACCCACGCGATCTAGAACAATTCACCAAATTTGGGAATTTATCTCATTTGAGGTTAGGGGTAAAATGCAAGCTTTAAAAACTATTGTATTGATACTCCCCGTAATAAATTCTTGGTCGCTTCTTGCGATCCATGAGGTGCTTCTTCCGATTGAGACTTGAGAGGGGTTAGTCAATCATTGTATAATCTCTCTCTCTCTCTCTCTTCTTTAGCTTTCTCGGACTTGTCTTATGACCCCTTATATATTAGGCTTTGTTGAAACGAATCAAGAATGGTATAAAGTTCCATCAACACTATTTACTTTCTGATTGTTTTCCATGAAATATTTTTTGGAACATTAGTGTTATTTATAAGTATTATTTAATATTTGGTGTCAAATAATTTGTAACTTTACTTTTTAATCTTTAGTATTATATATATATATATATAACATATATATATATATATATTTTTTTCAATGAGGGTAGTAATACCATTTCTCATGTGTATTCACATGACAATAATACTTTTTGACGATGAATAATGATATTTCACTTTCAACATATTTTCATTTATTTTTAAAATACTTTTATACTATTTCCAGGAATAAGCCATGGGGTGATTAAGAAAAGATGTCATGTTTTAAAAACACCAATAAAGGTGTCATTGAGACACTCACTTTGTGCTTTTTTTTTTTCTCGTCTTTTACTATATATCTGTATGAATTTAAGGACCTTAAATCGATGCAATTTTTTTGCTTTATCTTTTCCTCTTTCCTCATCTCTTGAACATGTGCAAGAGGTTTACGGGTGTTGTGCCATGCCACCATCATCCACGCTTGCAAGACCATTTAGGAAGGAATGATCTGTCATGCTGTCCTCCTTTTCTTTCCATTTTTTTATCCAACTCATGCTGTCCTCTGACTTTCTTGGGTTTGCAGTTTAAACCGTTTTTCTCCCATGCAACTCTTGCTTTGTTTAGAATCCTGCTTCTTCTATGAAAGATACAAAAAGACCAAAAAGAACTTCATAACCACTTCATCACTTTATTTAGTATTTTCCCTTAGCTTCTTTTATATATTTTCTGTCTTTTTTACTATTATTATTACTGAACATTACAACGGAAGCAGAATAGATGGGTACAATTGTTAAGACCTAAGTGGAGGGAAAGAATTCAATGATATGATGGGGTTGATATCCTCGATGGGTGCTTTCAACCATCAAGATAGCACCAATTTTTTTTTATATGAGACATCCTGAACTTTAAAATGAAAGTAGTTTCTAATCTTTTCATATTCAACTCCATTTATGAAACACTGAATTAGGCGAAATAAGATGTCTGATCAAAATTAAAAGCGGTCTCTATGAGAATAGTTTTTGGTGCCTTATTCCATTTCCCCCCTCCTCTCTTGGTTAAACCCCGGAGTATCTACACCGAGGCATAAATGCTAACCTCATGTAAATGTGTGACTCAAAGTTAATTAGTTGTTCTGTCATCCTCCTATTTTATGGAATGTCAACTCATGGATTCTAGGATAATTTCTCATTGATTTAATGAGGAGCATCGAGTACATATATATAGGGGTGTAAACATGACTTGCTATACACAGATGAATATTATAGGGAAACAATCCCTAAATATAAGATTCAATAAAGACAAATCAGGTAGAAGAATATATGAGGATAAATAAGAATATACGACAAGGATAGACACGTCTATGTATGGCAATGCAATATTCGATTGATACGCCCCCTCAAGGTGGGGATTCGTGACTACAAATCCGCAGCTTGTCCTGAATAAATTGGAAATGTGTCGTGGCAAGGCCTTTGGTCATGATGTTAGCAACCCGGTCTTTTGTGGAGATGAACTGACTTTTAACTGCTTCTTCGAAACTTTATCACGCACGAAATAAAAGTCAATTTCTATGTGTTTTGTGCGAGCATGAAAAATTGGATTCACAGAGAGATAAGTTGCGCCAATATTATCCCACCACAATATGGGAGCATTGGGTGAGGAAACATCAGTTCTTTAAAAAGAGACTAGAGCCATGTAATTTCAACTGCAGCATCAGCAAGCGCTTTGTATTCGGATTCAATGGATGAGCGAGCTACAGTGCGTTGCTTTCAGGAAGACCAGGAGATGAGATTATTACTAAGAAAAATCATCAGAATTTCCAGCCCAGTCAACATTGCTAAAGGCTTGGAGTTGAAGGCTAGAGGACTTAGAGATGAGCAGGGCATAAGAGATTGTGTGCTTCAAATACCTGAGTAGATGCTTCACAAGGGACCATGGTCCTCCGTGGATGCATGCATAAATTGGCAAGAGCGATTGACCACGAAGGCAACATCGGGCCGTGTCAGGGTGATATATTGTAATGCTCCCACGATAGAACAATACTTGGTGACATCAGAGAATGTGACGCTCCTTGAAGTTGATGGGGATCAGTGGTAGAGATATGTGTCCGAATTGGCTTGCAGTTAGACATGCTTGCTCGCTTAAGAAGATCAGTAACATAGCGATTCTGCAATAACAATAAGCCCTGGGAGAGGGGAAGGACTTCATTGCCCTAAAAATAACTGAGATGCCCCAGGTCCTTGATGGAAAAAGTAGTAGATAGAGTATGAAGCAGGGCATCAATATACGCGGAGTCGCTACAGTGACCAGGATGTCATCTACATAAACCAGAACATATGTGGTAAACACACCCTTCTGATAGATGAACAGGGAGGGATCAGTTTGTGATGCCTGAAGCCTAGAATGAAGCAGGAACTGGGACAGGTAATGAAACCATGCTCATGGTGCCTGTTTTAACCCATACAAGTACCGGTGAAGTCGGCAAACATGATCTAGATATTCCTCATTTGTAAAACCAGGAGGTTTTGACATATATACCTCCTCATTCAATTGACCATAGAGGAATGCATTTTGAACATCCAATTGGCAGACTACCCAGCCTTGAGAAACAGAGAGGGAGAGGACAGTGCAAATGGTGCTAGGCTTTACAACGGGGTTGAATGTCTCTGTGAAATGGATTCTCTGTTGCTGGTGGAAGCCTTTTGTCACTAGGCTTGCTTTGTACCATTCCAAAAGCGATCTATTTTCCTTTTGGTCTGATAGACCCATTTACAATCTACAAGATTCATGTTTGACTGATGCAAGACAAGATTTGCATCAATGAATTCTTCTGTCATTGCTGCACGCCACTCAGGAAAATGATTTGCATTAGTAAAACAAGATGGTTCGGTAAGGGTAGGGTTGACAATATGGGCTTGGGGTTTTGTTTAGGGTCATAGAGTCATGGGATGAGGACCAGTAGGGGGTATGGGGGAGGGAGGATTTGTGATGAAGGATTTCGTATAGGGGAGAAGCATACACCTTAATAAGATTGCGAGTACGCAGTGGTGGGGAGGACGATGGGGCCATATGGAAGGAGGTAGGGAGTGGGGACAATGGGGTTGGTGGACTCGAAGGGGGGGGGGAGGTGGTGAAGGTGGTGATGGGGTGGAGGAGGTTGCGATGGGGAAGAGTTGGGGGAAGAAATTGGGACCGCAGCCAATGGAGGGGATGGGAAGGGTGGTGAGGATGGAGGGTGTCCCAAAATTGATGGTCTAGTGAAAGGAAAAGAGGTTTTATCAAACCTAACGTGACCAGCGAAATAAAGGGGATGGGTAGCTAGATCCATACAATGGCAACCCACATGGGAAGGGCTGTAGCCTAAAAACTCACAAGGAATAGAACAAAACTGCATTTTGTGTCTATTATAGGGGCGAAGGAAAGGAAAACATAGGCAGCTGGATACTCTCAAGAACGTATAATTAGGGTCTCTACCATAAACAAGTTGAAAGGGAGAACGGTGTTGAATCACACGGGAAGGCATGTGGTTAACAAGATATGGAATAGATTCAAAAACAAAGTGCCAAAAGGAATGAGGTACTGAACTATGCCCAAGTAGGGTTAAACCTGTCTCCACAATATGGGGATGGTGCCTTTCAATGGAGCCTTGTTGCTTATGGGTATGAGGACAGATATCTATGAGCAATATTGAGTGGGACAAAGAACTAGGGTAGGGATTGAAATTCCCCTCCCCAGTTGGTTTGGACCGATTTTATTTTGTGATCAAATTGGCCCTCAACCAGAGATTGGAAAGTACGAAAGGTTTGAAAAACTTCAGATTTAAATTTTAAAGGATAAAACCAGATGTACTTAGTGTAGTCATAAACAAAAATATCGAAATAGCGATGACCATCAAGTGAAGGGAAAATAGAAGGTCCCCAAACATCTGAAAAAATAACATGTAATGGAAAAAAACTACGAGTATGTCTCTGACAAAGTTAAATGATTGGACTTGCCTAATTGGCAAGCGGAACACAAAACATATAATTTATTGGAACTACAAGGAAGTTTATTTGAACTAATTATTTGGCGAAGCACTCATTCATGGGGATGGCCGAGACGCTAGTGCCAACCATCTGAAGATGTACACTTAGTAAGGTTGATGAACGGTGGAGAAGAAGATGAAACAAGAAGGGTGTAGAAACTCCATTTATTTGGTCCTGAGAGTAAGGTATGCCTGGTTGTTTCATCCTTCACAAGAAAGATAGTAGGGTGAAATTCAAAAAATACATTATTTTTAGTAGCAAATTGATGGAAAGAAAGCAGAGATTTATTAATGGCGGGAACATGTAATATTTTGGATAAATGAAAAAGACGAGAGGGAGAGGAAATAGTGGTAGAACCAACATTTGAGATAGATAACCCCTTACCACTACCTACTTGAAGTTGATCCTGACATGTGTATGCTTTAGAGGAGGAGAGATGATGGAGATCAGGGGTTACATGGTGGGTGGCTCTTGTATCAGAGAACCAATTAGAGTCAGTGGAGGGATAGGGTGTAGGTGATGGGTATGTATGGTAGGCAACAGGTGACGAGTAAGGGGAATAGGGTGAGGGAGTGGGGTAGGTGTGATAGGCGTTAGGAAGCTGATATGAAGGTGGGTTAGGGGTAGGGGGATGGTAGTAGCAAGTGGAGGTAGTGTGGTTGGTCCCATTGTAAATTTAGCGCCAAAAATGGCCTTGCTAGCCACAACCACCACCACAACTGTGACCACGGCCACGACCATTCTTGGATGATGCACCAGATGACCAACCTTGAGAGGAGTCTGTAGATGTGGTTCATTGTGCCGTATGGGCGGAGGGAGTAGCATCAGGTTGGTTTGAGTCAGTGAGCACCAGCTTATCCATAAAGGTTCCAAGGAGGAACTCGTGACTAAGAAACATAGAATGAAGGTCCGCATAAGAGAGTGGTTCAATACGGGTAAAAAAGGAGGAGACAATATCCCGAACATTTGATTTGAGACCACAGTATATATGCATGTTGAAGTCATTAGGGGGCAGCGATTTTCCTGTAGCATTTAGTTCATTTGCAATGGATTTGCCTCGTTGTAAAAATTGAGATATGTTTTCATCAGGTTTTTGAGTGAAATCTTGAAGAGCCATATTGAGAGACATGATGCAGGATGTTGATGATGATGAGAAGGCAGTATTCAGGGTTTTCCATATGTCATGGCTTGTTTTCTTGCCAATGATCAAGGGGAAAACTTCCTCGGACAGAGAGACAATGAGAAGGCTTCGAATTATGGAGTCTTGCTTACACCAAGCTAAGGTGGTAGGAAGATTTGTAGAACATGGTAGAGTGCCATCAACATAGCCTAGTAAATTCTGGCTATTAAAGAATGGCTCGAGGTGGGTATTCCAAAAAAGATAATTCTTAGAGGTTAGTTTTAAGGAAATACAGTGGTGGGCTTGATGTATGGAGGGAGAGGATGGGGCGGTTGGGTTCAACCTAGATGGTCTCTCTCTAGCTGTATCTCTTTGATTCTTTGCATTGCAACCTCCACCTCTTCAATGACACAACCAAAGTGTCAGATAGATGTGCTTCTAGTTCTACGATCTAGAGCCACCTGCGGGCATACCACTTTCGCTATAGAAAGAAGCACCTCCTTGTGCCAATACTCAAAGGGTGGGTGTTGAAATCTAATCCACACCAGTTTAGTGGACACATGATTATCATTGGTATTAAAATCTGAACTCCATTTTTGGGATTTGATTAGTAGCCTAGCAATCTTGAAGGGCTTCTCCTCCAAACCAAGGCCATGTCCTATTCTTGCAAGCAACACATCAAACTTCCCATGGAAATAATATTGCTTCATTTACTTTGTCGCCAATTCGCCCTAATCATCCAACAACATCAGTGTGAAATTTACCCTCCCTATCAAAGCAAACCTAAAAGATAATTCTCATTCGCCATTTGAGGAAAGATTATCTGTGTAATATAATATAATCTGCATGAATCGGCTTTGGAAGAGCATCAAAATCCGGTAGTCCTCCTCCAACCACACTAACAAAAGATTTCTCCAACCCCATTCCATCCTCTCTTTTTCCATCTAGCTCTCTATGGTCTCCTGTACACAATCAAGTGCATGTAGTTCTGCACCTTCTAATGTATGCCTTTCATTAGATTCTAGCACAATCTGGTTGAAGATGAGTCTCAATCCACTTGTAAGGGATCAAGAGTAACAAGATCGGATTATCATGAAAGTCCGAGGAATCAAGGAATCTGTATTCCTTCATGTGGTTGCGAACACATTTTATGCCTTCCACCATTCTCTCTTTCTATTCTCTCTCTCTCTTCTCTCAGTGCATAAATACATGCACACTTCTAGTGTTTGGTAAATTCGAAGGGTAAAATTATTTGGCATTAATAACTCCAAGTCTTCTCTCGCACTTTAGGGCATTTGAATATTTTGGCATGGACTTTCCCAAACCTCATATTATATATGAGACACCACTAATATTTCCATATCAATTGAATATTGCATTGCCATACATAGCCATGTCTATCCTATCAATTGAATATTGCATTGCCATACATAGACATGTCTATCCTTGTCATATATTCTCTTTATTGAATCTTGCATTTAGGGAACGTTTCCTAATATCCTCTAAGGATAGCAAGTTATGCTTGCACCTCTATATATACGTACTCTATGCTTTCATTAAATCAATGAGAAATTATCCCAGGATCCATGAGTTGACATGGTATCAGAGCACCAAGAGTTCCATTATTTTGAATATATATTTTGGGTATGAAAATCATTGTCGATCTGAGTTTGGGTGTTCTAATATGGTGTTAATATCATATACGAAAGATAGAACCGAATGTACTAAGGTGAATTCTATGAAGCTAAAGCAAGCATATTGAATTGATGAAAGTCATCCCTGAGTTGCTATGGTTGTCTATATCCATGAAAGACAAAGAGCATCAAAGAGGATCAAGATCAAGAAGTTTCTCTCATGAAGATCAAGATTATTTGATCTTAAAAGTTTTATTTATTATAATTTTAATGTAAGGATCTCTACAAGATTGGAAAGCCCATAAAAGATAGAGAGACCTCAGTGAAAACTTAAAAAATAGGAGGTTTGACTTAGAAAACATTGAATGACCATGTTGTTCAGGGTCTTCGTGAGAACTTTGTAGAAACGCAACCCTAAAACGATGCAGAAGATAATGGAAAAACAAAACAAACAATGCACACAGATTTTACGAGGTTCAGCAAGGTTGCCTACATCCCCGGTGAGATGAGATTCTGCTTCACTATCAATGGAGAATAGGGTTTCAGCGCTCTTCCTCACACCTCTGCGTATTGCTTGCATTATGAGAAAGAAACCATTGCTACAAATATATAGTGAAAAACCCTAATCCGAAAGTACACAATTGCCCTCAAATAAAATTTGAGCGGGGCTGCGCCCCCACACCTCGATGCTGGGGGCCTCCCCCTTGCAATCCCCATGGCCCACTAACTGCTAGGGACCGTGCCCGCTTGTCTAGGTGCCGCATCAAGATTCTCGGATTAAATCATGCACCGAATACAAGACATCATACACCAACACTTGTGGTCATCCTTGCTTAAATGATAAATTCTACACAAGACTTGATGGACTCATGAACCCTCGTCTGTGGGAGCTTTGTCAAACTAGAAACAATTTTCTGAGTTCTTTGTTTCGTTGTAATTTTCTAAGTTCTTTATTTCATGGTCTTATGTGGTGACATGCAGTGTTCCATGACAGAGGTTTCTGAATTTAGCAAGTTTGAATCATTTAATGATCTTTGAATGTAAGACTTGGACTCTAATCAACTGTGAAGAACACTAAGCATCTCAAATGATGTTTAAGAGATATAATGGTTAGTTCATCTTCGAACTTAGGAAAGCCTACTAAGCATCTCAAATGATGTTTAAGAGATATAATAGTTAGTTCATCTTCGAACTTAGGAAAGCCTTGATGATTGCAAAGTATTAAGTTCCCATTATTGGTTTGGGATTAACAATTCAAATATCTTAATCGAGCTTTAATCAAATAACTAGTTTAGTGGCTAGCCCATTATCTATAAATTGGATTGAGTCATTCAATTCTGCTACACTAGGTAGTATTCTCTCACAAGATCAGAGTTGAATAAATGTTGATTGTGGGCAAAGGAAAGATCTTATAAAGATTTAATGAGCATGAATGGTTTAGTTCTAGACTTAAAGGAAGAGATCACTTGTTGCAAAAAGGAGTGAGTTTGGAGTGGCTCAATATTTTACGTGGATTACAAAGTAGAAAATCTTTAGTTGTGCTGGTTTGGGTGTTCAATCCGATGGATTGTGATTAAGTTTAAGGAAATCTTTTGCCAAGAGTGGTCTAAATGCCAAATCAAATGACTGTGGTTGGTTGCCAATCTGAAGGGTTTATATTGGTGTTTGTAAAGGTTTGATTCCTACCATTTAGAAGAGATCCTATAATAGAAAAAAAATCCTTTAAGTCCACTGGACTTAGGTAGTAGACTTAGGATTGAGGATTTGAACCACTCTAAAATTGATTGTGTCTTTCAATGACTCTATCCCTCTCTTTTTTATATAGTTTTTTCTTATTCTTTCAGTCCCTTATACTTTCTCTAGTATTTTGCATTTAAATGCTCACCTTAGTTTGCTGATAGTTAATTACAAATATCTTGTTGCATTTGAGTCCTTACCCTTGTTAATTCGAGCTTAACAATTTGAATTATTTAATGAGTGGCTTAATGAGTAACTAATTGTGGAGTTCTCTAGGCATCTTAAGTGGTGTTAAGAAAATTTCAACGACTAGTTTTTCCTGGAACATAGGAAGTCCTTGATGATGGTAGAGTATTAGACACTTATCATTAATGTTCTTGAGTTAAACGTTCAACATCATATTGAATGAGCTCGACTCTTACGGCTAGTTAGGTTCAAAAGATCTTGAGTTACAAGTTACAAGGATTTAAATTTACTACACAAGATATTAACTTCTTACAAGGTAAGAGCTTTATGACATATTAAATTAAAGATAGGGCAAGGAGGATGATTTGTGAATATGCAACTAAGCTTAAATGGATGTAGTTTCAGACTTGAAGAAAGAAGTCATTTGTTGTAATGGTGGTGGGCTTGAAGCATGTTCACAACTAAATGTGTACACAAGGAAATCCTTAGTTGCTGGCTTGGGTACTCAATCCGAAAGACTGTGATTGAGAGATGAAATCCTTAGTTGCTCACAACTCGAAGGACTATAGTTACGTTAGGAAATCCTTGGTCGTGGAGGTTTAGCAGCCAACCCAAAGGACTTTGGTTGGTTGTTGTAAGGATTGATTCCTTCCATTTAGAAAGGATTTCCATAATGGGAAGGAGATCCTTAGTCAATGGGACGGGCGATGGATGTAGGATGGAAGATCTAAACCACTCTAAAATCGAATGTGTCTTTGAATGAACTTCACATCTCTAATTGTGTAATTTTCTTTACTTACCTTCAGTCCATCTTCTTGCTTTACTTCATTGTATTTAAATGCTTACCTTTGTTTGTGATTAGTCCATTAGAAAATTTTCATACTTTAAGAGCTAACCTTTGAATTATAGTTCTTTTACTGTCTTTATACCTGTTACAACCTGTCTTATGGTACTAATCATGTTTGTAAGCGTAGAATTAGATTTGCATCATGGAACATTGGATCGTTGATGGGTAAAAGTATGGAGTTGATAGATGTTATGAGGCAAAGAAGGATTAATGTCACATGTGTTCACGAGACAAGATGGAAGGGCAGTAAAACTAAGAAGTAGGAAGACTTCAAGCTATGGTACTTGGGAAGCAAAAGTGGGAGAGGTGGAGTGGGCATAGTAGTAGACAAAGACTTGTAGGAAGACTTCAAGCTATGGTACTTGGGAAGCAAAAGTGGGAGAGGTGGAGTGGGCATAGTACTAGACAAAGACTTGAAAAATGATGTTGTGGAAGTAAAGAGATTTGGGGAGAGGATTCTTTTCATTAAGCTGGTGCTAGACAATGAGATTATCAACATTGCTAGCGCATATGTGCCCCAAACAGGACTTGATGAAAGTGTTAATGTACAATTCTGGGAGCCTATGGATGATGTGATGCATTGTGTTGGTAAGGGAGAAAAAATTATTATAGGTGGGGATCTAAACGGGCACGTGGAAAAAGATCCTAGAGGCTATGAACAGGTCCATGGAGGATACAGATTCGGGGAAAGGAATGTAGAGAGGATCTCAGTGTTGGACTTTGCACTAGCATATGACTATTGCATTGCAAACACTTTCTTTAAAAAGAGAGAAGAACATCTAGTTACTTACAAAAGTGGGCAGCATGCAAACCAAATTGACTTCTTTTTCACTAGAAGATCCGATAGATGGTTGTGTAAAGATTGTAAGGTTATTCTGGGAGAGAGTTTAACGTCTCAACATCGATTGCTTGTCCTGGATTTGTATCTCAATATGAAGCAACATAAAAAAACCATATATTTCTGCCCAAAGATAAAGTGGGGGTGGCTACAAGGAGCTACCATACAATCTTTTTCTAATAAAGTGCTAGAACAAGGCAAATGGGACTGAAAAGGGAATACTAACGAGATATGGACAAATATGATGACTTGTATTAAGAAGGTGGCCAAAGAAGTTCTAGGGGTATCAAAGGGTGGGGTTCGAACTCCTAGAGAGACCTGGTGGTGGGATAACAAGGTCTAGGCTGCCATTAAGACTAAGAAAGAATATTTTAAGTCATGGCAAAGGACAAAAGAGGCAGAAGATAGGGCACGTTATCACACAACAAGAAATGAGGCTAGGAAGATTGTGGGGAAAGCAAGGGCAAAGAAATATGATGAATTGTATGAAAATCTTAATACAAGGGAAGGGGAAAAAGAGATATATAAAATAGCTAAAATAAGAGAAAGGATGACCAGAGATTTGGATCATGTTAGATGCATTAAGAGAGGATGGAAGAGTCCTAATACGAAATGAGGACATTATGAAAGAGATGGAGTGATTGTTTTTGCAATCTACTAAATGGAGATACAACAACTGATAGGAGAGACTCAGAAGTGGAAGAGATTAGATATCATTCAAACTCATCTCAGGAACATTTACAATAGGTTGGAGAAATTAAAGTTATAGAGGCCTTATGAAAGATGAAAGTAGGTAGAACATCGAGACCAGATGAGATTCCAATTAAAGTGTGGAAGATCCTTAGAGGGCGTGGGGTGTCTTGGCTAACCAAACATTTTAACAAGATTTTGAGCACTAAGACTATGACAAATGAGTAGAGGAGAAGCAATGTAGTTCCAATTTTTAAGAACAAAGGAGATATTTAGAACTGCAATAACTATAGAGGTATAAAACTTGTGAGTCATACTACGAAATTTTGGGAAAAGGTTATTGAAGCACGCCTAAGGAAGGAAACTAAAATAATGGAGTACCAATTTAGTTTTATGCCAGGGAGATCCACAATAGAGGCTATTTACTTGCTAAGGCGGCTTATGGAAGTTTTTAGAGCCCACAAAAAGGACCTATACATGGTCTTCATTGACATAGAGAAAGCTTATGACAGAGTACCAAGGGAGCTCATTTGGAATGTCTTAGAGAAAAGAAGGGGTGTGGATAACTATGTAGATATAATTAAGGACATGTATGAGGGAGTGGTGACGAGTGTCAAGATGATAGAGGGTAAAAGTAACGAATTCCAAATTACTATTGGGCTACACCAAGGATCGGCTCTAAGTCTTTATTTGTTTGCACTCATAATAGATGATCTTACCAAACATGTACAAAACCCAGTTCCTTAGTGTATGCTATTTGCAGATGATATAGTGCTGACAGTCGAAACAATGGAAGGGATTAATATTAAATTGAAGCTATGGAGATCAAATTTGGAATTAAGAGGTTTTATGATAAGCAAAACGAAGGCATAGTATATGATGTGCCCCTTCAGCCAGATTAGAGGAGGGGAAGGAGTGGTGAAACTTGGGGAACATGAGCTACCCCAGAGTGACTGTTTTAAATACCTGGGATCCATTTTTGACAAAAAGGGAGATATAAAGGATAATGTTGCTCATAGAATTAAAGTGGGATTGATGAAATGGAGAGGTGCGTCAGGAGTACTGTGTGACAAAAGAATGCCTACTAAACTTAAGGGAAAATTCTACAGGACAGTGGTACGACCAGCTATGACATATGGAGCGGAGTGTTGGGTAGTTAAGAAGAGTGATTTGACTAAACTGATTGTAGCTGAGATGAGAATGCTAAGAAGACTATGTGGTAAGACCATGAGAGATAGAGTAAAGGATGATTGTATAAGAAATGAGTTGGGGGTTGGACCAATCCAGGATAAACTCTGTGAAAACCGTTGAGGTGGTATGGCCATGTGCAACGGAGACCTATAGATGCCCCAGTAAGGAAGAATGAGCTGATTCATTTGAAGGGAGCTAAAAGAGATAGGGGTAGGCCTAAAATAACTATTAATGAAGTGGTGAGAAGAGACTTGCATATGGTGGGGCTCGATCCTAGTATGACCATGGATAGAGTTTTGTGGACGACAAGGATCCGGGTAACAAACCCCGTGTAAGGGGGCCTCTATGATGCATCTTTGATTTCTGTCTTATCTACTTCTCTTGGTCCCTTTGCACTTATTTTTCCTTTTTCCTATGATGCATTTTTTTTTTTTTGGTGCTTCTTGATTTTTTTTTCATATCGGATCCATGTAGCCGATCCCATTTAGTTGAGATAAGGTTATGTTGTTGTTGTTGTTGTAAGAGCTAACCTTTGATTGCAAGTGGTTGTTATAAAGAACCATACAAGAATATTTGAAAGACATTCAATCCTAAACATACATCTAGGAGAGGTGTAGTTCATATGTTCTGTAGTACATGAGTTTGATCTTGGAGGAGTTCGATTCCTCTATATATTTTTTTTGGGGTTTGAGGTTGATCATGGAGTGCTTATCACTTAAAGTTGTGAGTTTGTTCCAAAGTCATGGGAGAAAGCTCACTCAATTCACCCCCTCTTGGATGTTGCCATTTGATCCAACAATTCTAGCCCAATTTTTTTTTTTGTAGGAGTCTTTCCAAGCTGTTAAAGGAGGAGAAAATTAAATCTTTGCAAGGGCCACGTGGGGTTACGGTCCCAGGCATATCATTTTTGCAAAACATTTTATTTTTATTAATGCATCCATAAGGTAGATTAGTAACCTAAATGCCTTTTTATCTAGATATCAAGAGATTTTTTTTTTGTGGAGGGGGGGGGGGATTCTTCCATCCAAAAATCATAGAATTTTTTGAGACTCTTGGCATTCCCATTTGTAGGTTTCTTACACATTACCTGGGTGTTGAATTTTCAAATTTTCAAAGGGATGTAAACATAGATCACTTTCTGCTTGTGGTGGACAAGGTGAAAGACCAAATGTCTGTTTGGAAGGGTAAATTATTAACCTTGGCTAGAAGCGGTGGAATTGGTTCGCTCAATGATTTCAAGGATACCAGTTATAGCTTCTCAGTGTATTAGTGGTTGTATTCACCTATTAAAGTTTTAGAGCAATGGATGAGGAAATTTCAACCGAATTGGTGATGTAGACAACCCCAAAGTGGCCACAGTGAAGTGGGATATACCAGCCAAAAAATGAGGGAGGCCTTGAGATTCAAAGGCTCCATGACATCAATAAAGCCCTTTATGTAAATTGTTGTGGCAGATTAAACAATAAGACATTTCCATGAGTAGATTTTTTTTTTTTTTTTAAGATTCGGATTTGTCAGCAACAGGGGATTATAAAAAAGGGTTACAATGCCTCTTTCATATGGCCAGGGGTCAGTGAGATGTGGGAATTATTTGTGTCTCAATAGGAGCGGTGGATTGTGGGGAATAGCAGGATCATAAATTTCTAGAAGGATAGGTGGTTGATAATGAGCTACATTGAGGGCATGTCAAAACTTGATGCTAGTTCCTTCTCCAATGTTTCTCAATATATTTTTTATTTCAAGTGGAGCTTTCCGGATGTGCATTCTATATTCTTGAAAAGCAAATTTATTGCAGTAAATAATATTAATATTCCTCAATATCCAGTAGTAGATAGATGTGTTTGAAGCCTCTCCCCATGGGATTGTTCATTACAAAGTCAGTGTGGGACGAGATTGGGACGAGATTCGATGTTGGAGCCCTACAGTTCCATAGGCTTTTCCATCATTTTGGGTAAGAACCTACCACCTCTCTTGTCTATCTTGGGGTGACGGTTGGTGCATTGCAAATTACCTACAGATGATGTGGTGCAACAAAGAAGTTCAGTTAGTTTGCATATGCAATCTTTGTGGTGGGAATCCTATCTCCTACTTACTTTTGCTGGGAATGTAACTTTTCCAGAGAAATTCTGAGCAAGTTCCTAAATTTTCTTACCATTAAACGGTACCATCACTAGTTAATGCAACAACTTATTCCGTGGTGGAAATGCACAATGAGGGGGTTGGTGATTAAGGGCCCTTTGGGTGGCGAGTTTTGTGATTATTTGAAAGGAAAGGAATGTCAGGCAATATGAAGGGAGAGGAAGATTTGCCCTTCAGATCTATAGTGTGATTCTAAGAGATTTATAGGTAATCTTAATCTGAATGGTGTGGTTAAATCTATTTCAGATCTATCGTGTAGTAGAATATTGGGGCTGCCAATATTACCGTAGATCAAGGTACTAACTGGCATATACCTAAATATAGATGGGTGTTCCGTTGGAAACCCAAAAGGTAAGGAGGTGGTGGGATCTTGCGTGATTAGTCTGGAAAGATTGTCTATATCTTCCTTTATTTGGATTTTCGGAATTAAGTCTAATTATAAAGCTAAATTTGTTAGCTCAATTGAAGGAATCACTCAAGGTAAGGAGTTGGGTGTGGAGCTTTTACATATAGAATTTGATTTCGTTGATGTGGTCACCTCAATGCAAGCTAAGCACATTCCTTGGTTTGTGCTACAAGACTGGCTATTTTGCAATCTTTCCTTATGCGATATCTTGAAAAATCACTTATTACTTTGGGTAAGCTAATCCTATTGCTGATTTTTTGGCTAAGGATACGGTAAATCAAGCCGATTCTCTTCTTCAATTGTCTTGTCTCACCACATCAATGAGGATCTGGTATTTGATGCTATCTCAAGGCCGATATTTTTTTTTTCAAAGATAGTGGTTGGGGGCCCTACTGATGGTAGTGGCAAAGGTGGGGGCTTTTTCGGTGGCGTGTTTGCAATCTAATGGGTATGCCTAGAAATTAATTATTGTATCTATTGTTTTTCATTCTTTAATACAGTCTCACATTGAGAGAGAGAGAGAGAGAGATCCTCTTGGTTGCCATAGCATGGGGAAGCACTCTTGAGATTTAACATTGTAAATGGGAAGGGGAAAGGTCACTAAGAAAGTGGGGAAGGGAATAAGTATAACTGACTAGATAACCCTCAAGTTAAGGAATTAGAATGATGTTGTTTATTGTTATTTTCTTTAATAAAGGACATGTTTTCTCTAATGTATGAAGGAGCATTTTGAATTAAAAAATAATAAAAAAAATGAAAAAAAATGCCTTCACATACTATGATAAATTAAAGGAACCCCTTCCCTTAATAATAATATAGATATTCTATGTTTCAATAAATAATTTGTGTTTATCGTTTCTTTGTTCTTATAAAATTTTCTATAGTTTTCATAAAAAAAATTTTCAAGTATTTTTAAACAAAAAAAAAAAAAAATGAAAAAATGAAAAGGAAAAAAGAGAGAGCATGTTATCATCTTTTATTGATGAAGATAGTAGTCTTTTAGTATCAGAGTTTATGGTTAACAAGTGGCTTAACCATGGAAGCACTTGCAACAAGGTTCGATTTAGTTGTTTTGCTTCTTTCTACTCCTCCACTGAGCATAGAAACCCTTAACGCAAACGTTGCCACCACATTAAATTGCCCTTGAGGCTACAATAAGTCTGGTTCAATTGTTTTGTTTTATTTTTTTAGTTGAAACTAAAAAATTATGAGAAACTATCAAATTTTTCTCCTGCTGTTTTTAAAGAAGCTTTATAACATTATTTTATTGTTTTAGTAGTTAAGAATTTAGATACAAAATACGCTGCATAAAGTTTTTTGATTTTATTGTAATAATAACTACTTGTTTAGCGCTAATTGACTATTGTTGCATTATTGAGTGTGGCATGTAAATTTTCTGAATTAATATTTAATTTGTGGCCGTTGTCAAAACTTATTTGGAAAATTCTGGGCCTTCAAGTGGCTTATCTGTAGTTGTCTACATCACAAATTCTATGAATGTCTAATGTGATAGGTTTTATGCAAGATGACTATTTGAACTTTTTTTTATTCACCCAAAAAAAAGTTCAAATAGTCATCTTGCATAATTTATGTCATAGTTTGGAGCATTGAAGTATAAAAAGCATCTCAAGAATGTGGTTATTGTATTCAATTAATGAATTTGTATTGGCCATATGAATTGGGTGGATATAAGTCACTTAACTCGATGAATTATCCAATCAGTAACTAATATATAGGTATCATCAGGTTGAGTGTTGTTAGTTGGAGTATTGTGTAACGAGTGCCTAAAAAACGTGGTCAATAAATATAAAGAAGGAAATTGTATTGATTATATGAGATGGTTTGAAATAAGTCACTAAACTTGGTGTGTGACTTAATCTAGTTTTATTTTATAGATAAAATCAGGTTAAGTGTGGTTAGATGTAGTTTCGTTACATTAGGATTTTTCCTCCTAAATTTGATGATCTTCAAGTTGATATCAATGATTTAACAAGGTTTATTGTAGAAAGGTTACTGCATGTCAACATTTGGCAATTTTTTTCACGAGTTACATATGTTCTAATTTTGTTTCTATAGTTTAATTATTTGAAAATTCGTGTATGGATCTGGTGTTGAAAGTTCATTCTCTTATTTCTTTTTATTTTTTTGTAAAATCTACTGCAGCGTATCATTTGATGTTCTTACGATATGAACTTCTCTGTTTTTCCTTTTTATTGCTCCAATTTGTTAGTTATATACTATTTATTGGTTTATTTCATCTTATATCAGTAAGTTTCTATTTTTTCTATTGATGTTCTTACTTAGACATGGATTAAATCATACATAACTGCAGCTTCTTCCATTATAGATTTTGATATGAAAGTTTTACTATTTCCCGTATTCTTTATATATTTTCAAACATTTTCTTTTTGTCTATTCATTTATAGGTTCAACTACATCTAAGGGTGATAATGAGACTCCAGTATTCATTGAAGTCTTTATGGAACACAGGCTGAAAATGATTGTCATTTGATTTTGGAGTTTCCACAATATTTTTGCAAATGGGCTTGCACCAGTTCAAATGTGACAAAGCTATTAGGACTTTTATTGGAGCCTGAGCCACCAAATTACAAACAGAAGAAAAGAAAATCTACAAACATGGATGCTTTTGAAGAATCAAATAATGATATAAATATCTGGATATCCTTTTTACAGTCTTCTGGAATTGATTTTATGCACGGGTTTTCTGCTTCTTCACATCTAATTTTATTTTTAATTTTATCCATTTCCTTGGCTTGCAAGAGACGCATGATGCCTTCACCTTCAAATTCACAACCAATATCGAAGATTACATACTTGTACTATTTGTTAGCCCTTACGTCTTGTTTGGGTCAATGTTTTTGTGATATTCTCCTATGCATATTAAACTACCTCTATGGGGATAAACATGGCTGGTCTAATCTAAAGCTTATTGCCCAATTGGATTTCGTATTCAGAACACTCACTTGGTTTATGATCTCTGCTTACTTGCACACTCAGTTTTTCCATTCAGATGAGAACAAGTTCCCTATTCTACTAAGGATTTGGTGCACTTTCTATTTCCTGATGTCTTGTTCCTATCTTGTCATACATCTCGTTTTGTATTGGAAACATTCATCATTACCATTCTTCCTTTGGGTCTCTGATGTTGTATCAATTATTGCTAGTTTCTTATTTTTCTATGCTGTGTTATTTGGGAAGGGACGAGAATACGAAGATTTTCATCTGTTGGAGTCTCTTTTGAAAATTAATTCTAATCGAAACAGTGGTGACGATGGACAAGGATCAAGTGTTAGTGGAGAGAGTGTAACTCCTTATGCAAAAGCTAATATTTTTAGTATTTTTACTTTCTCTTGGATGGGACCTTTGCTTACACTTGGATACAAAAAAACATTAGACCTTCAAGATGTTCCTCAGCTTGCCGATTATCATAGTGCCAATGTGGTCTTTGCACACTTCAGAAATAAACTTGAATCTACTGGTAATGGCAGTGGTAAAGTAAGCATATTTGAGCTGGTGAAGGCATTGATCCTCTTAACGTGGAAAGAAATTCTATGGACAGCTTTACTATCCTTTGTATGCACAATGACTTCTTATGTTGGACCATATCTTATTAAGACCTTTGTTCAGTATCTCAACAGCCCTCACCAACTAACATATAAAGGTTATGCACTAGTTTTTATTTTCTTTCTTTCAAAGTTCATAAGGTGCCTATCAGAAAGACACTTGTTCTTTCAATTGAGAAATATGGCAATTAGGGTCCGTGCTGCCTTGTTCTCAATAATCTATAAGAAGTGTCTCAAGCTTTCAAGCCAATCAAAGCAGGGCCACACTAGTGGGGAGAATATTAATTTGATGAGCGTTGATGTTGAAAGGATTGGATTTTTTAGTTGGTCATTGCATGATATATGGAGGGTGCCTCTTCAGATTATTCTAGCATTGTGGATCTTGTATAAGAGTCTTGGGCTCGCTTCACTTGTAGCTTGTGTTGCCACAATGATTTTGATGTTATTGAATATTCCACTAGGAAAACTACAAGAAAAATTTCAAAAGAAATTGATGGATTCAAAAGATCAGAGGATGAAAGTGACAACTGAGGCTCTAAGGAATATGAGGATTCTCAAACTCCGAGGCTGGAATATGAAGTTCTTAGCTAAGATAATTGAGCTTAGAAGCTTTGAAACAAGATGGTTAAAAAAGTTACTTTATACTACATCAGCTATTTATTCCTTTATCTACTCTTCTGCTCCCCTGTTTGTATCCATGGCTACTTTTGGGTTTTGTATGCTAATGGGAATTCCATTGGGGTCAGGGAATATTTTGTCTGCGCTTGCAACATTTGAGATATTACAATTACCCATTTATAATCTCCCAAACACAATCTCTATGGTAGTTCAGACTAAAATTTCCCTTCACAGAATAACCTCATACCTTTGTCTTGATGATCTTCATCTGAATATGATACAGAAGCTTCCAAGAGATAGTGACAAGGTTGCAGTTGAAATAGTCAATGGAAATTTCTCTTGGGACCTTTTTTCTTCTAGTCTCACATTAAAAGATCTTAATTTTCGAGTGTACCATGGTATGAGAGTGGCTGTTTGTGGTTCTATTGGATCAGGCAAGTCAAGTCTGCTTTCATGCTTATTGGATGAAGTGCCAAAGGTATCTGGATTCATTAAGTTGAATGGGACGAAGGCTTATGTTGCACAATCACCTTGGATACAAAGTGGTAAGATAGTAGACAATATATTGTTTGGTAAGGAAATGGATAAGGAAAGGTACGAGATGATCCTTGAAGCATGTTCACTAAACACAGACCTAGAATTGTGTCCATTTGGGGACCAGACTATCATAGGGGAGAGGGGAATTAACCTGAGTGGTGGGCAAAAGCAAAGAATTCAGATTGCACGTGCTTTATATCATGATGCTGATATTTATTTGCTTGATGATCCTTTTAGTGCTGTGGATGCTCATACAGGAACTCATCTATTTAAGGTAGTTATTCTTTGTCCTATACTTCTAATGTTTTCCTTGATGAAATTGTTTCAAAGCTGTAATCTTAATACTTGCATCACAATTTTGTTCACCAAAAATTAAGTGTAAATTAAGAAGATTGAAATCATAGTTGTCTAAATAAACAAGAAATATAGACACATGTAATTAAACAACAACATTTTGGAGTAAAACCTATGGTTTGATGTTATTTATCTTTATGATATTATAGCTATTTGTATCTTTAAGTAACTAAAATTCTTTTTAAGTGCTTAAACGTGTATATCTGAACTTATGCGACAGGAGTGCTTGCTAGGAATTTTGGGTTCAAAAACAGTAATTTATGTTACCCACCAAGTGGAGTTTTTATCTTCTGCTGATCTTATCCTGGTGAGAGTTATGCCATATTTTTTTCTCTATCTCAAGTCTCTCTATTTTGTTTAAGAATGATTATTTACCTTCTTATTTGATAGGTTATGAGAGATGGAAAGATTGTTCAAGCAGGAAAATATCACGAAATCCTTAGTTCAGGAACTGACTTTATGGAATTAGTGGGTGCACATAAAAAGCTCGCAGACCTTAATTCTGTAAAGCAAAGGGCTGCTTTGGATAATTTAATTAATGACGAGGGAGATAGTAATAAGTTATTCAATGAGAAGTCTATTCAAGATGATGAAAAAAATAAAACCAAAAACTACAAAACAGAAAAATTAGATGGGTCAGAAGGGCAGCTTGTCCAGGAAGAAAAGAGAGAAAAGGATGGAGTTAGTTTTTTAGTCTACTGGAATTATATTACTGCAGCATATAGAGGGGCTTTTGTACCATTGATATTATTAGCACAAATTCTTGTTGAACTTCTCCAAATAGTCAGTAGTTACTGGATGGTATTGGCTACTCCCATTTCAGAGGATGTGAGATCTCATGATAAACAATCTACTATGATCTTTGTTTATATTGCTTTGATCCTTGGAAGCTCTCTTTTTGTACTTATAAGGTCCATGCTCATTGTAACTGCTGGATACAAGACATCCACTTTGCTCTTTAACAAAATGCATTCGTGTATCTTCCGTGCTCCATTGTCATTTTTTGATTCTACTCCAAGTGGAAGGATCCTAAATCGGGTTAGTAAGTATGTTTATTTACTTTTGGAGCCAAATGATCTTGTTTGATTACTATAAAAGTTGATATGATTTTAAATAAAATCCATTTATGTATACAGGTATCCATAGATCAAAGTGCAGTTGATACTTCTATTCCAATCCAAATTGAAGAACTTATTATCTCGATTATAGGATTCCTGGGAACTATTGCAGTAATGTCACAGGTTGCATGGAAAATGTTAATCCTTTTTATTCCGATGATTATGACATGCATTTGGTATCAGGTAATTTTATTGCCACTTCAGTTTTTCGTAATTAAAAATTCAAATCAATTTTAATAATATTTCCCCATGGTTAATATGCCATAATAAAAGGTTGTTTTATGATTTTTTTTTATTAGTAAATTTTGAATATTTATTCACACTAAAATTGATTTTGTGTTGGATTCATATATCATTGGGGATTGAAAGTAGCGGTTGAAACCTTATAACTTTCTTAAATTTATACAGAATATGTGCAAAATATCCATTTTCTCAATTACACATTTTCATGTGATCGAATTAATGCAAAGCTTTACTATTTTGCTTACAAAAAATTGTATAAGAAGAAAATCCCAAACGAGGCCAATGTTGGGAAAGTGGAAAGTCCACCTAGGTCAACATGGTTGCACTTTTAATATGCTTAAAATATTTTAGTACGATCTCGCCTATTAGTTTGTTGGTAGTTGTATAAATTGGAGCTCATACTAAAAATAAGTTAACAATTAATAAAGGAAGAAGGTTTTCTGGTCTTGCAGTTCACATAGACATGATTGCTTTCCAATTCTTTCCTTGTGGTAGACAGGATTGAGCTAACACATTTTGATGGGTAGATCCCAATGTCCTCTACTCACATGTCAAGTTTTAGCCTAAACAAAGTCAGCATTGTGGTGGAACAGATCGTTGATAATCTGGAGATTTGACATGGGTACAAGGAACTATTGGGGGAGATCCATGGACATATATGGGAGGTTATAGTATCATATGGGGTCTAAATGATTGAATTTGGGTATGAAATTTAACATGTAGTCTATTTAGACTGTCTCCTAGGTATCCAATGGTTAGAATTATCATTTGAGCCTTCTACGTGGTGGAATTAGATGTCTCAACCAATGACGCCTTACGTAGTCTGTCGAACTGAAAACCTTTGTAAATAAAAAACTAAAAAAATAAAGATCCTTATCATAGTGGTCCAATAATTTCAAGTCTTGTAGAGGGTTTCATTAGTCAAACCAACTATTAAATAGTTGTACCCTGTTTTAGCTAAGTTATAGATCCAATCTCTATTGTATATTTCACAATGCTTGGACTTCTACCCCTGTATTTTCGCCGACTGAACTTTAGTTTTTTAAAGTTACATAAGTTGAACTCTCAATCAATTAAGGCTCAAATTTGAGTCCCAAGGTGATTTGGACAAAATTGAAAAACTTGAGCCCCAATGGAATCGCTATGTGGCTGATATTTGGGCAGTTAAGAGTAGCCTATCCAGGGTGGAGACCTGGTGCCACATTATAATTACTTTATAGTTTTCAATGGAAACATATTTTTCTTCCTTTCTTTCCATCTTTCTTCTCTGCTTCCCTTATTTCTTTATTTCTTTCCTTCACAACCCTTTTTTTTTCCAAAGTGATGTGCATGGGCTTGGCCTTATACTAAGCATAGAAAAGCATTACACTTAGCTAAATACCAAGGTTGCATTACACCACATATTTGAACTAAACTACACATTCATGCACTTTTTGTGAAATGGATTTGATCTAGTTGTAATTTTTTTTTAAATCAATCGACTGGAAGATTTTTCATTGCTACAGAGAAGCGAATCCAATATTGGATTATCTTGCAAAGGATGCGGCGAAAAACGGAAGTAACAAGCTCGGCATGGCTTTCCAACTTATGTATTAGAGGAAATCAATTTTGATGCCTTGTCAAGACTGAGAGTTAGATTTTGAAGATAGCGTAGAAGGGCCCCTGCTGATGGCAATGCGAAGGTGGAGGCCCTTCTATTGTTAAATGGTAGATTTTTTTTTTAAATAAAATATGATATTCTAGCAAAAAAATACACTTTTGGTGCTAGTGAATAAATCATACTGTCCAGTCCATCATAAGAAAAAATTGTATTTAGAAAAAATAATTTTTGATAAGGACCATGCAATTATTTGAAATTTGATAATGTGACTAAAACAATTTGTTGAAATTTTAGAAAATAGAAACAATAATTTTTGGATATTGTTATATTTATGTTATTAAGATTTTTATCTAAGAATTTAGGGATTGAAATTTAGGAATATGATCCGCGTACAAGTAATATATATAATTTAGTTAACATTTTGGTAAAAATATAAAATATTAACTAATAAAAAGAGAAAAATTGAATTAAATAAAATATAACGAAAAGTAGTATCAATCATCTAAATGTAAGCAGCTTAGATTAACAAATCTCTCTTAAACAAAGCCTATATCATTTTCTCAGTATCCAGACATTTATACTTTTTTTTTTATGTTTTTTTCTATATTGTACCTAATTTCCATTTTTATAAACCTTGTCTTGTAGCATTACTACATATCTGCAGCAAGAGAACTATCACGACTATTCGGAGTATGTCAAGCTCCAATTATACAACATTTTTCTGAATCTTGTTTAGGTTCAACTACTATTAGGTGCTTCAATCAAGAAGAGAGGTTTATGGACACAAACCTCAAGTTGGTAGATGGTTATGCTCGGCCAAAATTTCATTTTTCTGGTGCAATGGAGTGGTTATGCTTTCGCATGGATATGTTGGCATCCGTTACATATGCTATCTCTTTATTTTTTCTAATCTTAGTGCCAAAGGGAGCACTCAATCCTGGTAAAAATTTGAAATTGAGATCTTATAAAATAATCTTTTAGGGAAACCATGATTCATTGCACACAAGATATACTAATTTTGAATTTATTTTTGTTTTCTTTTCTCTCTTGAAGGTGTTTTGGGTTTAGCAGTCACATATGGGCTTGGTTTCAGTTTATATGGTGTTGTATGGGATCTTAACCAACTTCAGACTAAAATTATATCTGTTGAGAGAATACAACAGTACACTTGCATCCCCAGTGAACCCTCCCTTCTAGGAGAAGAAAATATGCCAGGTCGTGATTGGCCATCACAAGGGAAAGTTGATATTGTTGATCTACAGGTGGTCCTTAATCTAGATTTTTGTTCTTATCTCCTAACTTAATTCCTCATTTTATAAAATAGAAACCTTAATGCCTAATGTTTTTGGATAATTCTTTTTGGTCTTATAGAATTCTACTAAGCTCTATGGATTGATTATATAATATGTATGTAGGTCCGATATGCCCCACAACTTCCTCTTGTCTTGCGAGGTGTCACATGCACTTTCCCAGGAGGAATGAAGATTGGCATCGTTGGACGAACAGGAAGTGGTAAATCAACTCTTGTACAAGCTCTCTTCCGCGTACTTGAACCTACAACCGGTCAAATTTGGATAGATGATATCAATATCTCTAAAATTGACCTTCATGAGTTGCGGTCAAGATTGAGCATCATCCCACAAGACCCAACAATGTTTGAGGGGACTCTAAGAAGTAATCTTGACCCACTTGAAGAATACACTGATGAAGAGATATGGGAGGTGTGCTTTTTCCATTGATAAAGATAGGGGTAGATATATCTTCTTCGTATTGATGATTTGCACACAAAACAAGCACATACATTTGATTGGTAGACATTTATTTCTTGAACTCCTTTCTATGGTTGTTCTCTATGAACTCCTTTCCTGTGGTATCTTTTTTTTTTTTTTTAATTTATTTATTTCTATAATTCTGTCCTCTAAAATATTGGAGCCATTTCATTAGATGCATTAGATCGTCTATGGACCATGTTTGGCTTAAGAGATTCTTTTAATTGTGATATGGGAAGTGCAAGTTTTTATTGCCTGGTTTTTTTATTTCCACTTAGAACCCCTTCCTTGTTTATTTCATGTTTCTCTTTCCTCATCTTTAATTATCAGTATGATGTCTTCTCAAAAAATCAAGCAAGGTGGTAAGTTGACATGGAAATTTTTTGTTTTCTTAGGCTTTAGATAGAATCCAGCTTGGTGATGAAGTAAGAAAGAAGAAAGGGAAGCTTGAATCTGCAAGTTGGTTTCTTCTCATATTCACTTTATTTCAAAGTTTCTCAACATCAATTTATCCTTGCATATAAGCACAATAATTCTAGATATTTTTTAAATGATATGTCTACTTCTAGTACAAAATCCAACCTAGGCCGCGAACACATTTCTATAAAAAGAAGTAGGGGATCAAAAGTTAATGAAAATAGTATCTTAAATAGCTAACCCATTTTCATATGGTGGTTTTTTTTGGGTATATGTGGCAATTGAAGTGACTGAGAATGGAGAGAATTGGAGCATGGGTCAAAGACAGCTAGTCTGTTTAGGGCAGGCACTACTCAAGAGGAGTAAAGTGTTAGTACTTGATGAAGCTACATCATCGGTGGATACTGCGACTGACTATCTAATTCAACAAACGCTTCGGATACACTTCTCAGGCTCCACTGTCATTACAATCGCACATAGGATAACATCAATTCTTGATACTGATATGGTCCTCCTTCTGATAATGGTTAGTTGCTAGTAATTAGTATATCACAATTAAATTTGTTCAATTGAGTTCAGAATTACGTTTTATAAACCGTAGTGAGGTGCTTTCCTAATCAAGTTGACATTTTTCTTGTCTTAAGCAGGTCTTGTATTGGAATATGACTCCCCAGCCAAATTGTTAGAGAACAAATCCTCATCATTTGCAAAACTCGTTGAGGAGTATACTCGAAGATGTAGTTCTTAGTTTCTAAGAGGTTAAATTAATGAGTTTTGAATGTCCAAATTTGGATAGGCTTCATTAAACTTAGGTTCATTACAATTTTTGACAAATTTTGTTGGGAGAAATAGTGGAATAGATATTGAGGCTACTTGTAATCTTTTTCTTTATATATGTCTAAGAAATTTGAAAGAAGATTTAGTAGTCCAGTGATATCTTTAGGCTGTAACAAATATCTACCTTGTGGTATATTTGACAAAATTTTCAATATATAAATGCTTGAATGTGAATATAAAATTTTGACATGTGGAAACCCTAGAACATTTCTCAATATCCATATGGTCAAAATTGCAACATTATCCTTTGGTATGGAAAAAAAATTGTGCTACACTAGAGATACACTCTAGAGCGTGCAGGTCAAAAAGCTTTTGCCATAAACTCCTAAAATAGAAAATATGGCTGGACACTACATTAGACACATCTTAATTTGCCTACTGCCAAAATTTGTTTGAAAAATAATTGTTTTATCTTTTCTATGCCTAAAATTTTTCTTAATTCTTACTATGATTAAATTTTTTTAATCTCTCAACTCTCCAAAATTCTCCTTTCCCACTTCTCAAAATTCTCCTTCCATGTTCATCCGTCCTATCTAAAAATTGGTTCCTAAAGTGGAAGTTTAAATTATTCCTAAAGGCATGCACATGGATGTTATTCTAACCTAAAAAATGTATGGTTTATGTTCTTCACAAAAAATATATCTTCTTAATTAGATAAAACTTCATCACAACATTCAACTTTTTAGTTGATATTTTCATTTTAGAAAATTTCTAATATTCCAATTTTCGGTAAGTTGGGAATGTCAGAACTCAGAAGAATTAAGTGACCTATACAACCTTCTAAAAGCGGAAGGGTTTGGTCACTTTCGTTTAAGATACTTTTCTTTATTCCCATTTCTTGTTTTTTGTTTGCAATTATCATTTTGGGTGGGACATGCTTGTTTTAGAGTGTGTAATCGTAAAAGTAAATTTCTGCCCAAAAAAATATCACAGAAGTACATTCAATAATTTAGTTGTTATCTATAACTTTCTTGGCAAGCTTTTTAGAAGTACTTCACTTTCTTGGGTGCATAACGACTCCGCTAATCATAATAAAATGTGAACTTTGTTATAGGTGTAGTTTGACACACGTGAGATACCTTGGAGGCGTAATACTTTGTTATATTAAGTCTCACATTATTGAAAAGGCCATACAAAAGTAAGTGCATGTTCAATGAGTTTACACCCAATTGCACTTAATGAGTCCACAAAATTTAAGTTCTAACATAGTAGAGTAATAGTTTCCTCGATCACTCAAATATCTCTCATGTGGCTAATCAATTAAGGCTTAAATGTTGGAGTGGCAGGGGTCAAGGTCCTCTACTTAAATTTCAAATTTGGGGCACATCAGATTTGACCATGTAGCAAAATAAAGAACTGGATGTTCATTAGAAAGTAAAACTTTTGTAGAAATAGTTAAAACAATCGGATGGCTAAAGTAAAAGAGAAAAAATATGATGCTAAAAATAGAAGAAAAATACAAGAGTGCAATATTCTAACTCGCTTTGGATTGACAAGTTGTCCTCCAAATTGTACTCTTTGACGCTGTTGCTATAATTGTCACATCACCATTCCATGTGAAAATTGTTCAAGCACTTGTACCAATAAAGCAAAGGGAGGTCACTAACCATACTCCCGTAAAATTACTCCTCTCACTCGATCATGCTTTTCAATACTAAAATTACCCCTTGAAGGCTTGAACCCAGAACCTATTTTTTTCCTATATCTTTTTCTATCAGCTAACCAGATCAACAGTTTATGGAGAAAAAATTATCAATCCAATCCAGAAAAAATATCAGCTCAAGCACGCAATCGGTTTCTAGTGATTTTATTATCCTGACATCACCTTTGAAGCACTTGGTGGACGATTTGGAGAGAGGGTTCGACCTTTATTCAAAGAAAATCTGATCTATCAATTTTTTTTTTTTTGGTAGAATCTTCTAACAATTGATATACTACAACTTGTAGCACTGACTAACTATAAGGTTGAGCTTCCTGTCTATATATTTGAATAGAAAGCTACAGACTCCTAACTTTTTTTTTTGGCTAAAAATCATTATATTAAAAAGAAGAAAAGTGGGAAAAAATAACAGAGCTACATCAAGCTGAAAAAATAGATTGAAGCAAAAATAAAATTGGTTCCCAGACCCCCACCTTCGGCATTGCCATTGCAGAGGAAAGAGAAGGCACTAATCAAATCTATAGTTTGGCCTGCCCTCGGCATCTCTTCTGATAAGATCCTTCATGTGGGCAGGGAAATCGATATTTGTGGCTGATATCCCTGTCTTCGCCGCATCTCTAGCCAGGTAGTCGGCAATTGAGTTCGCTTATCTGAAGTTGTGAGTTATTTTCCATGTGATACTCTCCAAATATGGTTGCAGGAAGATCCATCTCTGCAATGCAAACCATGGAATTTTCTTTTGCTGGATAGAGATTGCAACTGCACTAGAATCCGTCTCCACCCACAAACATGTAATGCCCAGCTCCCGAGCTCGCATCAGCCCACCATAAGGCCTTCGACTTCAGCTTCGAAGACTTCCGAGACTCCCATAAAAAATTTATAGGATTCAAGAACGCCTCCCCTATGATCACAAAAAATCCCGCCTGCACCTACGCGACCTGGGTTGCCCCTTGAGCTTCCGTCAAAATTCAATTTAATCCAATTTACCTCGGGCCTGCACCAGAAAACCTCTAAGATCGATTGAGGGGGAGCAGGCTGAATTGGAATACCAAGCTTCCTGCAACAAATGAGATCAGTCGTTGTCTTAACTTCACCTTTGGTGCTTGGCTTAACGAACTGTATATCCTCTAGAATCATCTGCTTCAAGTATCTTGCCGGTCTTGCCTTGCCATCATGCCTTCTACTATTTCTTTCGCGCCAAATATGATCAGTCACTGTTAGTAACCCCATGATCCACGCATCTTTGCAGCAAACAGATTTCTATTTTCTTCTCCACCATTTGAGGAAATCAGGCATGGTTCCAGCTTTCTTCCATGACACATTGAAGCACCCACAAAAAAAGAGCCATATATCCTCCGAGTAGGAGCACTGAAGGAATATATGAGCCGTTGTCTCAACCTCCATTCCACATAAGCTGCATTTAGAGACAAGGGCTATGCCCCTCTTCTGAACAACATCATCTGTAGGGAGCTTGTTGTGCACCATTCTCCAACCAAAGATAGACACCCTAGGCTGCACATTTTTACCCCAAATCAAAGAGAACCATGGCACTTTCGGGTTGGGGATCCTAATATCTTCCCAGGCAGAATTAGAGTTGAAAATCCCATCAGAAGATAGACTCCACAGGCACATATCTTCACAGGTATAAGAGGGAATTTTAATAGTTCGAATTTTCTCAAAAATATCATGCAGCAAAGGGGAGATAACATTTGGCAATTTCCATTTGAAATTGTCAATGAAGTCACTGACCTTTCCTTGCATTGAAGACTCGACTCTCCCTCCAGTCCAACTATCTCTAGGATGGATTTTCCGCCCAACCATTTATCCAACCAGAAATTAATGCTTTTCCCATTTCCAATCGCCAAGCTTCTTTGGAGGCCATGAACTCCCACATCTTCCTAAAGCTAGGCCAAATTGAGGAAGGCTTATAGGACTTTTTGAAGGATCCATCACCCCTCAGGAATCTCGCCCTTAAAAATTTGCATGCTAAGGATTTCTCATGCTTGACCCTCCAGACCATATTACAGAGCATGGCTTTGTTTATGTCTCTGAGCCTTCGCAGCCCCAACCCACCTTCATCCTTAGGACTACAACACAGATCCCATCTGACTGATATTTTTTTTATAGTATCAATCTCACCTGTCCATATGAAGTTCCTCATCCACCTCTCCATTGTTGCAATAAGAGATGAAGACCACCAATATACGGCTGAACTATGGTTCATCATTCCCAAGATCACAGAGCGGACCAATTCCACTCGTCCAGCCATGGACAAAATCTTTCCTTTCCATCCTATTAGCCACCTTTAACTTTATCCAGAATGGGGATTAGCGACTCCTTTTTCACCCTTCCCTTAAAGATCTCGACCCCCAAATAGTAGGTGGGGAAGTTACAAATGGAGATACCAAGCTCTTCCACAATGGCTTGCTTTCTAGGGGCAGGAACAGATCCCAAGAAAAGCTTGCTTTTGTCTAAATTTATTTTCTGGCCGGAGAAGCTCTGGTATTTAGAGAGAAAAATATGGAGATTTTTAACATACCTGATGGATGCATTTGAGAAGATAAATACGTCATCGTAAAATAGAATATGGGTAGGGATAATAGCACCACGGGGACCCGATAGAGCCTTAATGCTGTTGTTGGCTAGGAGCTTAGATAAGCCTTTACAAAGAACCTCTTCAGAAATTATAAACAACATCGACGAGATTGGATCTCCTTGTCTCAGACTCTTCTCCACACCAAAGTATCCAACAGGGCCACCATTTAGCAGAATTGATATTCTGGCAGATGCAAGGATCTGATAGATCTAAGAGATCCATTTTTTAGAGAAGCCAAATCTCCTCAGAACATGGAAAATAAAATTCCAAGAGATGGTGTCGAACGCCTTCTGGATATCAATTTTTAAGCCCATACCACCTCCTCTTGTGGATGCGAACATCATGTTGGCCAGCTCCGAGGCCAGAGATATGTTGGAATGAATGATCTTCCCTTTCTGGAAGGCCCCCTGCCCCTCAGAAATAATTTTTGGAAGAACACACGACAATCGCATAGCCAAAACCTTTGATATTATTTTGCAAAAAAAATTTCCCATGCACAACGGCCTGAATTTGTCCAGGGATAGTGCTCCTTCAATTTTAGGAATCAAGACCAGGAAATTATTATTAATTCCATAAGGCATGAAACCGGTTCTGAAAAACCATCTGATAGCCTTGCACACATCTGAAGATATGATGTCCCAACATGATTTATAAAATGCTCCAGGAAATCCATCTGGTCCAAGAGCACTATCTGGATCAAGATCCCACACCGCACCCTTGATCTCAGTGTCAGAGGGAATACCATCTAATCGACCTCTATCCCATTCTTCCAAAACATTTGGAATGCATTGCAACAAATCCATGTGATTGGTCAGGGGAACGCCTTTGTGAAAATGCTCATAATATCCCGTGACGTATTCCTCGATCTACACTTTATCAGAGATCAGGGTCCCATCATCCATCTTCCGAGATTTAATGGAGTTCTTCATTCATTGCATCTTCACTGAGATGTGAAAAAGTTTTGAGCATCTATCTCCTTGATCCCTCCATCTAGAATGAGATTTTTCAGCCCACAATTTCTCATAATTTTGCATGGCCTTCAGTTATCTGGTCTTTGCATCAGCTTCTTTGGTATAAATTGAGTCGCTTATCCCATCTCTGTCAATTTTGGTCTGGATCTCCTCCATGCATTTTTTACAGACTCCTAACAATAGTCAACAGCTTTTGTTTGATTGTAGGGTCTATCGTCACGGTAGAGGTGGAAACCATTAGGGGTAAGCTTCTCTCTTGAAAATCAACTTCTTAAAGTCCGTTCCTTGACAATGATGGTTAAGCTTAGTGCAGTTGGCTTGGAGGGGACACGGCACTCTGCCTCAGGAAGCGGTCCGTGATCAAACCTTGGAAGCAGCACCTAACTTCTTGGGGCCACCGCATGAGATTTTTCATCTCGAACTGACTCGGTCCTATATAAGCAGTATCACAGTTGTGACACCCGAGAATACGGCAAGTACCAGACCCGCTTGGGAGATCAATGAGGTGTCCTCACTAAGAAAACGACAAGTACCAGGGGTTTTGAAAGATCAGTGAGGGTGTGTAAACTTTAGTCCCACATTGCCTAGGGAGAGATTACTTGACTAGTTAATAACCTCTAGCCTCCTTAACATGGCATAATATATTTTAAAGCCTTGAGGCTCATGGACCAAGGAGAACAATATTGTGTAAGGTTAATGGGGTCGGGGCATTACAAATGGTATCAGAGTAGACCCTGACAGTGTTTAGGGAAAACGGGGATGCTATGTCGAAAGGGGGGAAGTTGTGACACCGAAGAATACGGCAAGTACCAGACCCGCCTAGGAGATCGGTGAGGTGTTCACACCAAGAATACAATAAGTACCAAAGGATTTGGGAGATCGATGAGGGTGTGCAAACTTTAGGCCCACATTTTAAAGCTTTGAGGCCGATGGGCCAAAGAAGACAATATTGTACAAGGTTAATGCGGCCGGGGGGTTACAATATTGACCCCAAGGACTAGACTGGTCAAAGATCCTGACACCCTGGGTATAAAAAAAAAATGAAGATAGAGCTTATTAGAAAGAAAATACTAAAAGCTAAAGACTTCAATTATGGGAAAGTAAATTTCTTTCTTTTGCAGGGCGAACTCATTAGTTATATTTACTGGTCTGGGCGTTTTTGTTTTCGAGCATCGATTAGTTCTAAGATTAAGTCTCTTATGTCTTCTTTCCTTTGGAAAGGTCAAGTAAGTCATATTTTTATGCATCCTATAAGTTGAGATAAAGTTTACCTTTCGAAAGATGAGGGGCTCTTGATCTTAGTTAAGTTAAAGAGACTAACATTATTGGTACTAGTAAGCTTATTTGGAAGATCTCCTCCAAAAGGAAGAGTATTTGGGTTGACTGTGTTACACTCGTGCCCTGACTCAGTCTAATTTGAACTGTTGTGATAGGTCGCAGACCAGAGAATGGAAGCACGGTAGGGTTTTGGCTCAGGCCACCCATTGCCAAAGGGAAAGAGATGACCCCAAGTGTTCGTGCATCGCATGCCAGTCTAATTGGAGGGATTCGTACCTTTTAATCCCAGACGGTAAGTGACCCAACTACTCACACATAAGTCCAGGCACGTATCGAAGTTGTCGAAAGGCCTTGAGCATGGCTTAGGGCAACCACCCATGCAAGACTAGCCATGGGACAACAAGCAATCAAGACAGCAAGGTGCCTTGACCACCGAAAATATGCCACAGGATCCACTGGGACTGAATCCGATGGGTTGTTTCCGGTGAACATAACAGGCTGCTATCATGGTGTCGATGCCCGTGGGTCCCGCCACTCGCATCGTAAATAGTCTCGAATGATCCCAAATCAACCCCCACACTTTACTCATGATGTGAAAGCATTTTGAACCTAAGTAGACGGGTTCTCGGGCTCCAAAAGTCATAATAACCCGATTAGTTCGAATAAGGTCCAACCAAACAAACCCTAAGGTCCATTTTAACTTATAAGTTAGAAATGAGGAATTCATTTCCTCATTTCTATTGTGTCCAATGTAAGGAAGGAGAGAAAAAGGGAATGGAAGAAGGATAAGGAGAAGAAGAAGGAGAAGGCTTACCTTAGTGCCGGCTACTGCCAAGTTATCGGAATCGCTGCCAGAGGTAAGTACACTCACTTCCACCACTCTCTCTCTTCATTTCAACCTAGAGGTATGGATGGAATCTTAGTGTACAAACCATGTTAAGGTCATAGAATACATGTTCTACCCTCCTGATATTGTTGTTGAGCTTGAACCAAGCCCGTGAGCTCTAGCAACATGTATTGCCAAAAGATCAACTAGGATTTTGATCGTTCAATTAATGTATCTCCTAAATGGCTTAGTGGAATCTGGATTTTATTGGCTTAGAATGATGCTAGGAGCATCCCCTACAAACTCCATGGAACAAATCCCGACGATCGTGCTCGAGTCAGAAAGCACCAAAATGGGTGGACTATCCTAAACCACCATCGGAAACAACCCACCGGATCCACTGGGTCTGCTTTCAGTGGCATATTTTTGGTGGAACACTGAGCCTTAGGAGCTCTTTGTCAGTTCTATTGGGGATATGCCCACACTCCTATAGTTGGTTTTGATGATAACAAATACATGAAGGTAAATATAATTTTCCTTCAAGTATTGTTTTGTAGAGACTTTATATCAAAGATCGAATTTGGTGAATGAAAGGAAGAAATGAAGATTGAAGTTATCAAATGAAGAGTATCAACAAGTTGGAATCAATGCTTGAAGAAAATATCATAAGAATTTAAGCTTCAAGATGTCAAGACATGAAGCTCAAAGACATGGAATTGCAAACAAGAAGAAAAGAAGATGAAGTGCCAAAGAGTGGAAGGTTCAAGTGAAGAAGAAGACCAGTAGGACAGATTGGTCCTTTTTAATGTAATTTGAAACTTCCACATATAGATATATGCACCACCACATGCATGTGCATTGCATCATACTAGAATGACCATAGAGCATACCTTGACCAAGTATGGAGAGTCTCTAAGTGGTGAGGAACATAATAGGAAAAATGTATTCTAGTGAAATTCTGTGAAAATCACATTAACCTGACTTAAGGGTATTTTGGATAATCTTAGAGTTGGTATTAGAAATTAAACATTCATAGAAGTTGTAGAAAATTGAGTCGCGATTCCAACACAACTAATCTCAGGTCAATCCGAGGTCAAACAAAAAGTTATGGTCAAAACACTGACGACTAGTTAGTATAACAACATTCTGTCAAAACAGTCTGTCATGTTGACGGTCGACCGGCTGGAAGCTCCGGTCTACTGGAACTATCGAGACCATAGACAGTCGATCGGTAAAAAGTCCTGGTCTATCGATGACTACCTGGAAGTGCCCCAAAGGCTATATTTTTCTATAACGGCTCTTTCCGTCGACTGGCTACTGATGGCGGTTGACCGGTGGTCCCAGAATACGACCATTAGAGCCTGATTTCCTGCCTAAAATGTTCTTCTAAGCTCACCTATAAATACCTCTAATACCACTCATTAATTAACAATAAATCCCAACTTTAGAGAAGCGTTATTTAGCATTAGAAGTGAGAATTGGTCTACACCATCTCTTGAGTTCAAGTTCTTTATTTTACATTCAAGAGGAACTCAAGACCATCTACAAGTCTTCATCTACATCTTGGCATTTACATTACAAGCATCAAGAAGACTTCAAAAGGTGCATTCATTCTATCATCATTGCATATTTCATTTGCACCACACCGGAGGTAATTCTTTTTATTCCACTTCTCCATTTTCTATTTTACATTAAGTCTAGATTGTACTTAGGTTTGTGTAAGGACCCTCTCATCTTTAAGAGATTGTAAGGATCCTCTTATCCTTAGAAGAGTATAAGGTGCCTCTCTACCTTAAAGGAGATTGTAAGGTGCCTCTCTACCTATAAAGGAGATTGTAAAGGTGCCTCTCTGCTTGTAAAGGGGATTTGTAAGGATACTCTTATCCGTGAAAAAGATTGTAAAGGTTTTCTTCCCTACCTACCGTACTGAAAGGGAGAACTAGTGAAATACCTTACAAGAAGATTCTTGTAGGGAGTGGACTAGACTCGGATTGAGTCGAACCACTTTAAATCTTATGTTGTGTGATTGTGCCTATTTTATTTATTCTGCATCGTTTTTAACTTACAATCACACTTGGGACCTATACATCGAAAAGAGTTAATTTCCACTAGTATAACCTATTCACCCCCCCTTTAGGTTATTTCAAGTCCCACCAGAAACAGGATTGATATTTCTAGTGGAAATTCCATATTTTCGATGTATGTTTCCGGTGACATTACTGTCATTGATGGATTTTCTTTGTACCCTTTGGGGGTGATCCATGTGGGTCCCTCCCGATATTTTCGATACATACTAATGTACGATTGTCCTTGTGTCTAGGACAATGATGCGCACGAGCCCTGAGACTAAAATGGATTGATCGGTGGCCTTGTCTAAACCCTAACACAAGTCGAGATCAACAAGGTGAGGGATTATTGTTTTATTTTGGATTGTTTAATTATTATAGAATTGTTCACATTCGTAGATTTAATATGCTTAATTATATTGCTCACATGATGATGGTGATTATCATATGTTACATTCTTATGGATTTCATACGAACTATTCATTTATATGTATGACGGGATCTGGTGTGGCTTATATGGTACCGGTACTGTGATCGCCTATGTTTGGTTGTGTGTGTGAGACAGAATCCGACGTGGTCGAGGTGGTACCAGTGCCATGACTACCGTGTGTATATTTCATTCATGCATTGATTATGTGCATTAGGGTTAGTTGTAGTCATGGATTACACCTTATGGATAAGGTCTCACTAGTATCGTGACCGATGATTGGTGCCGATGTCGTGTAGTCCATACTCAACTGTGATATTTATGGTAGATTAGGTAAATGGTATTGGGTTTCACTTTGTGGCCAAGGTCTCATTGGTATCATGTACCCAGGACTGTATTTGGAGATGGATTACACTTTGTGGCTGAGGTCTTACCGGTATCGTGTAATTCATACTAACTGTATCACTATGAAGGCATATAGTGTATATGTGGTTTGGTATCACTTCTTATGCTACGAACCCTTGCCAACAGGGGTTTAGGTGTTGGATAACCCATTGTGGTATGTTCGATGTACCTTTCTGAAATGCCACACCCAAGGTATAATGTGATTGTAGCTGGAGGCGGGAACCTGTCCGGCATGGCCAATGTGTTACCGGTGCCGTGATTGCCAAGAGGTTATCAGGGGTTTGTTGGGTGATGCATGGATGCATATGGGGACCGACAGGCTTCTATTTATGGCTAGGGTTTGTATTCTTACATGTCAATGGCGGTTCAGAGATGAAGGATACAGCCTAAAGAGCCGTAATAGCATTTGCCAGACTTAGTTTGTATTATTAGGTGGATAATAAATAAATGAACTGGATCACGAGCATCATGGACTATGTGTTTAATTTCTGCTATCATGCATCATGAATTATTATTACTACTATCTTGCTTGGATGTGCTTGACCCCACCCCTCACTGAGCAAGTTGGAAAGCTCACCTCACATATACACACTTTTTAGATGATGTTGCAGGTACGGTGGTGCCTGTGGCTAGTGACTCTTTTCCTTCAGACCTGAGTAAGAAGTGAGCGACTGGTGGATGCCAGAAGTGGAGAAGCATGGCCAAGACTGTGCTTGTGACTTTTGCGCATATGCGGCACCATGAGGTGTTCGGCATATTTTTGATTATGTTGATACAGGTTTGTGAATATTATGTTTTAAACTTGATATATATAAGTCTTGAAGGATTGTAAATTGAATAACTTGGTTAACAATATTATGTTTATTATTAGATAATTTCCCCATTTATATCTGATGATTTCACTACTTTTGGTTGGTTGTGATGTGAGATTATGAAATGTTAAGGTACTGTTATCAGCGATCCTGGTAGGTTTGTAAGACAAATATGTGTCTAACTCACACTGTTAGTATTGCTAATGGTAAGTTAGGTCTACTGGAATTGGGGTGTGACAGACTGAGTTTATTCCAAAAACCTAAAATCTAATTCAATCTGGATTGTTCCTTTCCTAGTAAATCCCTCTTGTGCTTGGAGGAAAAGTCTCAAATGTAGGAATCTTGTCTTAGATTCAATTTAGTCTACTATTGATGATGGATATGGCACCTTTCTCTAGGTAGATAATTGGCATCCTAATAATGCCTTGATTACCAAATATGGGGACATAATTAGGTAATGCTAGGATGGACATGCATGCTAGGGTTTCCTCCATTCTTAGGGATGGTGTTTGGTACTATAAGGGTAGCGGCCAGAGATGGACTTACATCCCATCCTCTCCTCTCTTTCTCTCTTCCATATGTGAGGGAGGGGTTTGTGTTGTGTGTATTTTCTTGTGGGCCCTGCACCGCCGTATCGCCGCTCCGAGATACATGGAGGCCTATTTTGCAGGAGTGCAAAATTTATCATTGAGACAAGGGTTTGATGATGGTCCAATATGAAGATCGGGATCATACAAATGGGGTTTAGAGTCACCACCTAGGGTTATGGGCCTATGACCCGGGGGTGGGCCCAATTCCTAGAAAAGGGCCCAAAGTTTAGTCTAGTCTAGAGATTAGGGTAAGTGTTAGGTTGTAGAATTGGGAAGGTGTTAGGCACTCAATCTACCCGATTTGAAAGGTCTTCCTACTAGATATTTAAGAACGAACATTTTTCATAATTATTACTATTCCACATGCATGGCTAAGTTATCACACATATATACATTAATTGAATTCAAACTACTATATACACTAAAACAAGGTCTATATAAAGTCTACATGATGATAAGTGAGTTGAGAAACTATACCTAAACTTAACCCTATTTCGGGTAAAGAGGGGTGGGGCCCCTGATTAGTACCGGCTTGGACTGTCTTTCGTGTTCTCTTGGCTCAGAGGAAGGTGGTCTCGATCTCCAACTTCCTTTCTTGAGAGTGCTGACTGTGATGGTATACGGACAGGGTTCTAGCTAGGAACTGTTTCTTTAGGATTTGGATTCGGACAGAGCTTTGGCTAGGGAAGGCTATTTCGGATTTGGATTCGGACAAAGCTTCGGCTAGGGAAGGCTATTCCTGGGCTTAGGATGAAGTGGAACTCGCAGAGCTTCCACTGAGGATAGGCTAAGGGAGGGCGAGGCTGAGGTGGCACTCTGATAGATCTTTCGTTGGGGATAGGCTAGGGGAGGGCTAGGCTAAGGTGGCACTTCGACAGAGCTTCCTGGAATGGCTATTTTTGGAAAGATTCCAGGGGCACTCGGACAGGGCTTCCACTAGGAACGGATATTTTTGAAAAGAAATCAATTGACCTAAAAATGGACTGAAGATCTCCAAAGTCTCAAAGAACACTTTGAAGATCCGAACAGAGTTCCAGATCTTGACGAAGATCTCTTCGTAGACCCGAACAACCTTAAGGGGGGGGTTTCTATTTCTAGTAAAACTCAAGAACACTCAAAGGAGGGGTTGAAGAAGACACTATTTTTGGCAAAAAATGGATTACCCTAAGAACTTGGATTGAAGATCTTCAAAGTCCCAAAGAACACTTTGAAAATCCGAACAAGATTTCAGATCTTGACGAAGATCGCTTCGAAGACCCAAAGAAAATCAAGAGGGGAAGGGATGAGAGGGCAGAGCTCCACTACTATGGAGTGAGGTGGGGTTGTTTGTTTGTAAAATCCAAAGGAGGGGGTATTTATAGGTTTTTCCAACCAATGGGAAAGAGGGAACATTTTTATCCAACGGACGAAAGAGGGTTTTTTAACTAAAGTGGGTAAAGATGGCTTTTAAACAGTGGGTAAAAAGGGGTTCTCAGACCAAAATGGGTGAAGAGGGCTTTTATACAATGGGTAAAAAAGGAGTTTTTTCATCTTAAGTGGGTGGAGAGGGAATTTCTTCACCTACGGGGTCAGGGGAATATCAATCTTGGCCATTGATGGCGGTACACGAGACTAGGCCGAAGTGCACGGGGCATGGTCAGTATAGGCGGGCAGGCGATGTTTACAAGGTGTGCGGGCAATGTCATGAGTGTGAGGCGCATGGCATGTGGGGCAGTGGCAAGGGTGGTAGGGGTAGCACACATGGGCAGCCTGCATGGGCGGCAATGGCAGCACACATGGGCGGCAAGCATAGGTGGTAAGCATGGGTGGCAAGGGCAGCACACATGGGGCTATGCATGGGCAGTAGTGGTAGCACACATGGGCGGCAGGGGCAACACACATCGGTAGCATGTATGTGTGTAGGGTGGGGGTGCGGGCCTATGCTTGCTGGGGCACGGGCCTATGCATATGGGGGCACGGGCCTATGTACGCTAGGGGCACGGGCTGCTGAGTGGGGCTAGCAGGGTGCATGGCGCATGGCACCATGTGCCGTAGCCATGGGCAGCAAGCACATGTGTGGGTTGGCCTACTGGCCAGCGCATGCAGCGCGCGCGATTTACGAATTTTTCTGGTGACAATCACGGGAGATCTATTGGTCCGATTTTGACATGCCATATATCGTCAGAATCATACTTTTGAGCACTATCGATCCATACTGGTCATCTTAACTGGATTCGTTCGTATATAAAAAGTCAAAATTAGACCCTCTTCTCTCCCAGACGAGGGTTTCAGGTAGGGGAGTGTTTTCGGGTTATCTGGGTGGGTAGAGGATGAATTTTAGGGTGTTTGGGGTAGGTAGGGGATTTTTCCAGGTTTCCAGCAGGACTGTCTGCATGCGTGGCATACATGCGGGAAAGTGTAATTTTCTAGGGATGATCGCGGGAGATCCATCGGTCCAATTTGACGTGCCATATATCATCAGAATAATATTTTTGAGCACTATCCATCTATATGGTCATGTTGACTAGATTCTTTCATATATAGAAAGTCAAAATTGGACCCTCTTCTCTCTTGTGCGGGGGTTTCCAGGGGTTTGGGTAGGGGAATGTTTCCATCATCATCTCTATTGATTGGAAGCTAGAAGTCATGCCCAAGATCCACATTTCATCATAGCCGGAGGTGGGTGACAAAATTAGGTGTCTACAAGTACCTTGGCCCCTCTCTTACTCTCATTGATGTTTAGAGTAAGCTCCAGGTTATCCATTTCAAGCCTAGCTCCCCCAAAGTTTCCTAGTCTAAGTTGATCTAGTTTTTTATTTTTTTGGTTGAATAAATAAATTCATGGCTAAGGAGGGGAGGAATATAAAAAGAGGGAGAAAGAAGTGGGGGGGGGAGACAAGGGAAAAGCCAACCAAAGGAAAACTAAGCATAGACCTAGACTTCAAGACTCATGAGAGGGGGGTATACATCAAAATGGGCCTAGGGGCGAAGATGATGGATAGGGGAGACCCCAGGAGACAACAATGAGTCTATTCCTTGGGGTGTCAATAACAGGGCTATGATGGAGGCAACCAAGCTTGGAGCTTACATCGAAGTAGATGGCTTTCCAAATCTTATTCGAAAGAACGGGAGTTGGAAGTCCATCTATAGAGGTTTTGCTCCTCCAAAGAGGTGAATGGTTGCACAGAAGGCGAGCTTGCCCATAGTGTCGCAAATAGAGAACACACTAAACATCATATCAATACAGATCCATTCTCTACTTAAGGGGTGAAGGATTATGATTATATTATCCACTACCATCTAAGAAAGACTAATATAGTAGTCGATGCACTTAGTAGAAAATCACATAACCTGACTCTTGCTTTAATGACAACCAATAAGCATCTGATTAAAGAAAAGGCCAGGAAGTTAGATTTGGAACTACTAGTGGAAGGTGTCACTTTATCGACATTGGTGGTGTAGCTTATCTTATGAACAAGATCACTGCGGCTCAGGTTACTGATGCAGAGTTGTAGGAATTGACAATTGACATTAAGGAAGGGAAATAGAAAGACCTAGATTTCACCCTGACTGATGAGGGAATCTTAAGGTTTAAGGGAAGATTGTGCTAGCCCAAAGATGATGAATTGAGATATATTATTCTGAGAGAAGCACACAACTCTCCATACTCCATTCACCCCCGTAGGACTAAGATGTACAAGGATCTTAAAGGTTCCTACTATTGGAAGGGAATGAAGAATGATGTAGCCACTCATATATTTAGGTGCCTCTTTTTGCTAGCAAGTCAAAAGTTGAGAGATAGAGACCCTATGGGTTACTATAGTCACCTATTCCAGACTGAAAATGGGAAAACATCAGCATAAACTTTGTTACCGGATTGGCCCATACTAATAAGGGTATGGATGCCATTGGGTGATTGTTGACTGCTTGACCAAAGTAGCTCATTTCATTTTGATCAAAGTCCCTTCCCCATGGAAAAGCTAGCCAAGTTGTATATCGACAATATAGTTCGTCTTCATGGTGTACCAATTAGTATTATCTTTGATTGGACCCGATTTACTTCTAAATTATGGGGATTCGTATAGAAGGCTATGGGTACAGCTGAACATTAGTATAACATTTCACCCACAGGCCCATAGTCAATCAGAAAGGACCATTCACTCCTTGGAGGACATACTCTAGGCTTATGCTCTTGATATGAGATACACTTATTTAGTTCTCCTATAGCAACAACAAATATCAAGCTACTATCAGTATGTCCTCATTTGAAGCATAGTATGGTAGAAAGTGTCAGACTCCTCTCTATTAGGACGAGGTTGGTGGGTGGCATATCTTAAGTCTGGACTTGATACAGGACACTAGTGAGAAGGAGGGTGTGATCAGAGAGAGAACCAAAGTAGCTAATTCCAAACAAAAAAGTTATGCTAATGTTAGGAGAAAGTATCTGGAATTTGAAGTTAGAGATAAAGTGTTCATGCAAATCTCCCCAATCAAAGGGGTGATGTAGTTTGACAAGAAAGGAAAGTTATGTCCTAGGTTCATGGGACCTTATGAACTGTTGGCACGAATAGGGTTGGTGGCATTTAGGATAGCACTACCAGTAGAGTTGGATGTTGCATATGATGTTTTCCATGTGTCAATGCTGTGAAAGTACATCATTGACCCAACTCACGTCCTGACTTATATACCACGTGAGCTGGATGGAGATTTTTCCTAC
This sequence comes from Macadamia tetraphylla, assembly GCA_022985045.1. Taxonomy (NCBI): domain Eukaryota; kingdom Viridiplantae; phylum Streptophyta; class Magnoliopsida; order Proteales; family Proteaceae; genus Macadamia; species Macadamia tetraphylla. The sequence continues at coordinate 24,386,282 of CM040965.1, forward strand.
ACAGAGTATCTTGAGAAGATCATCCATCGAAAGGACCACACCCTTCGTAATCATACTGTTTCTTTCATCAAAGTACAGTAGATGAACCGCCCAGAGCAGGAAGCATAATGGGAGCGAGAAGATGAGATAAAGAAGAAATACCCCGAATTTTTCAACTTACATTGTATGCTAAAATTTGAAGATGAAAATCATATAAGGTGGGGGAAATGTTAGACCCATGCCCTTATCTAGTCAAATTCAAATTTTTGTAGTAGGTCTCACACCAGATGTCATCAGCACTAATGATTACTGGCTCACAGCAATCTACTGTCACGAGGGAAAGGATGACCATACCTTCAATACAGGACATTCTGGTAGAATTAAAAGGATTTAGACCTGCCAAACCTAAACAATGAGTGACCCAATTCCTCCCACTTGAACACATGTACATAGTATAATGGGTTGTGAGACCTTGAACACATCCCTAGGGGAATCCCCTAACGATTGGAAACATGGGAGCACTGGGGTGGCCACCGACAATAGCCCCACCGCCAGGATCACCTCCATCAGGTAACCTCCTTTTGGTGGTGCTTATTTTATTAAAATGGCTTAAAAGGCCATGGGACCCACTATACATGTTGTGGCCTACTCTGAGCAACCTCCCACACAACATGACCCCTTTCCCATGACTTGTACACCTTGTGAGTCTAAGTTGGTGGGCCCACGTGACCCAACCATCCACTTAACCCGATTCGGTCCCAAGCAATTACATAGGCAAACAAGCCCTAAGGCCTCACTCTATAGAAGGGAGAATGAGCTTATCTTTCCCATTTTCACCTAACCACATCGTGGGAGAGGGTGAGAAAAGAGGAAAAAGAGAAGGAGAAGAAGGAGAAGAAGAGTGGAATAGCTCCCGACTACTTGCGTGTTGCTAGTTGCCACCGAAGGTAAGTGCATACCTTCCCCAACCCCATTTCCCTTCCATTTTGATTTTTGGGTTGGTGGCAAACCATGAGTTCTCTGGGTTGGAGGGGTGCCTAGACCCTTGTGACTCCCGATAGCTGGGATGGTGTAGATTGCACTCCCCCGCATGTTTCCCGAGCTCAAGGTAAGCTACCCAAGCTCCATTGAGATTTTGACCAAATAGGGAGGTTAGGGTTTCGATCATTCCTTAGTTGTATCTACCAAACAGCTAGGTGGAAATGTAAATAAATTGGCTTTAATGAGAGGCGGGATGACCCCCCATAATCTTTATGGAACAAATCCAGGCAATCAGGCTTGAGCCAGTAAACCCCCATGAAGTTGTTGAGCTTTTGGGTAGGTCACCAGCAGGAGACCCACTGCTAGGATAGTGTCAACTGGTCACCTATTTCTAGTGACTGTTTGAGGCCTTAATTAGCCTCTGTCCAAGCTATTGGTTGGACATAGTGTCCATCCGATGACCTACTGCTGGTGAGGTTTCTGAATTGTCAATTTTGAAAGTTTGGATACTTTTTGGGGAAAACCCTATTTGGTCCCCATGGATGTTTTCGATATATGTCAATTCCGATTTACCATTCTAGGATAGAGATGATCATAATTCGGTGGGGCCTAGTAGGGATTGAATCGGATATCCAACTTGGGAATTTTCACCTGTTTCGGTCGACATATGAGGTGAGTGGTGGTCTAACTTTATTTTGGAGTGTTTTAACATTATAGAACTGCATGTATGCCATAGAATCATGTTTAGTTAATTCAATCGCACGTATGATATAATTGAATTGTATATGTGATTTTGTCCATGTGGCGGGATCCGATGTGCCCGAGTTAGATTTCGGTACCATGATCATCGTGTGGATGATTGCATTATGCATGGTGTGCACATTAGAGTTAGCTATGATTATGAATGCACAGTGTGGCCAATAGTAATTCCAATACTGTGTCCGCTATGGCCATACATGGAAATGGATGTGTGGTGTGGCCGATGGTAATTTTGGTACTGCATATCCTATAGTAAACTATATGTATGCTAGATAGTCCTAGACATGGATGCGATGTGGCTAATGGTGATTCCAGTATTTTATTCCATACTTTCTATATCTTTATGAAGGCATGTAGCATATTTTAGTTAGGTTTCATTCTCTATGCTGCGATCCCTTACAACAGGGGTAAGGTGTTGATAACCCAACTGTGGTATGTTCGATAAACCCTTCCGAAATGCCACTTTCGTGGTACAATGTGATTGTCCTCCTAAGGTAAAACTAGTTTGATATGGCCAACGGTAATTTTGGTATTGTGACTGTTAGGAAGGGGTTATCAAGGGTTTGCTGGGTGACCGATGGTCGCATTTTGGGACCTAGAGGCTCCTAATCATGACTAGAGTTTGTATCATTGGGTGACCGATATGTGGGTTTCAAGACTACGGATACAACCTAATGTATCGTAGTAGCATGAACCCTACCCATCACTGAGCTAGTTGGAGCTCACACCACGTGCATGTTGCTTTTTAAATGATGATGTAGGTATTGTTGTGCCTTTGGGTAGCCACACATCCTCTTTGATGGATGAGTATGGTGGCGACTGGTGGACACGAGCCTGAGGAGCATGATCATGATTATGCTTGTGATACTAGTGCGTATGCCGCACTCTGAGCCTAAAGTAGGACTGTTGTCTTCTTTGATGCCATATTTTTGGACGATATATTTTGTTGGTTATTATATTTGTGTTTGGGTAAATATGGAAAAGAATAACTTGTGTTATGTAATATATTTAACATTAGTTGTTTTCCCCAATGGATTTCTATGATTCCTCTTATATTGTACTTTGATTCGCTGCTATGATTTAGATGGTTGAGTTTATATTGTGATTGTGATGGTTAAGGTACTACTATCAGAGATCTTGATGGAGATATAAGACAAGTAAGCATCTTATTCATACCGTTGGTATCCTAGCGGGAAGTGTTACACTCGTGGCCAAAACCCTGGGTCAATTTCAACTTTTGGACTCAAGTGGTGCACCCAAGGTGATAACCATTGGTAACTTGTATTTTACCCGCCTAACTGCATAGAAAGGCTATAAACCACTGAAGAAGTCAAGGTAAGTCCTCCACCATTGATGGGAATTACCCCTAGTAGTTAGAAGCATCAAGAAAGGGTCCACACACTTTCAAATACCTACGGAACCCTTCACACAGCCAACAAATGTTGTTCCACCCAAATTGGACTAAAAGAGCCCACACCGGATGATGGGCACTAGCCAATAAACACCCTCCAGTGAGGGTACTAGCCAAACTCGATTTATTTGGCCCAGGGGCCTGGGCCCAAGCCAAGCCCTCTCACCCATGCACCTCAGACCACATCATAGGGTTAGTACAACCCACCATGAGGTGGATTAATGTATTTGATCACCCTAAGGTGTGCCCGCTTGTTGAGGGACTAACCCAATAATGAGTGAAAACTCATTTATTTCCCAAACAAACCTTATATGACTTAAGTTACTATATATAGAACTTCTTGCTCATTCATTTCATTATCTACCAAATTAAGGGCAAGAGAATGGAGAAAGGAGGAGGAGGAGAAGAAGAACAAGAGGGGAGCAAGGGACGTCACCTAACCATTGAAGGTAAGTTCCTCTCTCTCTCTCTCTCTCTCCTACCCCATTCTTAACCTAGGCTAGGTTGGGGAAACCCTAATCGAAATCCCTATACCCACCTACCCAATCTACAAATTGAATAGGTGATTTTGGTGTGGGGGACCTAATCAAGCAAGTTAATCACTCACCATCGAGTGTGAAGACCTTCTACATGAAAATCCCCATCTCAAATCCCAATTTGGACAATATAAACCCTAGAATTGGGAAAATTGACCAAATCTCCTAAAATCAACCCTCCCAACCTAGCTTATGTTAGGGAAATGATGTTATGCACCTATAATGGGGGATTAGAGTGGCCATAGATGGAATTGGTGGTCAAAATCCCCAAATATTGGGTAATCTAGGACTCAAAATTGAGTGAAATGAGCAAAGCTTGGTATTCTATGCTATCTAACTCACCAGCTATACTAATCCTAAGATGAGTGGGGAGTGTGAATGGTCCCTACTTGAAAACTAACCCTAGAATTATAAACCCTAACATGTAAGCAATTCAAAAGAAGGAGAAGTGAGAAATGGGGTTGGGATTGGCACCACACATGGAATCACACACACACACCTAGACACGCAAAAGGACCCACATGGCCTGTGTAGCAAATCTGGGCAGAGAAACCCCAAGTTTAGTTTCATTGATTCATGGTCACCAGCTGATGGACACTAGCCAGTGAGCATTCACCTGTGAAACCCTATAGACATGTTTTGATCCCTTTTTGCACCTTTCAGATTCACCAGCCGGTGAACTCACTAGTGGGTCACCACCAACCAGTGAGCATCCACCGGTTAACCACCAGACACATTGTTTTGACCTTCTTTTTTACTTATAGGAAGACCTTCCCATGCTTGATAATTGACCTAAAAGCCCTATGTCTCATAGGAATAGAATCAACTAATGGCGAGGTAACACGACACATGACCATCATCATTACACAACAAATAGGAACACACCGGTGAGCATCCATGATGAACCACCGCACATTCTATTTTGACCTTCTTTTTGAATGATTATTTGACCTATAAGAAGACATTCCCTGTGCTTGACAATTGATAAAAAACCCCCGTGTCTCATAGAAATAGAATCAACTAACGGCGAGGCAACGCGACACAAGACCATCGATGTTAAACAACAAATAGAAACACATGGTGGGTGGGTGTTGTTTGTGTTTTATGGAGTGTTTATAACATGTTTATGGATGCATATGATCATGTGCATTAAATATTATAACTTGTTACTGTTGTGGATGTTAAACATGCATAATAATGTGTGTATGTGCATGTGTGTGTGTGTGGGTGAATGGGATGCAGGGTAGCCAAAGGTTTGGTTCCAGAACAGCATGCACAGGGTGTGTGTGAGTGTGTTGTAGAGAATGGGATGCACGGTAGCCGAAGGTTGGGTACTAGCATTGCATGCCAATGTGTGTGAGTGTGGGGTATGGGTAGCCAAAATTTTGGTTTCGGCACTATATGCCCATGGGGTGTGTGGGTATGACTGTGATGTTGCATTTGTCAGGATAGATTGCATTGGGCCAGTAGGGGTTTATGTATTGACTACTCCTACCGTCCGATGGACTAAGGTTGGGGGAATTTCTAGTGACCAAGGTGGGAGGGTACCAGTGTCGTGACAAAACCCTACACCGAAGGTTTGGTGCCATTATAGTGGTATACCCTTCATGCGATGTTGGGTTCGATGTTGTGGTATTATGGGAGATTATTAATAAGGGTGTGCCCAGTAACAATGTTTGGTACAGGAATCGGTACACTCTTGTCTCGCAACTAGCGTGCATCCTCTGGGACCAATAACATACATTTGTGACTAGAGATACCACTTATGTTACAGTAGCACTAAAACCCAACATGGACTTAGAATCTATTGACTAGGCTTACTAGATTGATTTGTGCTAAGATAATAACCAGGGTGCTACACCCTTGGCAGTAGGGGGTGTGGTATTAGTTAATCCCTTAGAGTGCTATGTTTGTTGAAGATATTATAACCGCAGTACAATGGACTATACTCAGAGGCGGATGCAGCACGGGTGATCGATGAGTTTTCTAGGACTATGGCTACCCCATAATACGAGAGATCAATGGGTTTTTTAGGACATGGTTTCCTACAACACGGGAGGCCAATGGGTTTTCGAGGACTATGGCTATAGGGGAATTATTCATTAGGTGATTTTTGGGTGACCTATGGGTTTTCCAGAACCTGCAGGCTCCTGACCTACAACAAGCATATATTGCTAGCTAACGGATGGGTTTTTTGGGACCAGAGATATATCTATCTTGCAGTAGCACTCAGACCCCAATTTGAATTAGTTTTTTTAATAGGATGTATAATATAATCTAGATCATATTTGCATTCATTTAATCTTTGTTGATCCATTATGTTTTGTCATATTTGTAGTTCATTTAATTTTGTTATCTTATTGTTGTATATATATCTGTTTGTGTTTGTGTGCATGTGCACCCTTCACTGCATTTCTTGGAAGCTCACCCTATGTGGATTATTTTCTTTAGATGGTGGATCAGGTGTTGAGACAAGAATAGATTTTCAGTGGCAGTTGTGAGACTGCTTGTGTTTGCGAGGCTTGGGGATGTTGATAGACATCACTTCTTTATTTTTAGTTATTTATCTTTATGTATTATTTACAATCTTTTAATACCCATGGTTTTAATTCAAATGAGTCGGTATATTGTAATTATCATTTAGCAAATCATCAGTAGTATTTGTATGGTTTTATATGCAGACTTTGAGTTTATTTGAGATTTTGGTGGCATATATCGATTAACTTACTACAATCGTGATCTTGGTGGGTTTAGGCTGATTGGATAAGGATATCTAGGTCACATACCTCAGCCTAGTGGAGCCGGAGTGTGACAGGGTGTGACAACTATGAATCACCATTGAACTAACCTCCCTTAGGGTTTTAAATATGTGATGCTCTTGGAAGGTTGATTTTCAAGGTAGTGATCCATTATATTAGGTGGGAAAGGAATAAAAACGTTGGACTTTCTCTTCATGTTTCATAGAGGTGTTCGTGGATGGCAACTGTGTCTAACTGACTTTTGGAAGCCTCAACAGAAGGAGGTGTCGGACCAAGGCCCTGAAGGTGAGGGGGTTATAGAGAAGAGTTCGGATAAGGCAGTGGGAGAAGATGGAGGTGGAAGGGAGCAGCATCAGGGTTGCCTTGGTGCTTCAAGGAGAAATTTTTCGTCGGTGGTTGGAAGTGCTCTTCTTGATGTAGATTTGCTTCCAGAACCAATCATTATTGGGTTGAAAACAAAGATTGTCATTCCTCAGGAGGCATACAAGGAGAGGTTGGTTAGGTTCAAATTTGATTTGATAGGTAGGACTAATTTCAGATTTCTATCAATGGATGATATCCGAAAGGTCGCTACTGAAGGATGGCATTTGAAGGGAAGAGTAGCCTTGTCGCCAATGGGAAAAGGATTTATCCTCTTTCAGTTTGAGTTAGAAGGTGATATGGCTAACATATGGAGAAGGAATCTGATAAAGTTCATGGTCATTTCATTCATTTTCAACGATGGAAACCAGATTTCGATGTCAATGCAGTGCACAAACCTACCAAGCTTGTTTGGATCAGATTTCCAGACCTCCCTCTGGAATACTTGCATGAGAAGATACTTCTTTCGATGGCCAAGGGGACAGGAGGACAGTGGCTTTGGATAAACACACAAGGTCAGCTGCAGTGGGAAACTTTGTGCAACTCCAAGTGGAGGTGGTGATAGGGGCTAGAAGGGTGGAGGAATTTCATGTAGAAAGAAAACAACCTGGTTCAGATGAGATATTTTGGTTCAAACAAATAATAATATATGAAGATGACATGTACAAATGCAGCTTCTACAAATAGGTTGGTCATGCCTTTGCTGAGTGTAGGGAGAGGAAAATTCCCTCTAATCGTACTAGAGAGAAGGAAGACTTAGTGGTGGCAGCCATGGAGGGGAGTGGTGGAGCTGAGTGGACAGAGGCTGATCGTGGTGGTGAATTTCCAGAGAATTTAGTTTCCAATTTGGGAAAATCTCCTTCCCACGTTAGGGGAGATTCTTCCTTATCTCACTCTCATTCAAGGGAGAATATTCCATCGCATATGGAAGGAGTCCAAATGCAAGGAGAGTTTGAAATTGTCATTCCTTTTGAGAAGAGTCCTAATTTGGAAACTAATAAGGAGAATATTGAGGTGAATAACGGCTCAAATGAACTTGATTCAGCTCAAGATAGTGGATCCAATGCTGGAGCGGATGATGGAGCTATTCTTGGACTAGGGTCCGACCCTAATGAAGTCCATAATATTCAGGAGTCTTCTCATGATCAGGAAGATGCTCCGCCTTGGACTGAAGATGGCTAGAAAGGGTCTAACACATATGCTTTTAGAGGTAGGGGCGGTGGTAGATGGGGTGGAAGGAGTTTCATTTATAGGGTGACTCACTCAGATGTTGTTACGTAGCAGGAATGCTCATAAGGAGTGATGGTTGTTCATCATTCTGATGTGGAGGCAGTGGACTATCAAGCTCTAGAGATGGAGGGTGGTATGGAGGAAAGAAGGAAACAGAAAGGGAAGAACATGGCTTCCCAAGAGCAGCTTTTCGTAAGTTTGATCGGCTGGCGCTCCAAAAAAAGTGATTATGATAGTGTTGTTTTGGAATATCAGAGGCATCAAGAAGAAGGCTGGTCACTTGGCCTTAGGGAATTTGGTTAGGATGGAGGGTCCGGAAATTATATATTTAGCAGAACCTATGGTGGAGATTCAAAAAATTTTGAAGAAATTCTTCGATAGTATTGGCTTTGATATGGATTTTATTCATAATGAGAGGACCGATAAGGTCCCGAACCTGTGGCTTTTATGGAGAAGAGACCTAAGAAAGCCAGATGTAATCTCTTTTTCTGATCAGCATGTATTGTTAAGGTGTTGGTGGTAGCAGAGGCCTTTTGCCTTGTCAATGGTGCATGCAAATTGTTTCAGGGATGTGAGAAGGATTTGTGGACTAACCTAGCTATGTCTACTTCGGGCCAGGGCACTCCTCAGTTGGTCCTTGGTGACTTCAACGCGACTCTTCAGGCTCATGAAAAACGAGGTCCAGGATCGTTTAACTTGGGGTCTGCAGCTGAGTTTAGAGCAATGGTTGATGGGTGCTCCCTTATCCAGATTCCTTCTCAGAGGCATAAGTTTACTTGGACTAATAACCGGCATAGGGAGAATGTAGTTGCAGTGCTGGACAGGATCTTTTGGACAGATGATTGGTTTATGGTATTTAAGGGTTTCCATCAGAGAGTGCTGCACTGTGGTGCGTCTGATCACTCCCCGCTGTTGGTGGTCTCTGAGGCTTTTGTAAAGCCTCTGAATTGTCCGTTTCGATTTCAGAGATTTTGGGCAAAGCACGAGAATTTTTTGGCTATTGTGAAAGGATCTTGGGATGTCTGGATTGGTGGATCGGCCTTATATGTATTTAGTCAGAAAATTAAAATGCTCAAGGGAGATATAAGAGAGTGGGCAAGAGGTGCTTTTCCTAATGTTAATTTGTAAGTGCACGAAGCGATCAAGGGGCTGGAAGAGATCCAGATGGAGATTGAGGAGAAAGGCATGGATGATCAATTGTTTACCTAGGAAGCTGATGCAAAATCGAGACACTTGAAGGCAATGGAGGGGTACGAGAAGCTTTGGGCTAAGAAGGCACGACCTAGATGGAGATTATAGGGTGATAGAAGTTCCAAATTTTTTCATATATCAGCAAAAATTAGGAGAATGAAAAATGCAATCACAAGCTTGAAAGTTGGTGATGGTCAGGTAATTTCTGAGAAGCCTCAGCTGGAGATTTATATCAGAAATTATTATGAGAATTTCTTAAAGAGTTCCCCTACTATGGATCATCTGGACATGCTGGATTGTATCCCCCAAGTCTTGGAAGATGTGGATAGATGGAGGTTGGACAGGATGCCTTCCAATGATGAAATCAAAGGGGGCGATCTTGGAGCTTGATCCTGAGAGTTCTCCAGGTCCGGACGGCTTCCCAGGTATGTTTTACAGAGTGTGTTAGGAAATTATTTATGTTGATATTTGTAACGCTGTTAGAGGTTTTTTCAGTAAGGGAATTATACCATATGGGATTAACAGTAAATTTTTGTGTGTTAATTACTAAGACTGAGGGGGCTTGCTCTCTAGATAAATTTAGACCATTATGTTTTGGAATTTTTTTTTTGTAAAATTATCTCAAAAATTATGGCGATAAGACTTTTAGGGATGCTGCCTCATATGATATCTGAAGAGGGGGGCCTTTCAAAAAGGCAACATCATTCACTATAATATTGCCTTGGCATCAAAGCTATCAAATTTGCTGTTTTCTACTTTCAGAGGGGGTGGAATGGGTTTGAAGATCGACATCCAGAAAGCTTACGACACAATCTCTTGGGATTTTATGTTCCAAGTGCTGAGGAAGTTTCGGTTTTCTGAGAACTGGATATCCGGTGGGTTCATCAGTTGTTGGCCTTTGCAAAAGTGTCGGTTCTCCTTAATGGTGGTCCGATTGGGTACTTTCGAGTGGAGAGAGATCTCAGACAAGGGGATCCTCTATCCCCAATGTTGTTCATCCTTGCAGAGGAGGTGTTATGTAGAGGTCTTCATTTGCTTGTTGATGAGAAGATGATTCAGCCGCTCAAAGGCCCTCATGGGGTGATCACTCCTACTTATAGTCTTTTTGAGGATGATATATTCATCTTTGCAAATGCTTCAATCAGGTATGTTAAAAATTTAAAGAGCTTCCTTAGTAATTATCAGGAGCTTTCTGGGCAGACAATCAATCTAGAGAAGTGTAAAATTTTATGGGAGATATATCTTCTCAAAGGAAGTATGCTATAGCGGAGGAGTTAAGGATTCCCCTTTATACGTTCCCTATAAGGTACTTGGGGGTGGAAATTTTCAAAGGAAGAGTTAAAAAGGAGTCAGTGATGCCAATCATGGACAAAGTGAAAGATAGGTTATCAGGATAGAAGGGAAAACTGTTGTCCCTGGCTGGTAAGGTGGAGCTGGTGAGATCAGTGATCATGAGCATGCTGTCGCATAGTTTCACTCTCTATTGGTGGCCTGCATCTATGATTGAGACTAGAAAAGTGGATGCATAATTTTGTTTGGTTGGGGAGATAGACTTGACCAAGCAATATCCACCGCCATGATCAAAAAGGTTAGTGAGTGAAGCAGCAGATGAAACCAATGAAGCAGTATATTATCTAAAAGTAATATTCAGTAGCTACAAGCTATGATGGTTCAGAATTAATTTGTTGGGAGAGAGTTGTTTTAACTTAAAACTCAATGGAATGATGAGATCTGAGCTCAAACTAGTGAGAATCAGCATCGACATGAGCAGGGAAAAACACAGTAATGCTGAACCCATGAGAGTAGAAAATGAGTATCAAAAGTGCTGCACACTTGAAAGGAGAACTGATCTTAAAGAAGTACACATCAGTATACATTTATTTGACATAATCAAGACATTGTCCAATCAAATTACCAGCAGGGTGAAATTGATCCCACCAAAAACCAACAAGTAATCACTGGATTGCACCAAACTTTCAGATCTACACATCTGTTGATCTTGCAAAATCAGATTTGTCATGTTGCATTAGCCTCTTAAAAGGCATTTGAGGCTCAATCTTTGAGCTTTAAAGGACATTTAGGCTTAATCATTTAAGTTGTATGCCCTAAATGTGAGATGCATGATGGCCATCACTCATTACATGAAACTATGTCTTTTGCACTTGTGCGAACCAGTGGATTAAACCGTCAGTCCTAGTAGCTTATGGTTCATCCTGATTTTAGAGATGTTTAACCCAGCAGGTTTGAAAAGTTGTTAAAGAACCTGAAGTTGAATCCTCCCAATTATCACAGTTTTTAGAGGATTTCGGCAACTAAATCAAAAGACAAATCACTAAATGCAGTCAAATGTTTCTCGCTGCTGTTTTGAGGATGAGTAATTCACTTAAACTCAGTTATGGACCTCAGGTTGAGAAGATTAAGAGATGTTAATAAAGCCATGCTATGTAAAACTGTGTGGCGAATAAAGCATGTAGACTCCACGGCTAGTAGGTTCCTGAGGGCCAGATTTCTTGATTAAAAAGGGAGTCCTAAGAAAGGGTATGGTAGATCGTCCATATGGCTTGGTAGAAGAAGAGTGTGGAATTTTATTTCTTCAAAAGAAAGATGGATTGTTGGGGATGGAAGATCAATACATTTCTGGAAGGACATTTGGGTGGGTGAGTCGGCTCTAGAAGACGGTGTGGATTGTGCGGATCAGTTGGACCTGGAAGGGAAGGTGCATCGTTTCATTCAGGATCTCAAATGGTGTTTACCTGAGGTGAATTCCAATTTCATGAGAGGTATTTTTGATTCTATATCAAATATATATATTTCAGATTTTGAATGTGTCGATAGGTGTATGTGGAGCTTAACTATTGATGGAAAATTCAGCTCCAAATCTGCATGGGAGGATATCCAAAAGAAGAATCAAATAGAGCCTTGGGCTTCCTTAATTTGGTGTAAAAAGCAGAGCTGCCTTGGGTTTCATCCCTGGCGTGGAGAGTTCTTCATGGAAAGGTCCCAACGGATGATATGGTTAAAAAAAGAGCAGTTCCTTTGGTGTCCAGATGTGATCTGTGTAAAGTGGAGGAAGAATCCTTGGATCACCTATTTATCTCTTGCTCTTTTTCTAGAGAAATCTGGTGCTATGTTTGTGATTGCTTTAACTTGAATAGGGGCAATCAGTTGTCTCTCCTAGAGCTTGCTCAATGGTGGAAAAGAAAGCTTAAAATAGTTTGTTGTAAGGAGGCATGGTCAATGAGTTTTGGAATAGTTCTGGACCATTTATGGAGGGAAAGAAATGGTAGGACATATGATAGCAAAGAAAAATTGGAAAAATATGTTTCTATTATGGTTGTGGAAGATATTAGAAGAAATGAGCCTTCGACAAAGGAAGAGGTGAAAACATCAAATGACGTTTTATGTTGCAGTCGCCTTGGTGTTCCTATTTAGGATGGATCTCACAGGGAAACGTTGGAGGTTTTTTGGTGTAAGCCTTTCAACAACTGGATTAAACTCAATTTTGATGGAAGCTCTTTGGGGAATCCAGGGCAGGCTGGTGTAGGAGGAATATTTAGAGATCAACGGGGAAGGGTGTTAAGCTCATATAAAACATTTCTAGGTGTGGTTGGTGCCTTTGAAGTAGAAATGGAGTGTTTGATGGAAAGGTTGATGAGAGCTAGAGATATGATAATTAAAATGTTGTGGGTGGATTCGGACTAGAGTGCGGTGGTGACTTTGCTTCAACAAAAGAAAGTGCCGAGGTTTGCCCTGCAAAGATGGCTGTCTCTTTAGACTTATCTGAATAGTATTAGATGGAAAATTTCTCATAATTATAGAGAAGGGAATGCGATTGCTGACTACCTGGCCAGAGATGCGGCAAAGTATGGAATTACAGCTGAAAATGTGGTGTTTCCGTCTCATATAGTGGACATTCTTGCTATGGATACCGACGGAAGACCACACTTTAGATTTATTTAGTTTGAGTCTTTCTCTCTCCTGCCGATGGCAACGCCAAAGGTGGGAGTTGGGATAAATAATGGAGTCTATTTTGAGGTCTTTTTCTTCTTTTAATGAAATAATCTTCTTAGAAAAAAAAAAAAAGATTGGGGAAGCTATCTCCTTTGAAATGGGGAATAAAATTCTCCACAATTGTGCTATGTTCCCTGACTCCAATAGATTTAGGCATCTAGCTCGCTTATTCTTATTCTCTTTCTCCACTCCCACTCAGTTTTGTTGTATCCCTCTTTCTTGGTTTTGTTGTATCCCCTCTTTGGTCAGTTTTTTCTTCCCCTCCCCTAAGTAGGTTTTTGGCCCCTTATGGTTAGGGCTTTGGCCCATGGCTTGCCTTCGGTCCTTCTCTGTTGTATCCTTTTCTTTCTTTCGTTTAATATATTTACGTTCATCCAAAAAAAAAACTAAAACCAAATATTATGAGAATGACCTGGAATAAGCGGTGATTTTGGTAATGAAAAGTTTGAAGGCTGAACGGTATGTGAATTTTTTTTTTTAGGGGGTGTGGATGAATGAAAATAGATTAAAGAAGGGAGAAAGAAATACAACTCAAAAACCAATAAAGCTCTAACCTAGGTAAGTGATTTCATTTGCAGCACTGCTTGGAATACTAGTTTATTAATTGCACTGCTCCCACTCCCCACTATGTCTCACATTCTAAAGATTCCAATTTCTTTAGAAAGCGATGTTTGGTGCAATAAGCACTTCAAAACAGGGATCCTTACCACTAAATTGGCTGCTAAGTACTTAACTGTTGGTTCACCTACTAACCAAATTTGAATATCAAATATGTGTTCTTGCTTATCTCTTTGCTCTCTCTGGAGGCGGTTTCTATGGAAACTCAAACTTCATAAAAAAATTTAAGATCTTTTCTAAAGACTTGCTCATGGAGGGGTTCCTACCAAGGATATCCTGGGAAAATGGAAGGACATCGATACAATTTGGGGATTGTGTCATAACATGCAGGAATCAATAGATCATATATATTTTTTTTATTGGTGAGTTTTCTAAAAGATTTTGGGCAGTGAGCCCTTTGGCTCTAAGAATAGAATCTTTCTCTGATTCCTCCTTTCATCCTGTTATTATGAATTTCTTACAATCTGTTCATGATAATTTAAATAAATTTTTCACCACCTTCATCATCATACACGATTACTTATAGATATATAGGAACAAAGTGCTTTATACTTTGGATAAACCTAATCCATCTGTGATTCTTCATCTTATGAAGCAATGGACTGCTCTCATCCAAGGTCATCCTTTTGAACTCACTCCATATGAGTCTCCATCTCTCTCCAAGCTTTCCTTCTATGAACCCACCAACTTTGGTTTGCGTTGGAGTCACTGATAAAAGTATTAAGATTTCTCCATGGGCTAGTTGTCTTATTGATAAGGATACAGTTATCTCCTTTAATGCTAACCATATGATGATAGGAAACACCATTGAGGCAAAAATTAGGGGGTTGCTCATGGGCATAAAATTACGCCATGCTGCAGGATGGAGACTGGGCAATTTGGAGTGACTCTGTTGAACTTCAACACCTTTTTTCTGCCTATAGAACAAAAGCATGGAATCTATGCGAAATACTGCTTTTTTTGGATTTACATAATTTTTTGTTTAACCTTGTTTTCTTGTTTTAAACCTAAAAATGATGTGGTTCTACATATGAAACATATAGGCTGCTGGATTCTATAACCTTAATTCCTACACTAATGTATAAACCCTCCTTTCTTACTATGGAAGGGAGAAGGCCGTAACAAAATAATACAACCACAAAATAGGAGAGACTAAAAATATGTGGGGTTATGGGAACAAAACACCCAAAAAAGAGGGGGGGATACCATCAAAATAGAGAGAGAAAAAACAATCAACAAAGGAAATTTGATGATACAACAAAATTAGCGGGGATGAGATAAGAGAAAGGTCCCACAAAGATGTAAGATGCCTATTTCTGCTTGTATTAAGACACATAGCACATTTGAGGAGAACTTTCCTTCTAATATTGAAAAAATAACATCCCAAATCTGCTCAACAATATGTGAAGAGGAAAAACCATCTTCTTTTATTTCTTTCCCAACATATATAATAAATCGATGCACTTCCACTCTCCATCAAAACGAATGATAATTGTAGGAATGGACCATAACTTTCTAAGAGTACCATCCCAAACAGACTTGGAGAAAGTACAAGAAAACAGTACCACCTTAGACAACCTTGGAAGTTTGCTTCAATACTAGTCATAAAAGAGATTTTTTTTTTTTTTTTTCAATTTTTCGTAACAGATATGGAGAAATATATAATACACTTAGCCACTTGAGAAACTGAAAAGTAGAAGAAAAAATATCCTCCTTTTTTTTATTTATGGGTATTACAAAAATTTTCTTCCATATAAATTTAAACATCCCCTCCATGCATCAAACCCCCTTCATTTTCACAAAGGCACAATCCAACTCATTCCATTCTTTGTTTCAGTTCCACCATGACACATCCCATTCTTTTTCTTGGTCTTCTAATAGTTGCATACTTTAGTGTAAGAAAGATGATAATTTTCCATTGTCAATCGTTTCAACATAGCTATTAATTGTTCCTAATTTGTCTTTCTTATTTGATTGTTATTTTTTCCCATGAAAATTGCAGGGTTCTCAAGCTGAAAATGACTTCTCCCACTATTGGAAAGAGCATATTGGTCCTCCAAAACCTCCAGATTGGCTTATTGCAAAGTCTTCTCCATTAAGCCTCGATCAGCTAACAGTGTTTATGAAACTTATGGAGGAAAATGAATTGGCTTCCCACCTACATTCATTCTGTAAGCAGGCTAATATTGCTTGTTCTACAAATGCACTAGTAAAGAAGACAATGTATAGCACAACTTTGCCATCAATAGTCCCATTGAATGATCTCAAACGGACATATGAAGGCCTCCCAAAGGAAACACCCTTGTCAATTTTCAGCCAAGGGGAATTGCTATTTTTTCGGGAGTCAATGGTGAAAGAGGGAAATTTTATGCTTATCCCTGATCTAAGGGATCCAGTGTCATATAATTCATTCTTGCCACGCCCTTTGGCATCAAAAATCCCATTTTCTTTTTCCCAGATCAAGGAATTGAAGAAGATTTTTGGTGTGGTGGATGATTCAAACATGGATGAGTACATTCAAGACACCCTCAAAATATGTGAGAAAAGTTGTATTCAAGGTGAGCAGTGCACTTGTGCAACTTCTGCTGAGGACCTCATTGATTTTGTTGTTGAGAAATTAGGGCACCATGTAGGCATATGGAGTACTGAGAATGTGGAAGGGTCTTATGAGAATGTCACAATTGGAGCTGTGAAACTAATAAATGGAAACCTCTCTGAACCACCAGTCTTATGTCATAGTCAGCCATTCCCATTTCAAATCTACTTTTGCCACATTTTACAAAAAGTGGAAGTATATGCAGTTGATATACATGCTAGGAAGAAGGTGAATCATGCAATCATGGCATGCCACTATGACACATCGACTTGGAATCCAAACCACCTTGCTTTTAAGCTGCTGGGTTTTGGCCCAGGCCTAATTGAAGTCTGTCATTGGATAAACAAGAATGGAGTAGTCTGGATAAAGACTCTAGTTTGAGCAGTATTTGAATAATTGAACATCTTTCAATTCTCTTATCTATGTTACATGTTACTGCTTATGCCAAGGATAAATAATGATCTATTTTTTTTTCTTTCTTATTATTCCATTCAAGTTTCAATGTAACTTTGTTCTTCAATGAAAATGTTTGTCACATAAAGTTTTTATCTAGACATATGATGGCTCCAGAATCCCCTTCTCCATTGTTTCTTCATTTTCTCCGTTATCACCACCACCTTAACCTCCATTAACTCCAGCATCTGAGTCATCCTATTAGGAATGAGGATTGACACTGTTGGGGGAACAGGAAGTGGTATATCAACCCTCGTACAAGCTCTCTTCCGCTCCTCGAACCTATAGCTGGCTAGATTTCAATAGATGGTATCAATATCTCTAATATTGGTATTTATGACTTGCAGCCAAGATTGAGCATCATTTCACAAGACCCAATAATGTTTTAGGGGACTTTAAGATGTAATCTTGACCCACTTGAAGAGCACAATGATGACCAAAGCTTGGAGGAGGTTTTATTTATTTTTTTATTTTTTCCATTTGATGAAATTTTAATTCATTGACAAAGATTGGATGGACATATATTCTTCCTAGTGATGATTTGCACAAAAAGTAAACACATCACGTTTTATTGGTAGGGACATGTGTCTCTATGAACTCCTTTCTAGTGGTCATTCTCACATTAATTTATCCATGCACAAAGGAATAATACTTCCTAATTTATTTTTCTTACGATATGATTAAGTTCTTGTACACAATCCAACCTCCAGGCCCCACCCCCATTTTCAACAAAAAAATTGGGGAGCAAAAGTGAATGAAAATAAGATCTTGAATAGTTGAGCCATTTATATATATATATATATATATATATATATATATATATATTTGTACATGTGGTGGTTGTTGCAATGACTGAGAATGGAGAGAATTAGAGCATAGGTCAAAAGTATCAAAGTATCTAGTTCTTTTAAAAGGCTGGCACTAGTCAAGAGGAGTAAAGTGTTAGTACTTGATGAAGCTATATCATCAGTGGATACTGCGACTGACTATCTAATTCAACAAACGTTTAGGAAACACTTCTCAAGGTCCATTGTCATCACAATCGCACATAGGATAGCATCAATTCTTGATATAAATATGATCCTCCTCAATAATGGTTAGTAGCTAATAGTTAGTATACCACAATCAAATGTGTTCAATTGTGTCCGGAATGTCTTCTCATCTTTTTGAGGTGCTTTCCTAATCAGGTTGACATGTTTTTTCAAATTTCTAGAGAACAAGTCCTCACCATTTGCAAAGCTTGTTAAGGAGTATACTTGAAGATATAGTTCTTAGTTTTTGAAAGGCTAAAACTTTGATAAAAGTTTTGGTAGTCCCATGATATCTTTAGACCATTACAAATATTTACCTTGAGGCATATTGGACAAAACTGAAATTTAATTTATAGAAAAATGGTGCCCAAGGTCTATTATTCAGATGTCAAGTTCTAGTTAAAATGGAGTTAGCCAAGTGAAAAAATAAAGATCTGAAAATCCAATGAAATGTAAATTTATATAAATAAATGGACAGATGAAATGCCAATACATGAGGGTAAATGCTTGAATTTGAATAAAAAAATTGACATATGGCCAACCCTGGAACATTGCTCAAATATGGTCAAAATTACACCATCACCCTTTCACGTGGAAAAACTTGGTGCTAGTCTAGAGAGATGCCCTTTAGAGCATGCCGGTCAAAACCTTTTGCTATAGAGCTTTTAAAATAGAAGATTTGGCTGGATTCCACATTAGACACATCTTAAGTTATAGATTGCCAAAATTTATTTGAATAATAATTGTTTATATTTTCTATTCCTGAATTGTTCTTTCCAATTGTTGCTATGATTAAATATTTTATTCTCCCTACTTCTCAAAATTCTCTTTTCATGTTCATTTGACAAAAAGAGCCTAAAAAATTGGTTCCTATAGGGGAAGTTCAAATTGTTCCTAGAGCAAAGCACATGGACGTTATTCTGACCTTAAAAACCTGTGGTTTAAGTTCTTCACAAAATATATATCTTTTTAATTAGATAAAATTTCATCATGACATTTAACTTTTAGCTGATGTTTTTGTTTTAGAAAATTTCTATCATCCCAATTTTTGGTAAGTAAGGAATGTCGAAGGAATTAAGTGGTCTATATAATCTTTTAAAAGGGGAAGGTTTTGGTCACTTTCATTGAACATACTTCTGTTTTTAGCAATTTTTATTTTTTTTGCAATTACCATTTTGGGTTGGATATACCTGTTAAATTTATATAGTATTTTGGATTATGTATGTCCTATGTTATTGCTTAGTGGATGCAATTATAAATGTAATTTTTTAATAATTTGGTTGTCATCTATATCTTCCTTAGCAAGCTTTTTGGTGCACAGAGGCTGTGGTAGTGAGAGTAAAATGCGAATTTTGTTATGGGTGGAGTTGGACACAGAAGTGAGATGCCTTGGGGAAAGGTAAGGCCATTTCCTTACCTATATATTGAGGCTTACTTATCATGCAAATTAAGTCTCGCATGATTGAAACGATCATATAAAACCTAGTGCAAGTTCAATGGCTTTACAACCAATTACCCTTTAATGTAAAGAAAACTTCTATGGTTCGCTTAGCCAAATCCACCTGCTATCTAGCACATGGAGGGCTTCTCCATTGAAATTGATAGGTTTGATAGGAAAGTCCCACTTCAGATTAGTCATCTGTAAAACAATTCAATTTTCAGGCTCCTTCTCTATTGTATTTCCCACCATGGAGAATTCTACGTTTAACACTATAGAGAAAAAGGCATTCCAAAAAAAATAAAAACTGAGCTAAACACACAATCGGTGTCCTGTAATTTTAATATCATTAGGCATTAGATCTCCTAAAAATGATATGCTGCGGCTTGTAGTATTGACTTACTGTAGTGTTAACCTTTCTATCTATATATTTGAATGGGAAGTGTTACTGTCACGCCCTGCCTCCACTCACCTGAAGGCTGGTAACATGGACAAGCACACGTGTCCACAGTCCATCCAAGATCCACGATGCAATACTTTAAGTTCATAAAGCTATGAAATGATTCTACGATCACATAGATAATAATAATCAAAATATAAACAACTGGTGATATCTAATGATATTTATCAAAAAGAAAATTTTCACAACAGAAACATAATTGTAGCTATGACCCTAGGGCTACCTCTGATAAGTACAAAAAGGATTGAAAACAGAAGATTATACTCTCATCCTCAATGCACAGTCATCACACACGCAACTGTCCTCGTGCGTAGCAAGCTCCTCATCTCAGAGGTCACCTCCGTAGAGAGCCGGTTTCTCAGCCACATACTCCGGATGGTACCCTGAATCAATATCTAAAAGGTGGCAACAACGGGGGTGAGCTTCCACAAAACCTAGTGAGGGATAACACACAAGCAATCATAACAATCCATAAAATGAAACAAAGATAAATATAAATGCTCAATCCCAACAAGATGAATGCAATACATGATTTGGTTCTTAGCAAACAATTCTAAGTAACAGATTCTAAGTCTAAAGTGGGTATTAGTGCTATTGCAACATAGGTGGTATCCCCAGTCACGACTGTCCGTTATCAATCCCAAAGGATACAAGCTAGTTGCGGGTTACCTCGCAAACCCCTATTAATAATCCCACATCACCAAACTGAACATCGTGTGATGGGTTTGTCACGACGCCGGTACCCCCCACCTCAGTAGCCGAAAATTCTCCCAGCCTTTGTCCATCAGACTGTAGGATAAGCCAATACTTAAACCCCTATTGGCAAGGGTTGTAGCACTCGGGTTATTTTCCTACTCTAATGCAACCTACCATGATTCATATCGAATCACAAATATAAGGTGATCATGCTTGGGGATGCAGTACCAGTATCTCCCATAACCTCGATAATCGGAATCTCCCACAATGTCAGCCATGTTGTACCCACAACCATGACCACACACCCTCTCACTCTATGGGCATGCAGTACCAATATCTCCCACAACCTCGGTAACCAGAATCTCCCACAACCTTGGCCATGCTACATCTCATTTAGCAACAACCCCCACACACATGCCTCCTAGATGTGCAGTGTTGGAACCAACCTTCGACTACTACCCTGCATCCCAGTCACACACACACACTTATGCATTCACAACTCATACCACCATACACATCAACATTCACCACAAAAAACAATGTTATAACATGCAAAATGACATGATCATCCACATATGCATTATGATGTAAACATTCCATAAAATCACACAAAATCCCCTCACCTCGGATCTCAAGTGTTGGTGGACAGCTGATGACCTCGTGCCACATTTACCCATCACTTCTTGGTTCTACTCCTAGAACACATAAGATTTTTGAGAAAATCAGTCATCCATAGGGAAGTGGGACCCTAGGGCACACGTTCTAGCTTTATTTCCTATATTCCTTTTCTTTGAATCGTTCTCAAGTTAGGGGTTTTATGATTATAAGGTTGATTATATGTGGGGGATGTTCACCCTCATCAATTAGCTTAGAATTAGTGTGCTTAGTGGGTTATTTAAGCTAGGGTTACACAATGTACCCAAAATCTCCCAAAATTCAAGCCTTGGTTAAGCTAAATTAGAGAAATTGGGTTGAGGGTTTATGTGGTGACCACTGATGGCTTATGCGGTCACACCAAGCCACCATACTTGTGTTTAATTTCATTTTCTCCAACCCGATTTCTGGGTTTGAATGGTGGGGTGTAGAGGATTTGGGCAAGCGTCACCATTTCTAGGGTTTTAGTTACCCGATTTGGGGTTTAAGGTGGGGATTTCCTAAAAGAAGGTTCATAGACTTAAATTGATCCACCAACCTTGTTAGGGTAAGTCTCTTACACCAAATCCCCCTCCCAATTAGTAGTTTTGACAAGTGGGGAGATGAGAATCGGTTAGGGGATTTCTATTCGCTCAATAGAGAGTGAAAAAGGGAGGGAGAAAGAGACGTGTGTCTGGAGAGGGGTAGAGAATGGTCTTATCTCAAAGGATGAAAACCTAGCTCCATTTCCTTCCTCTTCTCTTGGTGTCCTTCTCCTTCTTCTTCTTTCTCTTTCTCCTTCTCCTTGCTTTTACTTTGGTAGGTGGAGAAATGAATGGCAAAAGCTTCTATTTATAGCCACTTAAGTTGCCTAAGGGTTGTTTGGTAAAATAATGGGGTTTCACTTTTTACCGGATTAATCCATCATTTGACACTAACAGGCCCACCTCGGGGTGTCCCGATACATTAATCCATCTCTTAGTAGGTTATACTAACCGATGGAGGTGGTTTGAGGTGCATGGGTGTGAGAGCCTGGGCCCCATGGCAGAATAACCTGATTTTGGCTTATATACTCACTGGAAGTATTCACCTGTGAAGGATAAATTGGTCCCCTTTGTGTGGAAATGGATCTTTAAGTTGGATGGGACCTTCCAAGGTGTTTTCAGTGTGTGGGTCCCACCTCCTGTGCATTTTACTATTAATGCTCGGGAATTTTCCCATGAGGGTTGAGGGCTCGGACTGACCTTTTCTTCTGTGCCTGGAACCCCTTCTAGTTATTGGAGCATAAATAGCAGGTACATGTGTGGTCATCCTTCTTTCTTAGTAAAATACAACTGCTACCCAATACTTATTGGTACTAATGTCCTCCGGAGCCTCGTCTATACATTTAAAATAGGAAACTTTAGGGCACAGGTATAACAGTTACCATGGAAATCTAACCGGTTTGACCTGCAAAGAGTTGTTTTGGAAATCCAACTGGTTTAACATACATAGAGTAAAAAGAAAGAGACAAAAGGGAGCCGACCGGAGCAGACTCCAGTGGGGGGACTTGATGTTTAAGTCTGTTCTCTAGGCAAACAATAGTAAGAATTTAGGAATAAAAGAGTCATAGGTCTAAGAAAGAGTTTGTGTTACTGTATATCCATTCATTAGCATTTGTCGGTGGGTGAGGAGACGTCTATCTACATGTGTGGGATTGATAAGGAGTGACTTAGACCATTACTAGAGACGAGAGACCGATGACATGACAGATTATTAAACCGTTGCTTAGTATTTGGCTCCTCATCAAACAGTAGGGTTCAACGATCAACGTTGATGGAGAGTCTATCCATTCGCGGATCAATTTTGTTACACCCGTGCCCTAATCCGATCTAATTTGGAATTTTGTGATAGATCTCGGATCGGAGGTATGGAGTACCAATGGATTTTGGCTCTCGACAGCTCATTGCAAGAAGGGAAGGGATGACCCCACTAGCTTGTGCATTTCATGCCATTCTAATTGGAGAGGATTCAAGCCTTCCGACCCTAAACGGTAAGTGATCCAATACCTTCCTCTCGAACCCCGACACGTACCAAAATTATCGAAAAAAATATGGCCATAACTTAGCACAACCCCTAGGGAATGACCAAATGAGGACAGCAGGCAGTCAAGGCACAACACTACCTTGACAACCAAAAACATCCTGGGTTGAATCCGGTGGCTTAATAGGTTGTTGGTTGGGTTTTGATACCCATGGGCCCCAACACCCATATCGTGGCTAGTGTCGTATAGTTCCACACACTCTCCCACACCCTTCCTCATGACTTGTACACCCTATGTGTAATACCCCGCTTCTTAAACCCGGTCTGATTTCACGGTTGAACCGGTTTAACCATGCAGAACCGAGCGAGGAAATTAGAGCGGTTCCTTATGGGCTATGATGGCACGGGTGACCTTAATACCGCTGGCCCGACAAGTCCGAGCCAGGCGAAGAGACGGAGTGCCCAAACCGGTACGGCACCTACCATAAGGCTATGTACGGATAAAACAGTATTAGATCCGATTTTAAGGTATATACGTATGCTACATCATATGCTTGGGGTGGGGTTGCCGAGGTCCGAACCGGTCAAAATCCCAAGTTTTGGCTCGGTGGTAGGAGTGGGTACACCCACCCACCGAGTGACCCATCCAAGACTATTCACTTAATTAGGAATAGTATATAAGGCTTTATGATTTTATTTCTTTCCATTTATGTCACCCGACGCTGGTGAGAAAAGTAAAGAGGAGAGAGAAAGAAAGGGAAGAAGGAAGGAAGAGAAGGAAGAGGAAGAAAGGGGATTTCAGGCCAAGCTCGATCTTGCCATTCCGTGCCGGAGAGTAATCTTCAACTCTAGATCTACAGTTGAGGTAAGAAAGTTGGTTTTGTGAACATTCACCATACCCAAGCTTTAAACCCTTGATTCAAGTATGGTTTCTTAAGATCTTGTAAATACCCTTTGAAATGATGAATCTAAGGTTTAATAGATGATTTATGTGTTGATATTGAAGGATTTGAAGAGATATTGACAAGGTAGAAGAAGCATTGTGAGTTTGAAGTGATTTGAAGGGTTTGAAGTCATTCTTGAGCAAAGAAGGTAAGATGGGTTCCCTCACTTGAATCTAACCTAGATCTAGGTTAGAACCATCCTATAGGACCTTGAGGGTGTGAAGAATGGATAGGGAAAAGCCCCATTTGGTTTCCCAAAGAATGGAGAAAGTGGGGAAGAAACAGTGTCTTTTCCGCCAAAACCGGTGGGTACAACCGGTGGGTACAACCGACGGGCCCCTACCCGCCTGTGGCACCCACCTGAGAGGGCAGGGGCCTTCTGGCCCAATCGGCGGGTATAACCGGCGGGTATAACCGGCGGGTATAACCGGTGGGTAAAACCGATGGGTAGACAGCCCACCTGTCTGACCCACCCGTGTGGCCCCGAAGGTGACCCTTATGTCCGATCGAACCCAAATCGGACGTGTGACCTTATTTTGACGTTCTAAACACGATTTTGACATCGGATTTCATTAATTTTGATTCTAAAATGATGAAGTACTAACCCCGCTCAATTATGTTAGGTTCACCAAATCCTACCCGATTCGCTCCGGATCTCACCGCATCGAACGGGAACTTGTACGCCAGTAAGTGGAGAGAGGACGCTTGGCCTTGTTTCAAGGCATTTGTTTGGCATTCATTTAATTATATCTAATCTAGTCATGTCATCATGAATATGCTATATAGATTAGTCATTCCACATTGATGTGCATATATGCTATGTTTACTTTTCAAATGCCAATTGAATGAGATGTTATATGTTGAATGTGGACATCATGGTGCATAATGCATTGATAGACTAGATGCCGTAGTCGGCTTGGAAACGAATGCATTGGTGGCCCGTGGAATGGGACACGGAGGCACTATGCAGTCGTACTATTGTCATATAGGAGCATGCGGTATTAGGATTCTCACCATCCCGTGCTACGACCCTTCCCAACAGGGGTTAAGGTGTTGGGTTGCCATTTGGGGAGAGGGTCGGTTGTCGGACACGTGGCGGTTAGGCATTACGCCCGACGAGTCATGTAGGGCATCGGCAACCCGTGGTACATTCAAGAGGGCCAATCGTCGCTTTTAAATTGTCGGAGTCAGACCTTTATTTTCATCATTTACATTTCTTTTGAGAGCCGGTGGACGGCATTGTCTTTACTTTTTCGAGTACTCACGGTGGCCTTCTCCGACAGCCCTATGGGCGATCGCGAGGGAGTTCGGGCTGCACGAGTATACGCCAGATGGTTGTAGTAGCACTAAAACCAAGGACTTAGTAATGTTGCTTAGGTGGATGTGATTTAAAATGAATAGCATGGCATGTAGTGCATATGATGTGTTGTGATGGTGGACCTGTGTGGTCCATCTTTCTACTTATCGAGCTAGTGAGCTCATCCCACGGTACACCCCTTTTTAGATGATTTTGCGTGTCATGCATCGAGGAGCATGGGTGGGTCCCACAATGAAGTTTCTAAGAGGACTAGTGGACCCGAGGAGTTTGAGCACGGCGTAGCCGCTCGCGAGAGCTCTGGATGCATCGAGGCCGAGTTGAGCTCCTCCTTGAGGCCGTCTGAGCTCCACTACCGAGGTCGAGCTGAGCTCTTCCATGTGATGCCGAGATGGGCACAACCTCGATGCCGAATGAGCTCCACTTGAAACCGACGAGTGTACTCGATGGTTTTGATGATTTCGATATACTTGGTATTTGAATCATATTCTTTGTGTATATATCATGCCTCGGCCCAAATGTATATAATTATTGTATCACAATTCGTATCAAGTATATGGGATTTATTCACGTAAAAAATTAGTCTTCCGCCGATCCGATGAACTTATGTTAGTGTGTGTTTGTGGGGGAATCGATCGATGATCTGGCAGTTTGGGTTAACTGGTTAACTCGGTCACCGCTCCGTTCAGGTGAACGGTGTGACAACGGTGGTATCGAGCTGATACTCGCTCCACTCACAAGATACCATTAGAATCGAGACTCGATAATAGGAAAATGGGGTTGGTTAATATAAAAGCTTTAAAGATTTAAAAGCCAAAGAAAGAAAGTATAAAAAGGGGTTGCATTATGTGTTGCATTCATGGCATGCGTGAGTGTAGATAAAAGGTAATTAGGTTGGTACTATAACCTATAAAGTACTAGGTTGACGAAATTTCGGCAGTATAACGGCGTAGAATGTGATTTCCAAAAAATTTTACACAGATACCTGATAAACAACAGATAATAAATATAACAAAGATCACAGATGGCACAATACATCACAACAAAATCACATAAGCACTCCACATATGAAATCACCACAAAAATCCACTATCCAAAGATATATTATTCCATAAATGAAACCAGTTACAATACATATACAAGGAATGAGAATAAATAAATATACAATGTCTACAAAAAGGAGAAAACGGTAAAAATAGTGTGGGCGAGCCAAGCCCTCACCGGTCGCCCTCATCGCGATGATCACCACGTCACGGGAGGCCTAGAGTTGACGCCGAGCGGTGATCGTAATAATCGAACCTCGCTCACCACCGATTCCTCCGGCCGCCATAGTCTGCCGAGATAGCGCTGGCCCCGGTGTCCAAATCCCGACCCACCTAAGGAAGGAATCCTCCAAGGTGGTCCTGGATACAATGTCGCCCACCGCCTCAAGATCTCGAACCTCGCCATCCGCAAGGCCCGCATGGAGGACGACATGCCCTCAAAGTCGAGGCACCACTCCCTGTGGTGGGGCTATAGCTCTAGAAGGACCAGGACCTCTCGACCTCGAGGCGCCTCGTGGATCCGCCACCCATCGATCCTCCTCCTCATCCCGAGGAACGAGTCCTCATCCTCCTCACTGACTCCTCCTCCATGAGGACATCCTCCATAGGGGCAGCCCTCCTACCCCTACCTCTCGAGCCCCGATCTAGGAGGTGAATCCATGAGGGTCCGAGACCCATCTTCAGGAGGTTTCTCCCCGAACCTATCACCGGAGTCTTCCCTCCTCACCGCCAGATCCACCTCAAGAACTCAAGATCCTAGTGAGGATCCTGCGTAAGGGAATCCTCCATCCTCCTGGGTGGGAAGTATGGTGCTCCATCGCTCGAGAATGATATAGGAAGGCACAAGTGCTCGCCGCCTCCCTCTGGGCCGTAAAGATGTAAAATGCAATGAAAGCCGCCATGAAACCCACCGTTCCGATGACCTCCTGGGAAGCAGGTTGAACTGGATCAACCAGGCAATAGACGAACCTCGGGTAGAAGGATGTCTCGGACTCGGGACTCCGCCGCAGATGGTCTCAGATGAAGTCCGTGTCTCTGTGCTCATGAACGGTCCTCGAGACCTACCCGGGGATGAGTATCGGTGTCCGCCCCGATATACCCAAGATATCGCCAAGGTGCCTACCGTCACCGGATGTCCACCCTTCACCAAGCCGATGGTGAACTCCCGTCTGATACGACACCTCTAGGTTACAATAGAACCGACGGACGAGCTGCTCAGAGCAGGTCGGTCACGAAGAATAGAGTCCCACCCAACCGAGAACCTCTCCTGGCCTAGCCTTGTGGAAGTCCTCGACTACCACGGTCTTCTCCATCAACACTGACCCCTTCAGGAAGTTAGGCCAGTTGGCTGCAGCCTCTACACTGAGGAAGTGCTCCTCATCATAGTCTCAAGGGTCGACGGGCAGTGCAGGTCTCCTGGCGAGGAGTAAGAGCTGGTCTCGCACTTTTCCGCTTAGAAGCGGTGGTCTTACGTCTAACGCCAGAGGAAGATGGTCCCTTGCCGGTGCGTGATGACATCCTGGCAATAAGAAAAGAAAGTAGAGTTAGTACAGAAAGGAAAAGACAGCAGCATTAAGAAGGGAAAATCCAAAACCCAATTCATGCAAAACGGGAACGGCGACAATCTAGGAACGATAGGAAACTTATGACATGAAGCACGGTAGTTGACAACGTATAGAAACATGCCAAAACAGTAAAATGACAGCAAAAAGGAAAGAGCATAAATAACATGGGAGGATTCGATTTCAATGCACCAACTCATTCACAACGAAGTAAAAGCTTGAAACCCTAGGTCTAGAACGAAATGCCATAGTAGTGGGATGATGGAAATGTAAGAACATACCCCAAATAGACTAGGGAGTTCCATGAGTACATGTATGGGATGAAAATCAAGGAAACCAATACAAAAAGAGGGATTTTCATGGAAATACATGGGGATTCCAAGCACAATGGATAATCTATGCAAATTAAAGCATATTAAGCACAAAGCAAGTGGAATGCATCACAAAGAAGTCATCAATTGGAGAAAAGGGTAGGATTGAAGAAACCCCAAATTTGGAAACCTAGGGGACAAATTGGGGTTTTCCAAATGAAGAGATAAAATTCTATAAACTACAAATGACCACAGAGAAGCATCACAATCACATGGTAATACTATTCTATGGTGAAAAATATGGAAAGGAAGCCTAGAAAGTAAACCTTATTCATGCATTCTATACAAATGGAAATTCTGAAAAAGGAAGAAGGAGGAACTTACTTGAATGAGGGTGAGTTGACTCTTCTCTAAAGCGCCAAGTGGGTGAGTAGACTCATGAGTAGAAGCGAGGAGACCTCCAAGATCGCCAAGGAAGAAAGGAAGAAAGAGAAAGGAGATGGGGAAAGAGATAAGATGTACAGGTCTCGAGGGCCCTGTTGTGTTTTAACACGGCAAGACCGGGGTATAATCGGGGGCCCCTACCCGCCGGTGCCACCCGCCGGTGTGAGGCAGTAAGACCGGCGGGTATAACTGCGGGACCCTACCCGCCGGTTCATCCCACCGGTTATGGC
Source organism: Macadamia tetraphylla (assembly GCA_022985045.1). Classification (NCBI taxonomy): domain Eukaryota; kingdom Viridiplantae; phylum Streptophyta; class Magnoliopsida; order Proteales; family Proteaceae; genus Macadamia; species Macadamia tetraphylla. The sequence goes on from CM040965.1 coordinate 24,415,295, forward strand.
AGTTGGGAAATTTTGAAGATTTTTCTTCTTTTCTTGTTCCCTTCTCTCCTTCTAGCAATGATTTCATTGATTGTCACTATGGATGTTATTCCTATGATTAATATGCTATGGTCAAGTGGGACCATTAGCATGTATGTTGTGGACTTTGCCTGTATCTTGGAATTGAGCTACGATTATTTACAGGCTATCATACACTACAACACCTCATGTAATGGCATATGATTGTGTGCCTAAATCAATTCTATGGTGTTTAACCAATATGGTGTGTGATGTGTTCCAGGTACAGGGATACGATGGTACGTACTAGATCCGGTAGTAATGCCCGAGGTACCTCAGGGTCCTCGCTGGTCGGGTCGACCACAAAATCCCAGAGGGCCCGCTTTGTGGGGCATACCTCACCTCCACTACCTCCAGAGACCCTTGGTCAGGGTGGGGCACATGGGGACCCACCTATGACTACACTTCCGACCCTCCACCGGTCATTACACCGGGGATGTTGCTACGATAATTCAGATCCCAACAAGCTTTCCAAAGAACAAATGCTTCAAAGAAAAGAAGCATTTATGACCTATCCAGACAGTTGGACTTTTTTTCAACCGGTCAACCTCCCTAGGTACTCACTCCGCAGACCCACCGAGGGTCGGAACGGACCACAAGTGGGGGTACACTCCAATCCCACCATTCGGTGTTCCTCAGTATGGGATGCCTCCTCCATACTCATACTATCCTGCCTATGCTCCTAACTTCCCGGCGACGAGTAATACGTCAAGGGTGGTGGAGTCGTTCAAGAGGAACTTACCACCTGTATTCTCTAAGGTGGGGAGTGATCCTCTGGAACCGGATCAGTGGATCCAAGAATTAGAGAAGATATTTGAGGTGCTTGAGTGCACGGATGCCCGAAACTTATTTGTGCTGGGTTGCAACTCAAGAAAGAGGCAAATTCTTGGTGGCAAGCCTCCAAACCTATATTGATGGCTGCTCATCCAGAACCTACTTGGGAGCAGTTCAAGGAGTTGTTCTTGGATAACCATTATCCGCTAGCCAGAGACCGAAGGAGATCGAGTTCATGGCCTTAACTCAAGGAGGTAAGACTGCCCTGAGTATCAACAACAATTTGAGAGTTTGTTCCATTTTGCCCCAAGGCATATGAGGACAGATGAGGAAAAGGCAGCAAGGTTCCTAAAAGGCCTAAAGGCATCTATTGGGTCCGTACTTGAGGTACTGGATTTGACCGAGTATGGCCAGATTGTGGTAGGCCAAGACCATGGAAGATAAGCAAAGGGTGAACACCCCACACTCGGACTGTGGAAGAGAACAAACCATTCCTGATGTGGGAAATTCCCCCAAAGCATACCACGGATCATACAGCTGGCCTATGTATAGGCAGCCCTATAGGCCATCTCGCTACCCTCCTAGGCAGTTAGTGGTTGGTTCACCTCTTTTCGCCCAACACTAGTGTGGCACCCACAACTCCAAGGCCATCTCGACCTCCATCCACGGGTCAAGTGCAGGGCCCCGCCCAGCCGACTTCGATTCTTGCTTCAATTGCCATTCCTATGGGCATTATATGAAGACTATCGGGCCCACCAGCCTTGCCTCTAGTCAGCCCCTGCATCGACCTCCCTTACCTCGAGGCAATCAACCGCAGGAAGGATGTATGCTTTATCGGCCGAGGAAGCCGAGGCTAGTACGTATAGTAGCAGTACATTTTAAATTAAGAAGTTCATTATGATTAATATTGATGACCTGCTGAAATTATATACATTGTTATACTAGGTATCCTACCCATATCGGGCATACCAGCCTATGTTTTATTTGATTCAGGAGCTACTCATTCATTCGCATCTAAGAGATTTGTAGGAAAACTTGGGATGTCACCCAGGGTCCTAGACCATGGAATGATTGTTAGTATGCCTACGGGTAAAATTGCACAGTTGAAGGAAGTGTATGGGCCGTGCCCAGTGGAGATTAGTGGGAAGAACTTTGATGCACAACTCATTAAGTTCAATATGCAGAATTTTGATGTTATATTGGGGTTGGATTGGTTGTCGACTCATCGAGCTAATGTGATCTGTGTGGAAAGGCTGATTAAGGTAACAGATGACGAAGGGAAAGAGTGGGTATACCGAGGATACAATGAAAAGAGTGAGGAAGGTCCTTGTCTCCGCCTTCAGCCGTAAAGTTGCTAGAAAGTGGATGTCGTGGTTTCATAGCCTCAGACTGATGTTGATGCAAGAGTTACACCTTTAGAAGAAGTAAAGGTGGTTAAAGAGTTTCCGATGTTTTCCGCATGATCCGATGCATTTACCACCGATAGAGAGTTGAGTTTGCCATAGACTTGACTCCTAGAGTAGTTCCAGATTCTAAGGCTCCATACAGATGGCACCAACTGAATTGAAGGAGTTGCGATGCGATTGCAGGAACTATTGAAAAGGGTTTATTCACCCAAGTGTTTCACCTTGGGGTGCCCTTGTTGTTTGTCAAGAAGAAGGATGGTAGCTTGGATGTGCATAGATTACCGGAATTAAATAAGCTAGCCATTAAGAACCGTATCCATTGCCACGCATTGATGATTTATTTGATCGTGCAAGGAGCGAGTATTTTAAGATAGACCTTCGGTCCGCTATTATCACTCAAGATAAAGAGTAGTGATATACCCAAAACAGCATTTAGGACTCGACACGGCATTATGATTTCCTAGTGTTGTCCTTCGGGTTAACCAATACACCGCAAGATTCATGGATCTAATGAATCGAGTATTTCAGGATGTGCTCGACAAATGGGTAATTGTTTTATTGACGATATCTTGATCTACCCAAGACCAAGAGGAGCACACTCAACACTTGAGAATGGTGTTACAGAGGTTGAGAGATCACAGCTTGTTTGCCAAGTACAGCAAGTGTGAATTCGCTTGAACAAGTTGGATTCCCGGGCACGAGTGTCTAAAGCCGAATCAAGTAGATCCCGCTAAGGTGAAAGGAGGGAATGGGAAAGCCCCAAGAATGTTAACAAATTAGAAGCTTCTTGGGTTTGGCTGGATACTACCGGCGTTTCATCGAGAATTTTGCTCGGATCTCAGCACCAATGACCAAGTTGACTAAAAAGGTGTGAAATTGATCAGGCGAGGAATGTGAGAAGAGCTTCCAGAATTGAAAGAAAAGTTGGTGGCCTCGGTCACTATTCCTCAAGGCATGTGGAATGACGGTCTATACCGATGCTTCCAAAGTTGGTTTGGTTGTGTTCTCATGCAACGCGTAAGGTAATAGCGATGCATCCCGACACTAAAGGAGTATGAGAAGAACTACCCCACTCATGACTTGGAACTAGGCAACCATTTTTGCCCTTAAGATCCGCGACATTATTTGTATGGGGAGAAGTGTGAGATATACAGGACCACAAAAGCCTGAAATACTTCTTCACCCGTATGATCTGAACATGAGACAGAGAAGATGGCTTGAACTCATGAAGGATTATGATCATGATATTCAAGATCATCCCAAGGCTAATGTAGTGGCGATGCATTGAGTCGAAGACACAGATCGTGTCGCCTCATACTTAGCAGTCACTCACCACTCATGCAAGAGGCGATGCTAATGGATGAAACCTCTTGTATGAAGGGGCAACCTTAGAGCTTGAACCTCAACCGAAAACCTTAAATGGTTGATGTATCCTTGTCGGCTCTACAGTGCATCCGAAATTAGGCAAGAGGTGATAAGGGAAACAACCTTTTGATCCGAATTGCACGGATCGAGTTAAGGTTCAAGACCAAACAATGAACGACCCAGATTTTACTTTAGCCTGATGGGGCATTGATGTTTCGAGACGATTGTGTGACCGATGATTTGGGTATACAAGATAAGATAGTGAGAGAAGCACATAGCTCAGTACTCACTTCACCCAGAAGTACCAAATGTACAAAGACCTCAAACAAAGTTATCGGTGGCCAAACATGAAAGTCACCATAGCTTTGTATGTGGACTTGTCTTACCCGCTGTAAGTGAAAGTCGAGAGGCATCGACCTTATGGTACCTTCACCACCCCAGCATGTAATGGAAGTGGAAAGAATTACAATGGACTTCATCACCGGACTACCAAGTACACCTAAGGGAATGGATGCGATATGGGTGATTGTGGATCGGCTTACCAAGACGCTCATTTCATTCCTATCAAGACCAAGTTCTCCATGACCAAACTAGCACAACTTTACATGGACAACATAGTACGCTTACATGGAGTTCCAAGGAGCATTGTTTGATAGGGACCCAAGGTTCACGTCCGATTTTGAAAAGCTTACAGTGCCTTGGGATCACAAATGAATTTGAGTATAACTTTTCACCCACGACGGACGGTCCAGAGCGTAACCATACAGATATTAGAAGACATGCTCGGGCATGTGCAATGGAGATGAGTGGCGTTGGGAAGAATATATACCTCTTATGGAGTTTGCATATAACAACAGCTACTAAGCCACAATTGGGATGGCTCCGATGAGGCATTATATGGGAAGTGAGAACTCCTTTGTATTGGGATGAGGTAGGTGAACGCCGAATGTTAGGACCGAGATGATACAAATGACTTGTGACAAAGTCGACGTTATTAGAGAACGGATTAAAGCACATCCTCAAAAGAGCTATGGACACCCGCAGAAGGATATTGAATTTCAGCCAGAGAAAAGGTATTTCTCAAGGTCTCCTACTAAAGGGTCGCAAAGGTTTTACAGAAAGGGGAAGTTGAGCCCAAGATACATTGGACCATTTGAGATCTTATCCCGGTTGGCTCAAGAGCCTACATGCTTGCTCGCCACCTTGCTTGGGGATGTTCACAATGTATTCCATGTATCCATGTCAAGAAGTACGTGCATGATCCATCTCATGTACTACCGTGGAACCGAGTACCTAGAAGCCGATATGACCTACACAGAACAGCCAGCTGAAATTTTGGACCGGAAGGTGAAAACCCTTCGCAACCGCTCCATTTCCTATGTAAAGGTGTGATGGGCTGATCACTCACTTGAAGAAGCATCTTGGGAGGTAGAGGATGAAATGCAGCCAAGTACCTCATCTTTTGATCAACCAGCACGCAATTTTGAGGACTAAATTTTTCGAAGGGGGTAATGTAATACCCGCTTCTTAAACCCGGTCGATTTGCGTTGAACCGGTTTAACCATACAGAACCGAGCCAGAGGAAATTAGAGCGGTTCCTTATGGGCTATGATGGCACGGTGACCTTAAACACCGGCTGGCCCAACAAGTCCGAGCTGCGAAGAGACGGAGTGCCCAAACGTGTACGTGCACCTACCATAAGGCTATGTACGGATAAAACAGTATTAGATCCAGATTTTAAGGTATATACGATGCTATATCAGATGCTTGGGTGGGGTTCACACGAGGTCCCGAACCCGGTCAAAATCCTAAGTTTTGGCTCGGTAGGAGGGTACACCCACCCACTTGAGTGACCCATCCAAGACTATTCACTTAATTAGGAATAGTATATAAGGCTTTATGATTTTATTTCCTTTCCATTTATGTCACCCGTACATTGGTGAGAAAAGTAAAGAGGAGAGAGAAAAGAAAGGGAAGAAGGAAGGAAGAGAAGGAAAAGGAAGAAAAGGGGGATTTCAGCGGCGCCGAAGCTCGATCTTGCCATTCCGGTGCCGGGAGAGTAATCTTCAACTCTAGATCTACAGTTGGAGGTAAGAAAAGTTGGGTTTTGTGAACATTCACCATACCCAAGTTTTAAACCCTTGATTCAAGTATGGTTTCTTAAGATCTTGTAAATACCCTTTGAAATGATGAATCTAAGGTTTAATAGATGATTTATGTGTTGATCTTGAAGGATTTGAAGAGATATTGACAAGGTAGAAGAAGCATTGTGAGTTTGAAGTGATTTGAAGGGTTTGAAGTCATTCTTGAGCAAAGAAGGTAAGATGGGTTCCCTCACTTGAATCTAACCAAGATCTAGGTTAGAACCATCCTATAGGACCTTGAGGGTGTGAAGAATGGGTGGGGAAAAGCCCCATTTGGTTCCCCAAAGAATGGAGAAAGCGGGGAAGAAACAGGTCTTTTCCGCAAAACCGGTGGTACAACCGGTGGTACAACCTGGGCCCTACCTCTGTGGCACCCACTGAGAGGGCAGGGCCTTCGCCCAACCGGCGGTATAACTGTGGGTATAACCTGGGTAAAACGTGGGTAGACACCACCTCCGACTCCACCTGTGGCCCCAAGGTGACCTTATGTCCGATCGAACCCAAATCGGACATGTGACCTTCTTTTGACGTTCTAAACACGATTTTGACATCGGATTTCATTAATTTTGATTATAAAATGGTGAAGTACTAACCCCGCTCAATTATGTTAGGTTCACCAAATCCTACCCGATTCGCTCCGGATCTCACCCGTACCGAGCGAAAATCCTTGTACGCTACAGGTAAGTGGAGAGAGGACGCTTGGCCTTGTTTCAAGGCATTTGTTTGGCATTCATTTAATTATATCTAATCTAGTCATGTCATCACGAATATGCTATATAGATTAGTCATTCCACACATTGATGTGCATATATGCTATGTTTACTTTTCAAATGCCAATTGAATGAGATGTTATATGTTGAATGTGGACATCATGGTGCATAATGCATTGATAGACTAGATGCCGTAGTCGGCTTGGAAACGAATGCATTGGTGGCCCGTGGAATGGGACACGGAGGCACTATGCAGTCCTACTATTGTCATATAGGAGCATGCGGTATTAGGATTCTCACCATCCCGGTTACACCCTTCCCAACAGGGTTAAGGTGTTGGGTTGCCATTTGGGGAAGCAGGGTCGTGTTGTCGGACACTGTAGGTTAGGCATTACGCCCGACGAGTCATGTAGGACAATCGGCAACCCCGGTGGTACATTCAAGAGGGCCAATCGTACTGCTTTTAAATTGCTGGAGTCAGCACCTTTATTTTCAGTCATTTACATTTCTTTTGAGAGCCGGTGGACGGCATTGTCTTTACTTTTCCGAGTACTCACGGTGGGCCTTCTCCGACAGCCCTATGGGCGATCGGAGGGAGTTCGGCTCGCACTGAGTATACGCGACCGTGGTTGTAGTAGCACTAAAACCAAGGACTTAGTAATGTTGCTTAGGTGGATGTGATTTAAAATGAATAGCATGGCATGTAGTATATGATGTGTTGTGATGTTGGACCTGTGTGGTCCATCTTTCTACTCTCGAGCTAGTGAGCTCATCCCACGTGTACACCCCTTTTAGATGATTTTGCAGGTCATGCATCCGAGGAGATGGGGTGGGTCCCACAATGAAACTTCAAGAGGACTGGTGGACCCGAGGAGTTTGAGCACGGCAGCTGCCGGCGAGGTCTGAGGACAGCAGTTCTGAGGCCGAGCTGAGCTCCACCTTGGAGGCCGTGCTGAGCTCCACTACCGAGGCCGAGCTGAGCTCTTCCATGTGATGCCGAGATGGGCACAACCCCTGATGCCGAGCTGAGCTCCAGCCTTGACCGAGCTGTGTACTCTGATGGTTTTTGATGATTTTCTGTATATACTTGGTATTTGAATCATATTCTTTTGTGTATATATCATGCCTCGCCCAAATGTATATAATTATTGTATCACAATTCGGGTATCAAGTATATGGGATTTATTCACAGGTAAAAACTTAGTCTTCCGCTGATCTGATGAACTTATGTTAGTGTGTGTATGCTGTGGTGGAATACAGTATCTGATGATCCTGGTAGGTTTGGGTTAACCGGTGTTAACTCGGTCACCGCTCCGGTTCAGTGTGAACGGGGTGTGACACTATGAGTCAAAGGAGGTGAGCCTACATGTCTTGAATGATGGAATAACCTACTTAGAGCGGACAAGTGCCCAGCCAAACGGACCTTAGGCCCATAACTTCCTATAAAAGGGGAAGTGAGTTCATTTCTCACTTCCCACCTTGTCCGAAAAGTGGGAAGGAGAGAAAGGGAGGAGAAGAAGAAGAAGAAGGGCAAGGCTCACCTTAGCTCCTGGCTTCATACCTTGTTGCCGAAATACTTGTCGGAGGTAAATGTTACTTCCCCTACCACTCTCCTTCATTTTGGACTAGTGTAGTTGAGCAAGGGAGTGAATCACTGGGTTGGAGGGGTAAGCCTCGATCCCAACACCTCCCAGAGCTCGGGTGAGTGTTCATTTCAATCTCCCATGTGATTACCTAGCTCAGACCAACTTGGTGAGTTCCAGCAACACCTTTAACCAAAAATGAAGCTAGGGTTTTGATCTATCGATCATCGTATCTCCCAAATAGCTCAGTGGAATCAGAATTTTTTTAGGTTAAAATGAAGGTAGGAAGACTCTCTACAAACTCCACGGAACAAATCCCGACGATGGGGCCTGAGCTGGAAAGCCCCAAATTCTATGGCTCATTTATGGGATTCCACCAGAAATAGCCTAGGCAAGATCCGGTGGCATATTTCTGATCAAGATGCAGCCCTTGGGAAGCCTCTGTTTGGTCCATCGGAAACACCACTGATATTTTTGGTGGAATTTTCATATTTTTGATGGATATTTCTGGTGACCTATTTTGTACTATAAAAAATTGGCAGAACTTATACCCTTTGGGGGTAACCCCTATGAGTCCCCTCTGATGTTTTCGACACGCATTGATGTCCGATCACCTTTGTACATAGGATAAAGACACACACGTACAACGAGACCGTAAGTGAGTATCACCAGGTGACATACTCAAAACCCTTATTCTCCAAGTACTAATGAGGTGAGGGATGGTTGATTATAGTTGTTTGGAATGTTTAATACTATAGAATTGCTCACATGTGATAGGAAACTACATGATTAATTAATTATTAATATGACCATGTTGATTTCATGACATGTTATTTATGATTAATCACTATGTTTATGAAATGTGAAAATTTGATATGTGATGCATGTTGAGATGTGTGACAGGATCCAGTGTGGTTGAGGTGATTCTGGTATTGTGATTGCCATGATTACCTGTGCATATTGCATTCATACATTGTAGATGTGCATTAGATTAGGTATAGTCGTGGATTGGATTTTGTGGCCTATGGTGATTCCGTATCGTGCACTCCGGGACTATACTTGGAAATGGGTATGCTTTGTGGCCGATGGTAATTCCGATATCTCGTAGCTCATACTCAAACTGCTTGTATGCTAGATCGGCTTAGAAATGGATGCAATGTGGCTAATGGTTGATTCCGATATCGTATTCCATATTAACTGTATCATTATGCAAGGCATGTAGTATATTTTGGTTAGGTGACATTCCCTATGCTACGTCCCCTTGCCAACAGGGGTAAAGTATTGAATAACCCAACTATGGTATGTTCGATGAACCTTTCTAGAATGCCATACCCATAATACGATGTGATTATTGCTAAAAGTAAGAAATAGTCTGGCATGGCCGATGGTGATTTCGGTGCCATGACTGGCAAGAGGGGATAATCGGGGTTTGTCTGGTGACCGATGGTTGCATTCTGGGACCGGTAGGCTCCTAATCAGAACTATGGTTTGAACCGCTAGGTGACCAATGTGCGAGCTCCAGGACCAGGGATATAACCTCATGTGTCGTTGTATGATACCCGAATTAGTTGTATAATAGGTGGTTTAACAATCAAATGGATTGCATCATTCGCATTATGTACTATGTGTTTACATTCTGTACTCATGTCATCATAGATTATATATGTGTATGTGTGTGCATGACCCCACCTCTCACTGAGCTAGTTAGAAGCTCATCCCACGTATATGTTGCTTTTTAGATGATTATGCAGGTATTGTAGAACTACTAGAGTGCGACTCTACTCCCTCCAGACTCTAGTAGGGAGTGACCGACTGGTGGATGCCAGAGCCTGAGGAGCACGATTAGGACTGTGCCTACTTGTGCCTATTTGGCACCTTGAGAGGCTTAGTGATTTTTTTTTTTTGATACCAATCTATTTAATCGTATTATTTTTGGATTATGATTTGTAAGTCATGGATATGAAATTGAATAACTTGGTTATGGATATAACATTAGATGTTTCCCCACTCCAATTATATTCTGCTATATTGTATACTTTGATTTAACTACAATTGTTCTTGTGGTTCGGCATAGTGTGGTTGTGAATGTTAAGGTACTACTATCAGAGATCCTGGTAGAGGTATAAGATGGGTAAGAGTCTTACTCACATCGCTGGTATTCCCATAACGGGGATTAGGGTGTGACAGCTTGGTATCAGAGTGAGATGCTCTACCTTAACTCACAACCTACCCGAACCTTGATTTCTTGGGGATTAGGATTAAAATTAAAATTTCAAGAGAATTAATAATAGAAGTGTACCAATTAGGAGACAAGTGTAGGTATGAAAGCTGTTTCATAATAATAAGAACTTGAATACATAAGCTTATACCATTTTTCTAAATAAAATGTACTGAAAGCAGGGAAATCCTAAACTAGCCTAAATCTCTAGGAATTTAAATTTGACATCAAGCAAATAACGAAAGTAAAAGTGCATCACTAGTCCTCAAACACCATATATGAAAACAAAGTTGGCTGAGCCAAAAAGCATAAAATAGGGAAATCCTAAAACTACTATGGCACCATAGGCCACTACTCTTGCTGCTTCGGTCCTGACCCTGGCCTTGGTTCTGACTCTTACCCTGTGCTCTAGACCCTGGCATAGGAACTCCAAAGTGTAGGACCATCTCCTGCATCTGTCTCTCAATGGTGGCAACCCGACCATCAAGGAGATAATAGCTCCTATCCACCTCATTATTAAGTGATGAGTCAGATGTCAGATTTAGCCAAATGGAGGGCCAATTAGGTTGAGACATAACTAATGGTTGAGGGAGAATGTTTGACCTTTAAAAATTGTGAAGGTTAAATTTTAGATTATCATTTTGTATTGAGAGATCTTTTAATGATTTCAACGAGAGAAGTCACAGGGATTGAGATTTGTTGTGTACCTGGCTCTCGATCTCTCTTCCATTTTGTTCTCATAGCTCCATCTGACTCTTGTTTTTCCTTTCCTTTTGTTCCTTCTTATCTTTCTTTCCCTTCTTTCTTATATATCTTTCTTTTTCTTTCTTTACATTTCAATTAGTGCATAATTAGTGGATTAAATTTCTATATAACTGAATGTCTTTTATTTAATAAAAGCTACCTTCATCCTCTCTCATTCTCTTTCTTGTATAATCTCTCTATCAAATTAATTTTCTTCCTTAATTATTTATTATTATTATTACTACAACTACTACAAATTGTTATTATTGGTAGTATTTAATTTTTCTAAAATGTAGAGGGTCCTCTCTCTCTCTCTCTCTCTCACACACACACACACACACACACACAATTTTACCCTCTTCATTTATTTTATTTTTAAAATCCAACATTAATTTGAAGAGGAGTTGCTTATGCACACTCCCTCCCTCTTGATTTCTCTCTTTCTCTCCATTATTTCTCTCTCTTTTTTTTTTTGTTTAGTTATCAATAAATGAGGGAGGTGAGAGAACAGGTGGGTTCCACCTCACCTTCCTTCCTTTCTCCTTTAATTTCAAAATCAATGTGAGGGAAAGCCTACTCACGAATCCCCCCTCTCTTCTTTTCATTTTTTTTCTTTTTCCTTTCTCATTTTCTCTTTACCTCATGGGGTAATGACATAAGATAATTTTGGGGTGGGATATTACAAATGTAATACCCCGTTCCAAGATTTATTGATAAATTATATTTTTTGGTGGACCTTATATGTTTGACACTGAAATTTCTCCATTTCGATGGTATTATGGGATTTATGAGGTGTAGACAGCATAGGTAATTAGGAATTACCCTTATGTATTTAATTTAAGTTGTGTACAACAGTGTGGGTACGTTATATAATTGTTGTATGCCTTTAGCACTAAAGGATTTAATGGCCTAATGGTTGTATGCTTACTAATTAAAACTTTGGTTGTGGGATCAAGTCCCCTTGAGTGCTTTTCATCTATTTTTACTTTGCAAGTTAGTGGTGGGCCCTACATGTTAATTTCAAGCTAAGCTAAGGGTAAAGCAGTAAATCCATATGATTAGTATCCTTTTGATGGGATGACAAGTGTCACCTATGTATCTAAGAAGGTGGCAACCATGCACTGACTCTAGAAGAGGTGATCAAGGGGTAGGAATGAGATTTCGCAATTCCCAATTCCATTGGTGTATATAGTTGGACATAGCGAGGGTGAAATGGACAACTTGTATTAAATATATTAATCAAGGGTAACATAAATTGTGACATGACAGTGACATGCAAAGAATCCTATTGCTAATGAAATAGGTGGATTAGGGTATTATAGTCATTTCACCCATATGGGGTGAGTTGCAATATTACAAAACTTAGAGGGGTTAAAGTGAATAAACATAACATGTAGGGGTACCCAAGTCTAAGAAAAATATAAGAATTTTCAATGGCTTAGGGGTCACACCCTAATTCCAGTAATCCCAACTTACCATTAGGAATACTGGTGGTGTGAATAAGATGCGTATCCGTCTAACAAACCTACTAGATCTCTGATAGTATTACCATAACATAAGTAATCTCACAACATGAACCAAACCATTTGCAGTGGAATCAGAGTGTACTAGCGGAATCATATTAAAAGGGGGAAACATCTAGTGATACCATATATAGATAACCAAGTTATTCCATTATAAATATCCATGATTTATAAATAATAAGCCCAAAATACATAAATTCACCGGTTCTGTATTAGACTAATAAAAAATACGCTGCACATCTCATGGTGTTGTGTAAGCACAGTAATCACAGGCACAATCTTGATCATACTCCTCGGCCTCTGGCATCTACCAATCACCTATGCCATAATCATGCCCCACCGAGGTCGAGTCACCACCATATGGTACTACTGTACCTGCATCATCATCTAAAAAGGGGCATATACGTGGGGTGAGCTTTCAACTTGCTTAATGAGGGGTGGGGTTCATACACAAACAAGCATAAGAATTCACATATATAATATTCCACGATGACATGAATACAGGAATTAAACACAGAGTCCATAATGTGAATGATACAATCCATTCGATTATTAAACCACCTAACAATACAATTAAGTCTGGTAATGCTACTACGACACATTAGGCTATATCCCTGGTCTCGAAACCACCATTGACTACATAGCGATACAAGCCCTAGCCGTGATTAGGAGTATGCTAGTCCTGGTATTAGTCCATCAGTCACCCAGCAAACCTCTGATAACCCCCTCCTGATAGTCATGGCATCAGGATCACCACTGGCCATGCCAAACTAGTTTTTGCCTCCGGTAACAATTACATCGTACCATGGATGTGGCATTTCGGAAAGGTTCATCGAACATACCACCATTGGGTTATCCAAAACCTCAAAACCTTACCCCTTGTTGGCAAGGGAACATAGCATAGGGAATGTCACCTAACCACAATATCCTACATGCCTTTCATAATGATACAGTTAATATGGACCACACGACATCGGGATCACCATTGGCCACAAAAGTGGGTCCATTTGCAAGTATAGTCCCAGGGTACAAGATATCGGGATACCATCGGTCACAAGGTGTAACCCATGACTATATACCTATTCTAACATGTAAAGCAATTGAGAATGGACTACACAATATCGGGATTGCCATCGGCCATGAAGCGTATCAATTTCTAAATGCAGTCCTAGAGTACACGATATTGGGAACACATCGCCACAAAGTGTATTCCTTAACTACATCTAATCTAATGCACATAATCAATACATGAATGCAACAAATATATGACAATCACGGTACCAGAACCACCTCGGCCACACCAGATCCCATCTCACAATATACATTTCATATCATTTTCATCAAAATTTTACATGTTATAGAGCATCATCATCATTTAAGCAATTTAAATAATCATTTGAAAATCCTACACATGTGAGAAATTCTATAATAATTAAACAATCCTAAAATAAAAGTCAACCATCCCTCACCTTGTTTAAGTTCGAATGGATCGGGTTTCAGGTATAGCCACCAAGTGTTCAATTCAAATCTGACCTGGGGCATGTGCATTTCTCTATCCTAAACACAAAGGCAATTTGGTATTATTATGTGTTGGGAACATCGAAAGGAACCCACAGGGGTTACCCCCAAAGGGTACATGTACTATCAAATATTGATAGTCCAAGGTGTCACTGGATTCAGTCACCGAAAATAGGGTTAGAACCCACCTCTGATGAATCTGATGGCCCTGGCAGAGAGCCCTTAAGGCTTAGATACCTCATCGGAAACAACCACAGGATCCTGGCCTAGTGTTTTCAGTGGGGTGTTTCCAGTGGAAACATAAAAACCGCCCGGGGATTTTGAGGCATTTTGGCTCGGGTCCGATTGCTGGGGTTTGTTTTATGGAGTTTGTAGGGGTGTCCCTAGCATCATTTTAAGCTAAAGAAATCCCGATTCCATTGTGCCATTTTGGAGATACATCGATCAAATGATCGAAACCCTAGATGGTCATTTGGTCATAAGTGTTACTGGAGCTCACTCGACTTGGTTTGAGCTCGACAAACACACCGGGGAGGTGGAATACGCACTCCCCAAGATTGGGGTATATGTAGGTCAAGGTTCACATCCATACACACCCTAACCTAGCTCAAAATGAAGAGAGAGAGTGGTAGGAGAGGTGGCTCTTACCTTCGGTAGGGATTTCGGCAACTAGGTGGGCAACTGGCACCAAGGTGAGCTTCCTTCCTCCTTCTTCCTCTTCTTCTTCTTCCATTCTCTTCCCTTTTCTCCTCTTCTTTACCTCTCTCACATTTTTTACAAGTGAGAGGTGAGAAATGAACTCATGACTCCTATTTATATCAAGTTAGGTCCTTAGGGCATGTTTGGTTGGTCCTAGTCTAGTTCAAGTAGGTTAATCTGACCTTTAGGCCACTCAGGCCCGTCTCCTTGGACTTATAGAAGATACAAGTCATGGGGAAGGTGTGGGAGAGTGGGTGTGGTCATCCGTGGCTGTTCCCAATGTGGGAGGTGGGGTCCACGGGCATCAGAACTAGTTCAGCAGCACAGGTGGTCACCAGATTCAGCCCACTAGACTCAATCCCAAGTGCTTCCGGTGATCTATTTCCAATGGTCAAGATAGCTAGGTGTCTTCACTGCTTGCTATCCATAAGTTGGTCTTACATGGGTAGTTGCCCTAGGCTGTGCATATGGCCTTCTGAAAGTTTTGGTGTGTGCAGGGATTGGAGTGAATGGTGTCGGGTAACTTACCGTCTATGATCGGAAGGCTTGAATCCTCTCCAGGTGGATTGGCAAGTAATACATGAGAAAATGGGGTCATCTCTCCCCCTTTTGTAGTGGGTAGCCATGAGCCAAAACCTGGTGGTATTTTCCACTTCTGGTCTGAGACCTACCACAACAGTTCAAATTAGACCGGGTTAGGGCATGGGTGTAACCCCCTACCTTACAAGAATTTCGTCCTCAAAATTAGACATACCTGGTAAATCGAATAGTCCAGGGCACTGCTTCTTCATTTCATCTTTTGCTCCCAGGATGCTTCCTGTTCTGGGTGATTCATCCATTTCACCTTGATGAAGGAAACAGTGCAGTTGCAGAAAACATGGTCCTTCCAGTCAACAATCTTCTTCGAGTATTCCACAAAGGCAAAATCCTTATCCAACTCATGTGGTATATAAGTCAAGATGTGAGTGGGGTTGGGAATGTACTTCCTCAGTATAGATACATAGAAGACATCATGTGTACCCTCCAACTCTAGTGATAAAGCTATTATGTAAGCTACCAGTCCAATCCTTTCCAGTACATCATATGGTCCATAAATCTAGGACTCAACTTTCCCTTCTTGTTGAACCGCATCACTCCTTTGACTGCGGAGATCCACAAGAATACCTTGTCTCTAATCCCAAACTCCAAGTGCTTCCTCCTAACATTTGTATAACTCTTTTATCTGGACTGAGCTGCTTTGATCATTTCCCTGATCACATTCACTTTCTCACTAGTGGCCTATATCAAGTCTTTTCCTAGAATGTGTCATTCACCAACTTCGTCCCAATACAAAGGAGTTTGGCATTTCCTACTATACTGTGCCTTAAACGGGGACATACTGATGGTGGCCTGATAACTGTTTTTGTAGGAGAACTCAATAAGGAAAATGTGCTCATCCCAACTGTAACTCATATCCAGGGCACATGCTCAAGTAGGTCCTCCAAGGTCTGGATATTCCTCTCCGACTGTCCATTAGTTTGTGGGTGAAATGCCACGCTGAAATTCAATTGTGTGCCCATAGCCTTCTACACAGATGTCCAGAACTTGGAAGTGAATTGGGGATCTCAATCGGAGATGATGCTAATGAGTATACCATGCAGTAGGATGATGTTGTCAATGTACAGCTTAGCCAAGTTATCCATGGAGAAAGTAACCTTAATCGGGATGAAGTGAGCTACCATGGTCAAGCGGTCCACAACTACTCAAATAGCATCTATACCCTTGCTGGTGAAGGGTAAGCCCATGATGAAGCCCATGGTGATATTCTCCCATTTCCACTCCGGAATAAGTAGTGACTGCAATAAACCATGGGGCTTTTGTCTTTCGACCTTAACTTGTTGGCATATGAGGCATCTTGCCAGTGCGTGGCCATATCATTCTTCATTTCCTTTCACTAGCAGGAACCCTTCAGGTCCTTGTACATCTTGGTGCTGCTGAGGTGAATGGAGTATGGTGAGTTGTGTGCTTCTCTCAAAACAGTATCTCTCAAGTCACCATCACTAGGCACACACAATCTCCCTTTGAATTTGAAAATCCCCTCATTAGTCAAGGAGAAATCCGGGTCCTTCTGATTTTCCTCCTTGTAGCCAGCTATCAATTTCTATAACTCTACATCAATACTCTGAGCTGTAGTGATTCTGTCCACTAGACTAGGTTGTACCACCAATGCCAATAGTGACAAGGTGACACCTTTCACCAATAGCTCCAAATCTAGTTTCCTAGCCTCTTCTAGAAGATGCTCATTAGAAGTCAATGATGCAAGAGTTAATGATTGAGATTTCCGATTAAGTGCATTGGCTACCACATTGGCCTTCCCTGGGTGGTAGTGGATAGTACAGTCATAATCCTTCATCAATTTCAACCAATGCTTCTGTCTCATGTTGAGCTCCTTTTGGGTGAAGAAGTACTTAAGGTTCTTGTGGTCATGTATATCTCACACTTCTCACCATACAAGTAATGCCTCTAGAATTTCAAGACAAAAATTACTGCTGCCAAATCCAAGTCATGGGTGGTGTAGCTCTTCTTATAGTCCTTCAACTGACGGGATGCATAAGCAATGACCTTCCCATGCTGCATCAACACACAACCCAATCCCATCTTGGAGGCATCACTAGACACAACCATACCACCGGTACTGGTTAAAATAGTCAAAACTATAGCTGATACCAACCTTTGCCTTATCTCCTTAAAAGTCTTTACACAAGCATCAGACCACTCAAATTTCACACCCTTATGTCTGAGTCGGGTTATTGGTGTAGAGATGCAGGAGAAATTCTCAATAAACCTCCTGTAGTATTCAGCCAATCCTAGAAAACTTTGAATGTCTGCCACATTCTTGGGGGTGTCCCACTCTAGAACTGCCTTCACCTTGCCTGGTCAACCTCTATCCCCTTATTTGAGATAATGTGGCCTAGGAATGCCACTTGTGAAAGCAATAACTCACACTTGCTAAATTTGGCGTAGAGCTACTTTTCTCTTAGATGTTGCAATACTAGCCTCAGGTGAATAGCATGTTCCTCTACACTCTTGGAGTACACCAAGATATCATCAATGAACACAATCAAACTTATCTAAGACATGCTAAAATGCTCAGTTTATGAAGTCTATGAATGTATCCATGCATTAATTGGTTAGTCCAAATGACATCACCAAGAACTCGGAATGTCCGTGTCGAGATTTGAAAGTTGTTTTGCTGACATCACTATCCTTGATTCTGAGCTGGTGGAGCCCGATATAAGATCGATCTTGGAGAATACCTTAGCACCTTGCAATTGATCAAACAGGTCATCAATCCTTGGCAAGGGATATCGGTTCTTGATGGTTAGCTTGTTAAGCTCCCAATAATCGATGCACAACCTCATACTTCCGTCCTTCCTTTTGACAAATAATTCTGGTGCTCCCTATGGGGATACACTAGGTCTAATGAACCCTTTCTTTAGAAGGTCCTAAAGATGCACCTGCAATTCCTTCAATTCTGTGGGGGCCATACGATAAGGAGCTTTCGATATTGTGTCGAGCTGGGGAGTAGGTCTATAACAAACTCTGTCTCTTAGTCAAGGGGCAATCCTATCAAATCATCCAAAAATATATTGGAAAACTCCCTTACCATATAAAGTTTTGTCACCTCTATCTCAGTATCTATCACAAATGCCAGGTAGCCTTGACACCCTTTGTCTAGTAGCATCTTCATCCGAAGTGCTGACACAATAATCTTCTTATGTTTCTTTGGCTTATCCCCCACAAAAGAAAATTCTCCCTCATCACGGGTCTAAATACTATTACCTTCTCTGCACATGGTTCACTAGCTCTGTATGCGAACAACCAGTCCATTCATAGAATCACATCAAAATCGATCATATCCAACTCGATCAAGTGTGCATTCAAGTCATGTCCATTTATGGTCACTGGACATGGTTCATAAATAAAATTCAAACCCACTACACTCCCTATAGGTGTACTCACTGCTGAACACTGGGTCAAGCTCTTGGGTGGAATTCCCATCTTCTTGGCAAATGTCGGTGACACAAATGAATGGGAGGCTCCTAAGTCAAATAACACATGTCTAGGTAAAAATGATATCAATAATGTACCTATCACCAGTCCTGGGGTAGCTTCTACATTCTCTATGGTCATAACAAATACCCTTCCTTGTGGTCTCTAGCCTTGTGATGGTTGGGCCGGTCAGTTGGCGACATAAGCCTGGGGCCTATGTGGCAGGGTATAAGGCACATCACCCGACCTCCAGTGGGAGCATGTCTAGGCTAGGTGACCTAGCTGGTCACAGTGGAAACACCTAGGGTTTTATCCCACAGATTGAGACATACCACTGGATTGGGAGGATTGGGAGGCTTAAGTTGACTGGACTGGAGTTGGGTTAATATAAGGGCCTCTTGAATGCTTGTTGACTCTTTTGGAATCAAATGACACCATGGGCCTCTTCCCCATTCCTTATTGTGCTGAGAAATTGTCCCTATGTTGGTCCTCAATGGACTTGGCCTCTTAGACCATTTCAGTATATGTCTGCAGCTTTAACCCAACCATAGTAGAACTGATGCTTGGCCTCAACCCCTTTTCAAACTTCCGGGCCTTGGACCTATCATTTTGAATGTGCTCTGAAGTAAAGTAGTACAACTCCTCGTACCTCTGTGGTACTCTAGCATTGATCGGGACCCTTAAATTAGATTGGAGAACTCACTCTCTCTCTTATCCCAAAAGCTCTTAGAGAAGTAATTCTCAAAGAAGGTATCCTTGAAGTCTTCACAAGTGGGAGTGGGGTTGGTTGCTCTCATGATGGGCTCAGTAGCCCTCCAACAAGCATCGACTTCATTTTACAATTGGTAACCAGCACATAATATTTTCTGCTCATCATTGCAACCCATCAACTTAAAGACTATCTCCATACCCCTAATCCATCTTGAGGGAAGTAACTAATCATGGCTCACATTGGAGACGTATGGGGGCCACAGCCTTTGGAACTTCTCCATCATTTTGGTTTGGTCGATCCAACCTCTATGTGCACTTGAGCCTGCCCTTGCACTTGCTTGGGTAGTTGTCCTTGAAAATAACCGGTAGTTGTCCTTGAAACTGCTCTTGTACCTAACCTTGCATGTCTCCATGCACTTGCCCTTGCATCCCATTGGATGTCTAAAGGGTGGTTGAACCAACTGGCACCCGGGCTAGTGCCGATGGAGTAGGGGTTGTGGGAGGTGCATTCTGGGCTCCAATAGCAGCCTGGATCCGGTATCAATCCCGGCCATGAACTGATTTTTCCTTTCTTCCACCTCACGCATCTTCTTGCCCATTATATTGGAAACATCCTATTCCATGAGGACAGGTGGGGCTAGTGGCACATTGTACAGTCGACCCCAGTTCCCTGTAGGGGAAGCAGTAGGTGACGCATTAGATTGGGATTGGGTATTCCTGAGCAACATGATTCCTGTTGAGGAACCCTAGTTAGTGACACATATATAAGTAGCAAGCATGTTAAGGTTAACATGCATAGTGGATCCCGTATTTACGCAAGGAGTAATTTAGGGTTAGAGCATGCATAGGTGGGGTCCACCAAGTATTGAAATCCAATCACATGCGTATTAGGGAGGAAATCCCTAATTATGGAAGCAAATATTATAATATAAAATAAAAAAAAAAAAATTTATTCCCAAAAATGGTCATCGAAAATATGGGTTGGTTCACTAGAAATATCAGTCAGATTTCCAGTGACCAAAACAGAGAGCAATTCTGAAAATTTTTGTTCATCGAAAACACTCATAGGATTCAGTATAGTGTTTCTGGTGGACCCAAAACTGTTATATATAGGCTTGAGATTGGGGTTTCTCTCAGAAAACCCTACTTATTTCTGTGGAGAAGGAGGAGAAATGACCACAGGAGGTTTCCCAACCTATTCCCCACCTTCCACTTGTGATTTCACGACTGATTAGTGCCCGCCTACGCTTCTAAGGTGAGTTCTTCTTCTCTGACTAAGTTTTTTGAGATTTTCTCTTTGTTTTTAGAATTTTCCCTAACTTAGGTTTTGTTTTTCTTAAACCTTAGGAATTTTTTCTTGCAACCATGTCTGGTCACCGTGTTTGTCCCCGCTGCGATGCCTCACAACCAGTTATTCCTGAGGAAGAACAACATGATCACCGATTGTTCTAATCTGTGGAGGAGCAAGTTCACTGGGAGAAGTTTGAGTATATGAATGTCGACCTGGAAGTATGTGAGGACAAGAGACTACTATCAATTTCTCCTCTGCTAACATCGAAGCCCTAGGGTGGTACCGTATCCTAAAACCGAATATGAAGTACTACCCAAGGCTTGTGAGGCTCTTCTACACTAATTTATGATGTGAGAATCATAACATTGAGGACATGAGGATCACCTTGAGGGTGGAGGGAGTCGATACCTCTTTTGGCATGGCTAAGTTGGCCATATATTGATGATCTCCAATAAGGGAGAGTTGGCTTACTGCCCGCCTAGGATGCCATCCTATGAGATCCAAAACTTTGATGTCCAGAAAGAGATGGACAACATGCTCACAAAACAGGCTTCTGGGTGGCACTTGATTGCTAATTATCGGGCTACGCCGAAGGTCATATGTAGAGCCATTCAATTGAATCTCCTCCCTACCAGTGGCCACTTTAATTAGGTATCCATTCTACCGGCCTATGTCACTTACTGTGTCTACATGAAGTTGCAGGTTCGCCTCCCATATCTATTAATGTGGACCATGGTGACAAGGGCCGAGGGAGAGGCACATAGGGCTGCAAACCTCTGCTACAGACGGATCTTAACTGAGGTCTTCCTACGCTTTTGTGTGGACTTGTAGGGTGAGGAAAGTTTGGGAATTGGTATCTTGGATTTCAACCAAGACTCTCTGAAAAATATGACTCTAAACATGGAGGAGGTAACTAAAGATGAGGCTGAGGAGGATCAATAAATGGATATAGAGAACCAGCTGGGAGGTGGTCATGGGGGTGGTCACGAGGGTGATGGAGGTGCAATCCCTCCAAATGGGCCTCCTACTGGAGTGGTTACCACCTAACCCTTAGGCTATGGGGACTTCGTGGCTTCTTCTTCTTATGGCAGCCCTATGGACTCAATGATGTGATGGCCCACCTAGATACCACCATCAACATATTGAGGAGGATGGACACTTGCCTGGAGAGTGTGGATAGGAGCTACTGTCTACTGGACAACCAAGTGGTCTCCCTTGAGGCACAGATGCTGGCAATGGTCTTCCACCTTGCCATTCTAGTGCTAGAGCCATGAGCACAGGGTCAGAACCAGGCTCAAGGCCATGGGCAGAACCAGTAGCAAGACCAGCAGTAGTAGTGGCTTAGGTTGCCATTATAGTCTTAGGATTTCCCATTCCATGTTTCCCTTACAATTTTATGTTCTAGTTGTTAGTTGCATTTTATTTCCTGCATTTGCTTCTATTATTTGAATTCCTAGACTTAGGCTAGTTAGGATTTCAAGCTTTCTGTCATTTATTTTTGAGAAACATTAGTGTACGCTTATGTACTCAATTATCTTTATATATAATGAAATGGCTTTGACACCTATGCTTGTCTCCTATTTATGTATATATATTATTTGTTATCATTAAGATTTTTATTTAATTCCTAATCCCCAAGTCATGGTTTGGTTGAGATTGTGAGTTAAGGCGTAGCATCACACTCTAATACCAAGGTATTACACCCCAATTCCAATAATCCCAACATACCATTAGGAATACCGATGGTGTGAGTAATATACATCCCCATTGTATAAACCTACCAAGAACTTTGATAGCAGTACCTTAGCAAAAGCAATCTCATAACATGAACCAAACCGTTTGCAGTGGAATCAGAGTGTAATAGTGGAATCATAATTAAAAGGGGGAAGCAGGCACCCATCCAGAAGAACCATTGCAACATTGAAGAAATAGCAGTAACTTTCTCAGAAGAAGAAGGAGGCCCATTGCCACATCTCCTCATCCACTGAGCCATCAAACTGCTCCTGAACTGAACTAGCATCGGGAAGAACTTCAATTTCACTCATGCTACCAAGTCAACTAGCCTGAATACCACTGATAAAAGCATCAAATCCGTCATCGAGTCTGTAATCGAGCCAGTTGTTGAGTCTTTTGTTTATAATTATGAGTCAGCCTTCCCTCTCAAGGAAAGTCTAGAGTCCATGTATGTCGAGTCTATTACTCCTTCTTTCATAAATGAAATTTCTGATTCTGATTATGACTTGCCTCCTTTTTCTGATGATGATCTTAATAAATATCAAGAGTTAATAAAACAATGCAAACCAAAGAAGGCCCAAGCCATCCGTGAGGATACCCGGGTTATTAATCTAAGAACCGACTGCCTTCGAGAGGTAAAAATTGGTACCACCCTAGATGACGAAGAAGCAGAACAAATGATTAGTCTTTTGAAGGAGTTCGCCGAAGTCTTTGCTTGGTATTATGAGGATATGCCTAGTATAGACCCCGATATCGTGCAACATCGATTCTGACCTACTCTAGGGCAAAACCAGTAAAGCAGAAGCTCCAAAGAATGTAGCCAGAATGGAGTGAGAAGATCAGAAAAGAAGTGTAAAGCAGTAGAATGCAGGGTTCCTAAAAATGGTGAAGTACCACCAATGGTTGGCTAATATGATACCAGTATCAAAGAAATATGGTAAGGTACAAATGTGCGTAGACTTCCAAGATCTTAACAAGGTAAGCGCTAAAGATGACTTCCCATTACCTCACATTGATATATTGGTGGACAACACGGTAGGGTATGCCTTGTTATCATTTATGGATGGATTCTCCGGATGTAACCAAGTGAGCATGCACTTAGAGTATCGTGAGAAGACAACCTTCACTACTCTATGGGGAACCTATTGTTACAAGGTGATGCCTTTTGGACTAAAGAACACTGGGTAACTTATAAGAGAGTAGCTACGACCATATTGCACGACATGATGAACAAGGATGTGGAGGTCTATGTGGATGACATGATAGTGAAGTCAAAAGATCGGCAGGGGCACATTTCCACATTAAGGCAATTCTTTAAAAGAATCAAGATGTATCAGCTAAATTTGAATCCTTAGAAGTGAATATTTAGGGCAACAATAGGAAAATTATTAGTGTTCTTGGTGAGTAAAAGAGGCATTGAAGTCGACCCTATCAAGATCAAGGCAATTCAGGAGATGCCCACACCTTAGACTGAGAAGCCGATACGAGGATTTTTGGGTCACATCCAGTATATCAGTAGGTTTATAGCATAGCTAACTATAATCTGTGAGCCGATCTTCAATCTGTTGAAAAAGGATCGGCCCACAGAATAGAATGACCAATGCCAACAAGCTTTTGATAAGATCAAAGGATACCTCATGAACCCACCAATATTAACACAACCAGTGGAAGGAGAACCACTTCTGTTGTACTTATTAGTGAGAGAATATTCCATGGGCTCATTGTTAGCACAAAAAGAGATGAAAAGGGGGCAGAGCATGCCATATATTACCTTAGCAAGAAGTTCCTAAAATATGAGATGCTATACACATCTTTGGAAAAAACTTGAGCTGCACTGATTTAGGAGACAAAAAGGTTGCGGCACTATATGGTAGCTTATCTGGTACATTTGATCTAGAGAATGAATCTAATCAAATACCTCTTCGAGAAACTAACTCTAACAGGAGGATGGCTTGGTGGCTACTTTTGCTAATAGAGTTTGACATCACCTATGTTACTTCGAAATCCATCAAGGGACACGCTATAGCTGATCATTTGGTTGCCCACCCCATAGAAGAAGGAAGAGCCTTGGACGATGCCTTTCCTAATGAAGGAATCACAGCAATAGAGGAAGAAGACATAGCTAATGAATTGTAGTTGTTCTTTGATGGAGCAGCTGATCAAAAGGGGTGTGGCATGGGAATATTGCTTATCGTTCTTGATGGCCTTTACTTGCCTTCATTATTCCGCCTTGACTTCCCCTATACCAACATTATTACTGAATATGAAGCTTGTGCACTGGGACTAAAAATGGCCCTGACTACTGGAGTGAAAAAGATCAAGGTGTATGGAAATTCATCTATTGTCATTTGTCAAACGTAAGGAAAGTAGAAGACCAGAGATGAAAAGTTGAAGCCGTACCAAGGACTTCTGGAAGAGGTGATTGATAACTTTGAGAAGGTCTCATTCGAATACTTCCAGAGAGATAACAAGAGGTTTGCTGATGCCCTTGCAGCCTTGGCTTCGATCGTAGAATGCAACCCTTTGGCTAGAGTCCAACCATTCTTAGTGGAATATAGAAGCAGACCCATTTATCAAAATTTGGTGAACTCTCTCACCATAGATGGTCGGTCTTGGTTCACTCATATTGTGATTTTATTAGGGAAAGGAAACACCCGGTTGAAGCCACAAAAAGAGAAAAGAAATTTATGAGAAGATATGCCACCAGTTTATCCTTCAAGAAGACTTGTTGTATAAGAGGTCCTATGATGGAATACAGTTTTTGTGTGTGGATAAAGAACAAGCTACAACCATCATGGAGGAAATTCATCAAGGCTTCTATGGACCACATATGAATGCCAAGATGCTAGCTAAGAAGATTCTTAGGCTAGGATACTATTAGAACACAATGGAAGTAGACTGCGTGAGTTTTGTCAAGAAATGTCATAAATCAATATCATATATATCTCGCCAATGGAGATGCACTCACTTAGTTATCCTTGGCCATTCTCTATTTGGGGCATTGACATCATTGGAAGGTCAAGCCTAAAGCATCCAATGGTCACGAATTCATCCTGGTAGCCATTGATTACTTTACCAAGTGGGTGGAAGTTCAGTCATATATAGTCCTCACATCTGTTAAGGTAGTGAAATTCATCTAAGAAAATATCATTTCTCGATATGGAGTACCTTAAGAGTTGATATCCGATCAGGGATCCCATTTCTGGGGTAAAACCGATAAAATATGCATAAATTTTGGTATTAAAAAGCATTGTTCTACCACTTATAGGCCACTAACCAATGGGACAGTAGAAGCAGCTAACAAGAACATCAAGGTGATCATATAGAAAATGGCAGAAACACACAAGGATTGGGCGGATAAGTTGCCACTTGCTTTGTGGGCGTATCGGACCTCTGTATGATCCTTAATAGGGGCAACCCCTTTTTCTTTGGTATATAGGGTTGAGGCGGTTCTACCCATGAAAATCCTGGTACCATCCCTAAGGGTGCTTCTTGATAGTCAGTTACCTGAAGGAGAATAGGTGAATGGTAGACACGATGAGCTCAACTTTCTTGATGAAAGGCGTATGAAGGGCATGGATACCTGAAGAAATATCAACTGAGAATGCCAAGAGCCTTCAACAAGAATGTTAAGCTCCATCATATAGAGGAAGGTGAACTTGTTCTTCAAGAACAAAGAGCCCCAGTTTATGACTCAAGAGAGAAATTCAGGCCCAACTGGAGTGGCCCATTCACTATCAAAGAGATTCTACTAGGCAAAGCTATGAAAGTCATAGACCACAACAATGAAGAAATATCCGGATTGGTCAACATGGATCAACTCAAGAAATATTAAGTCAAATCGGGTGGATAGCCCGATATGTCAAACTTGATTGCTCTCAAGGGGTGCGTAGGTAATTGACATGTGCAAGTGTGGTCTCAACAATCTCAAGGCAATAAATTGGTTCCTAGATTAATAATCAAGGTATCTTAAAAGATCATCATAGCTTGTGTCCCCCAAGAATCGCCATTTGGCATGAAAGGCCATTAGGAATCCATCATCTGCTTATGGTCCTCAGGATTCTTATCCAAAATTCCATCCCCCAAAAGTTGCCACCCGACACTAGTATGTCAAGGTCAGTTCACTTCCCACCCTTGAGTAGTCAAGAAAGAAAAAAAAAAAAGAGAAGACTTTGATGCAACAGTGGTAAAGGTTTGGTTGTGACAATAGCTAGTGAGTGATACTTTGAAAAATAATCACATCTCTTCTTTGCTTATGATGGTTTCAAGAAAATTCATAGACACTTTAGATGAGACATTGAGGAAATGGACCATGGACATAAACATGGTGACACCAGGTTTGCTAGAATCTATGAGTATGCCAATGCTCAGTAGGATTGGGTGCATTGAGATACATCACAATCTGCTCCGACAGGCGCCTCAGTATTGGGATGTCGATCTTCATATATTTTGGTTTGGGTCAGTTGAGACCTATCCAACTCTCAAAGAATTCCAAATTTATATGTTATCTCTACCTAAGGGTAAGTTGATTCAACCATCTTTGAAGAAAGATCACTTCGAGGTGATTTAGGACTTTTTCGGATGGGAAAAGGAGGAAATGAAGCAATTCATCAGATATGGAAAGATTGACATTCTAACGGTGGCCAGGATCTTCATTCAATACCTACCACTAGGAGGAATCCATCAACAAAGATCACAGGATGCTTACCTTTTGTGCATGATAGCTTACTTTGTTCTCCAAACTCCTGGACGCGATGCATCACAAGTTCTAATAGAGGTGGTAAAGCAATTGAAAAAAGGAGGAGATATCATTTCTACAGTCCTTACAGAGACATTCAAAGGACTTGATGACATGAGACATAGCCGTAGATTTGGATTTATCATTATTATGGAAGTCTTGCCATTTTCCAACTCTGGCTACTTGATAAGATGAAGCTGATCAAGCCATTAAATGGAAGTCAACTCGGGGCTCTTTGTTACCAAGAAAGGAGGGAAGTCCCAGAATTCAAACTCATTGTTGATTGGGAGGAGAACCTATAAGGAAGAACTACAAAGGACATTGTATGGAGATGCCCAGGGAAGCTACAAGAAGATTTTCTGATGAAGACCCCTGGATACAACTATGTCAGGTTGATGGGATTGACTCATGCATCCTTTTACTTGCCCACTTACATCAGCCAACAATATGGGATTGAGGTGGTGGACCCAGAGGAGTTAGCAAATTTTTACCCACCTCAAGAACTGTCTCCTCTCCTTGTTATCTACTTATCCTATCTATGGTAGGAAAGTTTTTTTAATATAATTCACTTGTTAGTAGAATGAAGGAATATTTGGATTTTCACGTTATCCTAATTATTCTAGTGAAAACTTGAGTTGTGGAATTGATTATGCAAAAAAAAAAAAAATTCCAAATCAAAAAGAGATTTTCTTTGTGCCGAAGATAGTTTTTCATTAATAAGATGCCAAAAAAAAAAAAAAAAAGAAACAAAAAAAAAGTAATAATAAACAACATGGGGGGAAGATATGCATATGTTTGTGTTTACAGAAATTGTAGAAATAAATCATTAGAAGTCAAGATCCTCGTCGGAACTATGCTCCTCAACTGAATCATGCTCGTAGAAAGTGGGGAGGCTAGTAGATGCTAATCTCGAACTCTCTAGCCTCCATGTAAGATCCTCAATCTGCCTCAAAAGATGGGCATTCTCCTATTTATAGGAGCTGACCTGTCACCTCAGGGCATTATTCTCTCTCTCCTGAGGGAACATAGGGAATGATCAAGAAAAAAAGTAATAAAGAAGAAGGATGGGGACTAAGAATAGGAGGATACCTTGTCAACCACGACCTCAGATAAACTTTGATGCATTCTCCAAAGCTCAACATAGATCTTCAGAGACACCTAAGAAAGAGTATGTCAGTCAAAGGAAGTCAAGAGTCAATCAAATAGGAAGAGTTTGGAAACTCACACAGTTAAACCAGATGGGGAGTCCAACGGAGGCATCTCTATCTAGTCTGTGCTCTAAGAGCTAAGGAATACCCAGATGGGTTGCCTTGGGATAAGACCAGCCCAGGAAACCGCTGAAGGGACTGATAGCCATCTAGAGAGGTCCCCTCACAATGATAGAAGACTCAATCTAAGATGAGGTAGTAGCACCTGCTCGTGACCGAGTAGGAGGGGGGTCCACATGTCATGCCCTCCACTGAAAAAACATTAATCGAAAAAAAAAGAAGAAGAATTTGAAATATGGAAAAGAAGCTCAAGAGAGGAAACATACCAGTGGCCACTTAGGACCAAAAGGAGTGCAGACCATCTCCTCCTCAAGAAAGGCCTCGTAATCCCTGTCCCGGACTAGGAAGTAGTCATCCTATACCCCTTTGGCCAAGCTCTCAATCTGACCCGTAGGGATGTGCTCCGGATTATGCATAGTAGAAGAAGGAAAGCAAGGAGGAGAGCGCACAGTAGGATCAGACCAATGAGGAGTGACACGCTCTCCCAGATACCAAGCGTGGCCCCAGATACCCCTAAATAGTACACGGCTCTCTATCAGGTACTTGGAGCGAGCAAACTCATCAGGGTTAGGGAATCTGAGGCATTGGAATGGCCTCCAGTTAACTGCAAAGTTAAGAAGGTGTGAGTATAGCACAAAGCAAAAGGGAAAATTTGATACTGAACATGACTTACCTCAATGAGGCCATTTAAGAGATAATGGCGATGGTCCCAGAAGGATAGTGTCGATTCTTCAACATCCGGCTGTCTCTCCATCTGGTAGCTATAGGGAAGGGTGAGTTCTGAGGTTACTTCAGCACAAGGGCTAGAGTCTCTAGGTGTTCATAACACCAAGGCTGAATTGAAATGTCAAAGTAAGAAGATGCAATCAATAAAAAAAGAAGAAGAAAAGAACTGAAGGAAAATGTGAAGTCACCTGGAGAATGTAGCCCACTCCCTTGAGGCCTCGATCCCCATATGCTAGCAGGTCTAGGGTCCGCAGAAGGTATGCATAGGTGGCCCCACCCCAATCCTAATAATCCACCTTCCTAAGGTTCCAGAAGGGGGCAACCATGCGGATATCAAAATTGCCCCGGAGGTCACTGAAGAGGCACTACGCCATAGCAAACAGAAGGAAAGAGCGGGTTATCTATTCAATGTTACTTGGGTTCACCCTCAAGTCTGCCCTCATCCAACAGGCACTGATCATACCTAAGCGGACATGCCTCTAATCCGCCTGAATCTCAATACCCGTCAAGTCCATAAATTCCTGTGCTGTCAAAGTCGCAGGAAGGGATAGGGGCCTCCCCTCAAAGGGTATACTCCTTATAGCATAAAAACATAAGGGTGTGATAGTGATCTCACCTGTAGGGAGACGAAAGGAATGGGTGCTCAACCACCACCGCTCCACTAGAGCTCCCGCCATTGCCGAGCTGAACTTCTTAGTCTCCAATGAGGCTAATCAGCTCAGGAAAGTGGAATCTACTTGCCCCTGACCCTATGTGGAAGTATCTAGTATCATTCCCAGACCACTTTGGGTGACCGTACCTAGCCAATGTGGGCGGGTGTTCCCCCATTGTGCCTCTAAAAGAAAACAAAAAAATAAAATAAAAAAATACAAAACAATACATGCATAACTAAAAATGAATGGAAAAAAAAATAATAAATAAAAGAAAGGACTTACCCATGTGCCCCACACGGAGTTGCATATGTGGTCCCAAGTCCTGTGAAGTGTCTGCCCAATGTACCAATCTGCGGGACCATCATCCTCCTAGGAGAATGTACCACAACTCTCTCCACCACTCAGCCAGATTTCTCCTAGAGTCCTTCTCTTTCTTCTTTTAGCCATATTTTCCAAAAATTACAAAGAACCCAAAGAATTTTCATAATTTGTAAAAAGGCCCAGAAAGAATTCAAATTCTCCAAATGGCCCCATCCTCAAGAACTATGAAGATCTTTAAGGATAAGATGAAGAACTTCGAAGAAAACTCTAAGATCTTTGACAAAAATTTGAGGAAACCCAAAGAAATGCAAAAAACTTTGAATCTTCGAAGAAACTCAACTCTAGAACCCAAGCTCACTCGCTCACAAATTGTTCCCAACTCAAGAAAATCGAAATAGAGAATAAACAGGAGGGGGACCATTTGATGGTTAATAAAAAAAATTCTTAATTCTAATTCCAAGGTGCAAATTAAAGATTCTTACCACAAAAATACCAAATTCAAAATAATTTGTTTGGTAGATGAAAAATTATATCACATAAAATTGGAAGGTAAAATTCAAAAGGAAAGTGAAAATCAAATTCAAGAAATTGCATCACATGAAAGTAAAATTCAAAATTCCAAATCAAAAGCCAAAAATCAAGAGCCAAAATTTAAGATTCCAAATCAAGAACGAAAATGCAAGATTCCAAATCAAAAGTCAAAATTCAAGATTCCAAATCAAATGCCAAAAATCAAGAGCCAAATTCAAGATTCCAGGGCCTAAACTTAAGTTTTCAATCTCATGACTCAAATTCAAGAACTCCAATCAAGGAAAGAAAGAATCTCATTGACCCAGCCCCAAGTGGCCCAATTTCCTTGACTCAACCTCAAGTGGCCCAATCTCATTGACCCGACCCTAAGTGGCCCAATCTCATTGAATCGGCCCCGAGTGGCCCGATCTCATTGATCAATTCCCTAAACTAGCACATGGAAGCCCAGCTAAGGAAAATCAAAGAATCAAATAGTTTTTCTTTTGCAAGATTGAAAGAGCAGTGGATTTCTTTCTTGTAATTGACGACCCCAGATAGCCCATATTGGTTGAAAGAACCCATCTCAAGACCCGATAGCCTAGATTGGTTCGAGAGAGCCCGTCTGGAGAGTAAATAACCCAGATTGGTTCAAAAGAACCCTCTTGGAGACCAGATAGCCCATATTGGTTCGAAAGAACCAGTCTGGAGACCAGATAGCCCAAGTTGGTTCAAAAGACCCAGCTTGGAGACCAAATATCCCTAGACTGGCACATGGAAGCCCGACCTAGGAAAAGTCAAATATCAAAGTACTAACATCTTTTGTAGGATTGGAAGAGCAGTGAATTTCTTTCCTACAATTGGTAGCTCAAGTAAGTCTAAACTTTAAGAGATATTACCTGTTGCATTTTAAACTCCGTCATTAATGAGTAAGATGATGGCAGTACATGCTCCGGGGTGACAAAATGTGATCATTCTTTACTTTTTCCTCTAACTGTTGGCATAGGCATTCTGTAGACATCCAATTTTGTCACCCTCCTCCGACTATGATGACTACGGATCTTGGACGTGATCTTTTGCTTTCTATCGACAGAGATGACAACTGGCTGAGGTAACTATTCCCAGAAGCATACCATACTTACCTAAAATTCTCAGAAATCCCATGTGAGAGAAAAGAAGGGTCCAATTATGACATTTTATATATGAATGAATTCGGTCCTAGGTGATCGTACGGATGTATAGTACTCAAAATCATGATTCCAACGATATATTGTATGTTAAAATCGGACCATCGAATCTCCCACAATCATTCCTAGAAGTTACTTTATGAACACCCAAACTCCGCTCACGCGAGCACCCATGCCTTACCTTGAGTGCCCAAAGCCTGCCCATGCGAGCACCCACACCTTGCCTTGCACCCCTACCCACACCCTACGTGCACCCGATCAAGCCTTGTGTGCACCCGACCAAGCCTCGTGTGCACCAGACCAAGTCCCTTGCATACTCGACGAAGCCCCATGCATACCCGACCAAGTTTTAACACCCCTGCCAGAGCCCCAGCATATATGCAGAGCCCTAGCACCCTTGCCAGAGCCCCAACACCCATGCTAGAGCTCCAACGCCCCTGCTAGAGCCCCAGCACCCCCATTTTAGTCCCAACACCCCTGTTTTAGCCCCAGCACCACTACCAAGGCCCCGACACTCCGTCGATGATCAGAATCCCCACTGTAAGGGTAGTGGTCGAAGATAGACTGATGTCTCTCTTCCCTTTGGGGGGAAAGGACTTACATCCCGAGCTCTCTCCTCTCTTTCTCTTTCATATGAGGGGAGGGGTTTGTGCCGTGTGTACTTTGCTTGTGGGCCCTACACTGTAGTATCGCCGCTTGAAGATAAATGGAGGCCTATTTGTAAGAGTATAAAATTTATCATTTGAGATGGGGTTTGATGATAGTCCAATACGGGGATCGGGATTATACTAATGGGGGGTTTGGAGTTGCCACCTAGGCCCGGGGGTGGGCCCAATTCCTGAGAGCAGGGCTCAAAATTTGGTCTAGTCCAAAGATTTAGGGTAAGTGTTAGATTACATAATTGGGAAGGTGTTAGGCACCCAATTTGCCCGGTTCAACCAGTCTTCCTGCTAGATACTTAAGAATGAACATTTTCCATAATTATTACTATTTCACATGCATGGCTAAGCTATCACACATGTATACATTAATTGAATTCAAACTACTATATACACTAAAACAAGGTCTATATAAAGTCTACATGATGATGATTGGGTTGAGAAGCTATACCTGAACTTAACCCTTATTTCGGGTCAAAAGGGGTGGGACCTGATTAGTACTAGCTCGGACTGTCTTTTGGATTCTCCTGGCTTAGGGAAGATGGTCTTGACCTCCAACTTGCTTTCTTAAGAGATGCTGATTGTGATGGTATTTGGATAAGGTTCTGGCTAGGAACTGTTACTTTTGGATTTGGATTCAGACATAGCTTCAGCTAAGGAAGGCTATTTTTGGATTTGAATTCTGATAGAGCTTTGATTAGGGAAGGGATTTTTTGGGCTTCGACTGAGGTGGCACTCTGCGATCTTCCACTGGAGATAAGCTAGGGAGGGCTAGGCTGATGTGGCACTCCGCGAGCTTCCATTGGGAATGGCTATTTCTAAAAAGATTCTAGGGGCACTCGGACAGGGCTTCCACTAGGAACTGCTATTTTTGGAAGGAAACAAATTGTCCTAAAAATGGATTGAAGAGCTCCAAAGCCCTGAAGAACACTTTGAAGATCCGGATAGTGTTTTGAATCTTGACAAAGATCTCTTCGAGACCCGAAGAACCTCAAAGGGGGGTTTCTACTTTGGGTAAAACTCAAGAACACTCAAAGGAGGGGGTTGAAGAACATACTACTTTTGACTAAAAACTGGATCGGACAAAGAACTTGGATTGAAGATCTTCAAAGTCCCAAAGAACACTTCGATTATTCGAACAAGATTTTGGATCTTGACGAAGATCGCTCGAAGGCCAGAAGAAAATCAAGAGGGGGAAGGGAGGAGAGTTTCACTACAAGGGAGTGAGGTGGGGTTATGGTGTGTGAAATCCAAAGGATGGGGTATTTATAGGTTTTTCTAGCCAATGGGAAAGAGGGAACACTTTATCCAATGGACGAAAGAAGGGTTCTTGCCTAAAGTGGAGGGATAGAGCTTTATACCTGGGTAAAAGAGGTTCTTGGAACAAATTGAGTGGGGAGGGCTTTTGTCCAATGGGTAAAAGAGGGGTTTTTGGGAGAGAGAATCCTTAGAAAAAAGGGATTTTTCTAGCTTAAGTGGGTGAAGAGGGAATTTCTTCACCCATCAGGTCAGGGGAACACCAATCCCGATAGTTGAAGGTGACATGCAAGACCAGGCCAGAGTGCCCGAGGTATGGTCAGTTTAGGTAGGTAATGTGGGCGACATCATGGGTATGCAACGGATGACGCACGGGTAATGGCCAAGGGGCCGCGGGCATGGTCAGCTAGCATATGCATGCATGGGCAGCAGCCAGCGCACACATATGTGCGGGCTGGCTTGCTGGCCAACTTGCACACGTGCCTGGGTTGGCCTAGTGGCTAGCATACATGCAACAAGGTATGGTGGGGTGTATGGCAGCATGGGCAAGGCATGGCCGTGGGCGTGCTCGCGAGGGCACAGGTATGTGCCTACGCCAGCAGTCAAGGCAGTGGGTAAGGCATGGCTTTATATGGCCATGGGCAGCATGCACTGTAGCCCATGGGCAGTAGCTATGGGCTACAGCCATGGGCAGCAAGCACGTGCTGCAACCATGGGCATCAAGCATGCGCTTCAGGCTGGCCCGCTGGCCAGCATGCGCTATTTTTCTGTTGACGAATGCAGGAGATTTGTTGGTCTGATTTTGACATGCCATATATCGTTAGAATCGTATTTTTGATCACTATCCATCAATATGATCTTCTTGACTGGATTCCTTCATACATAAAAAGTCAAAATTGGACCCTCTTCTCTCCCACTCGAGGGTTTTAGGTCCGGGAGTGTTTATGGGTTATGGGTAGGTAGGGGATGAGTTTTAGGGTGTTTGGGGTAGGTAGGGGATTTTTTGAGGTTTCCAGTAGGACTATCCATGTGCACAGCATACGTGTGGAAAAGTGTAATTTCTTGGGGATGGTTACGGGAGATCTGTCGGTCTGATTTTGACGTGTCATATATTTTTGAAATTGTATTTTTGAGCACTATTCATCTATACAGTCATCTTAATCAGATTCCTCCATATGTAAAATGTCAAAACTGGACCCTTTTCTATCCCGCGTGGGGGTTTTTAGGGTTTCGGGTAGGGGAATGTTTCCATCATCATCTCCATCGATCGGAAGCTGAAAGTCACGTCCAAGATCCATATTTCATCATAGCTGGAGGAGGGTGACAAAATTGGATGTCTATAGAATGCCCCTCTTTAGCCGAGGCCTATGCCAATGACCGAAGGGCAAAGAAAAGAACAACCACATTTTTTCACCCGAAGCATGTACTACCGTCATTTGGCTCACTAATGATGGAGTTGAAAATACAACAGGTAATATCTCTTAACTACTCTGAAGTTTAGGACTTACCTGAGCTGTCGATTCGTAGGAAAGAAATTTGCTGCTTTTCCAATCCTGCAAAAGATGTCTATATCTGTTTTTAGGTTTCCCTTAACTGGGCTTCATATATGCCAGTTCAGGGAATTTGGTCTCCAGGCTAGATCTTTTGAGCCAATCTGGACTATCTGGGATCGAGGCTTGTAAGAGAGGAATTCACTACTCTTCCAATCTTGCAACAAGTAAAAACATTTGATCCTTTGATTTTCCTTAGTTGGGCTTCACATGTGCCAGTTCATGGAATTTAGTCTTCCAGGTGGGTTCTTTCAAATCGGTCTAGGCTATCTGGTTTTCTAGGTGGGTTCTTTTGAACCAGGCTGGGCTATCTGGTCTTCTAGGTGGGTTTTGTCAAACCAGGCTGGGCTATCTGATATTGTCAATTATAGGAAAGAAATTCGCTGCTCTTTCAACCCTGTAAAAGATAAGAACAAATGATTCTCTACTTTTGAACTTTGAATTTGGGGTCTTGATTTGGAATCTTTTGATTTGAACTTTGAATTTTGATGCTTGATTTAGAATCTTTTGATTTGAACTTTGAATTGAATTTGGACTTTTGAATTGGAATCTCGATTTGCTCTTGGATTGATTTGGACTTTTGAATTGGAATCCCAAAAAGGATATTTTTTTTTAAAAGAACGAAATTTCTTTTATATAAAATGGGCCCCTTCCCTGTTCATTCTTCATTCTAGCTTTTCTGAGTGAAGTGAGTTCCTATAGCCCTCTGGTTTTTCTTGAAATTTTCCTTCTTTGTTCATGAAGTTTTTTTTCTTCATTTTGTTCTTGGAGTTCTTCATCTCGCTCTTAAAATTCTTAAAGATCTTCGTCAAGTTCTTGAGGATTCTTCATCTTGTTCTTGAAGGAGGATTCATTTGGAGAATTTGATATTCTTGTGGGCTTTTGTGCAATTTGGGAAACTTTCTGGGGCTTCTTATAATTTGGAAAAGTTTATGGGGCTTCTTGTAATTTCTAAAAATATGGCTGAAAGGAGAAAGGGAAAGACTTTGGGAGAAGTCCAGCTTGAGAGTTGCAGCAATCCTTTCAGCAGGGACGAGGGCCTGACCGATTGGTACTCTGGGCAGACCCTTCATAATAGTCGGAACCACATCTACAACTCCATGTGGGGTTCCCAGGTAAGTCTTTATATTGTATTCATTATTTTGATTATCTTTTATTTTTGCTTTGTCTTTTTTTTTTTTTTTTGCATTCACTTATTTCTATTAGCATGAGGGGAAGGAACCACCAACCTTGGCCTCGTATGGCCATCCAAACATGGTTTAGTCATGGCATAAGATGCTTCCTCATAGAGTAAAGTAGATAGTTGATGCGTTATACCTGGGTCGACTAGCTTTGGTAGAGACCCGAAAGTTAAACCCATCACTAGTGGGAGCCCTAATGGAGAGGTGGTGGCCGAGTACTCATTCTTTCCATCTTCCTACTGGCAAGATCACTATCATGCCCTTGTGCTTCTATGCTTTGACAGGCATTCCATTTGGGGGTAGATCCATGACCTTACCCAGGGCTCTAACTATTCAGGAGTTCGCAGACCTGACCGGCATCACCATTGCGCCGGTCAGACACACATCTGCCTAGGGGAGATTAGTGCCCAATGGTGGAAAGTCGGCCTGAGGGAGAACCCAGGTAACATATCTCAGGTGACCCATTCCTTCTTTCTGTTTGCTGTGGGTCAGTGCCTCTTCAGCAGCCTCCTAGGGGGAGTGGATATCCGTTTGGTGTACTTCCTTTGAGATCTTTGTACAGTAGACTCTTGGGACTGGGGTGGGGCTGCCTATGCATATCTCCTACGATCCCTAGATCTGTTGTCCTATGGAGATAGAGGTCTCAAGGGGGCAGGCTTCATTATTCAGGTAACTTTCCTTCTCATATCCATTTCCTTTTATTCATTTGGATTGCACTTTCTTACTTTAATTTCTTGAAACAACACTAGTGCTTTGAGCACTTGGGGACCATAGCTCCCAAACTGAGGGAACCTGAGGCATTCTTCTTCCCTGTAGCCATGAAGTGAGGAGATAATCAGGTGCTCAAGCTCGACGCCATCCTCTGAGAACCACCGTTCGTTCTCTTTTGAACGATCTCACGAGGTATGCCATGTCTGACACTAATATTCCTTTCATCTTTTGCTGTACTTACTTCCCCATGGTTTCGTAGGTTACTTGGAGACCATTCCATGCCCTCGTATTTCTAGATCTTGAATGATTAGCCTTGGTTAAGCACTTATCCGAGCACCGAGTCCTTTTTCGAGGAATGTGGGGTCATGGCTGGTATTTGGGAGAGAGAGTAGTACCCCAGTGGTCAGATATCAGGCCATGCCCTTCTCCTGGTCTTCCTCCACCCACTATGCACTATCCAGAGATCATCTCAGCAGATGAGATGGAGCATTTGGCTGGTGGAGTATGGGATGACTCATTTCTGGATTAGGATAGGGACTACGGAGCCTTTTTGTAGGAAGAGACAGTATGCACCCCTCTTGGTCTTGACGGTCCAGTGGTATGTTACCTTTTCTTGAGTATTTCATTTCTGATCCCTACCAGTGTCGGTGGGTCTCTGAGGGTTGCTAACGTCCCCTTTCGTGGCTTCCCAGCCTGGACCTATCCTAACATAGCGAACCCCAGTCTCCCTCATCTTTTGGAGCTGAACATAGATGTAGATGCTTCCCTTGGGCTACATATTCCTTATAATTATGTGAGTATCTGATCATCCTCTAATTAACTCTTGATTTCCTCTAGATGATATACTCTTTCCCAGGTGTCCCCAGAGGTCTATGCTGAGATTAGGAGGATGCATTACTGCCTGTGCGAGGTGATAGTTGCCAAGGATTGGGAGATTGCATGGTAGGATGCATTGATTTAGGACCTGACCCAGAGGCTAGAGCAGGTTGAACTAGCATTTGCGGATTCCCTGGTGCTTCATGAGGATGGTTCAGAGTACGGCTCAAATGATGGCTTTTGGCTTATAGGGATTTGTTCCTGCATTTATTGAAAACATAAACACATGGATATTTTTTCTTTCTTTTTCTTTTTCCCTCCCCTTGTTTGTTCGTCATTTTATTTCAGCATCTTATGAAAACTTACTCTAGCATAAGGAAAATATTTTTTTTTTTTTTTTTCTGGTTTTTTGTTTCCTTGCAATGCTTAAGCATAATCAATTCCATAACTCAAGTCATAATTAGAATAATCGAGATTACACGAGAATCCAAATACTTCCTCATTCAAATTACCAAGTGAATCACATGAAAAGGGGAACAATTTTCCTACCACATGTGGTATAGGTGAGTAATAAGGTGAGGATACAATTCTCGAGGTGGGTGAAAGTTCACTAACTCTTCTGGGTCTGTCTCCTCGAGCCTATATTGTCGACTGATGTACATAAGCAAATAAAAGAATATGTGAGTCAATCCCATAACCTGACATAATTGTAACCAGGGGTCTTCACCAAAAATTCTTCTTGTGGCCTCCCCGGGCACCTCTATGCGATATCTTGCACAGTTCTTTCCTGGAGGTACTTTTCCCAATCAGTGATAAGGTTGATCTCCAGAACTTCTCTCTTATCCTGGTAACAAAGAGCTTCAAGTGGGCCTCCTTTTAATGGCTTAGTTAACTTCAGTTTCTCGAGGAGCTAGACCTAAAAAATAGAAAGACTCCCTTGATAATGATCTAGCCTGAATCTATGGCCATAGCTCATGACATCAAATCCCTTGAGTATTTCTACAAGAACCATAGGAACAATGTCACCTCCCTTCTTCAACTGTTTTACTACCTCAATCAGAATGAACGGTGCACCACGTCCGGGAGTGTGGAGAACATAATGAGCTATCATGCAAAATAAATAAGCATCCTGTGATCTCTGTTGATGGAATCATGCCATTGGTAGATATTGGATGCAGATCTGGGCCACCTTCAGAATGTCGATCTTCCCATACCTGACAAATTTCTTTACCTCCCCTTCTCTCCATCTGAAAAAGTCCTAAATTTCCTCTAAGCAATCTTTCTTCAAAGATGGTTCGAACAAACTCCCTTTGGGTGGAGATAGCATACAAACCCAAAATTCTTTAAGAGTTCGGCAAATCTCTGCTAATCCAAACCAAAAAACATGCAGGTTGGCATCCCAATGTTGAGGCACCTGTCGGAGTAATTGGTGATGTAGCTTCACACATCTAACCCGACCAGGAAATGACACATTCATGGAGTCTAGCAATCCTGGTGCCCTCATATTTATGTCTAAGTTCCATTTTCTCAACGTCTCATCCAACGAGCCCATGAGTTTTCCTGAAACCAACACAAACAAAGAGATATGATGATATATCAAAGCATTACTCATTAGCTAATGACTCAAGAAAGCCTTTACCATTATTGCATCAATCTTTCTCTTTTTTTTGTTTTACTGATCAAGGGTGGAGAATAAACTGGCCTTAATAAACTGGTACCGAGTGGTGATTTTCTTTTAGGGGTGGAATCCTGGATAAGAGTTGACGGGCCATAGGTGAATGACAGAGACCTAATGGCCTTTCATGTCAAATGGCGGTTCTTGGGGGACACAAACTATGATGATCTATTAAGATACTTTGATTATTAATCAAGGAACCAATTTATTACTTTTAGATGGTTGAGACCTCACTTGCATATGTCAAGTTGCTTAAGTATCCCTCAAAAGGAATCAGGTCTGATGTAGTTCGGGCTCTTAACCCTTTCAGACATAATATTTCTTGAGTTGATCCATGTTGACCAGTCTGGGTATTTCTTCCATGGTGAATGGGCCGCTCCAGTTGGGCCTGAATTTTCCTCTTGGGTCTGAATTGGGGCTCTTTGTTCTCGAAGAACAAGTTTACCTTCTTTTATGTGGCAGAGTTTCACATTCTTGTTAAAGGCCCTGGCCATTCTCAGTTAATATTTCTTCAGATTATCCATGGCGTTCAAGCCCTTTTAATCAAGAAAATTGAGCTCGTCATGTCTGGCTTTCACCCACTCTCCTTCAAGTAGCTAACTATCAAGAAGCACCCTTAGGGATGGTACTAGGGTTTTCACGGGTAGAACCGTCTCAACCCCATATACCAAAGAGAAAGGGGTGGCTCCCGTCGAGGATCGTATAGAAGTCAAGTATGCCCATAAGGCAAGGGATAACTTATCAGCCCAATCCTTGTGTGTTTTCACCATTTTCTACAGAATGACTTTGATGTTCTTCTTAGGTGATTC
This sequence comes from Macadamia tetraphylla, assembly GCA_022985045.1. NCBI lineage: Eukaryota > Viridiplantae > Streptophyta > Magnoliopsida > Proteales > Proteaceae > Macadamia > Macadamia tetraphylla. The sequence goes on from CM040965.1 coordinate 24,455,862, forward strand.
CACTACCCCATTGGTCTGTGTCCTATAAGTGGTAGAGCGATGTCTTCTGATACCGAACTTTATGCTGATTTTGTCAGTCTTGCTTCAGAAATGGGATCCCTGATCTAATATCAATTCTTGAGGTAATCCATATAGCGCAATGATAATTTTCTGGATGAATTTGGCTACCTTAGTAGATGTGAGAACTATATAGGACTGAGCTTTCACCCACTTAGTGAAATAATCTATAGCTATCAAGATGAACTCGTGACCATTGGATGCTTTAGGGTTGACCTTTCCAATGATTTCGATGCCCCAAGTGGAGAATGGCTAAGGTGAACTGAGGAATGCAACTCTGTTGGCAGGATGTGTATGATGTTAGAAAATATCTGACACTTGTGGCATTTCTTGACAAAGTCCACGCAATCTGCTTCCATTGTGTTCCAGTAGTATCCCAGCCTGAGAATCTTCTTGGATATCATCTTAGCATTCATGTGGGGTCCACAAAAACCTTGATGGATTTCCTCCATGATAGTTGTAGCTTGTTCTTCATCCACACACAACAACTGTATTCTGTCATAGGATCTCTTGTATAATAGATCCTCTTGAAGAATAAACTGGGTGGCATATCTTCTTAGAAACTTCTTTTCTCTGTCAGTTGCTTCAATCGGGTACTTCCTTTCCCTGATGAAATCAACTATATGAGCAAACCAATACCGTCCATCCATAGTGAGAGAATTCACCGAATTCTGATAAATGGGCCTACTTCTTTGTTTTACCAAGAATGGTCGGACCCTAGCCATAGGGTTGCATTCTACCATGAAAGCCAAGGTTACAAGGGCATCAGCAATCCTGTTGTTATCCCTCTGGAAGTATTCGAACAAGATCTTCTCAAAGTGTTTAATCACCTCTTCCAGATGTTCTTTATATGGCTTCAGCTTTTTATCTCTAGTTTTCCACTTTCCTTGCGTCTGACAAATGACAATGGATGAATCTCCATACACCTTAATCTTTGTAACCCCAATGGTTAGGGCCGTTTCTAGTCTTAAAGCACAAGCTTCATACTTAGCAATATTGTTGGTATAGGAGAAATCGAGGCAAAATTATGAAGGCAAATAAAGGCTGTCAGGAGTGACAAGAAATATTCCGGCACCACATCCCTTCTGATTGGCGGCTCCATCAAAGAATAGCTGCCATTCATTAACTGTGCCTTCTTCATCTATTGTGGAAATTCCTTCATCGAGAAAGGCATCATCCAAGGATCTTCCATCTTTTGTGGGGTGGGCAGCCAAATGATCGGCTATGGCCTGCCCCTTGATTGATTTTTAAGTAACATAGGTGATGTTAAAATTTGACAGTAAAAGCAACCAACAGGCCATCCTTCCAGTTAAGGCTGGTTTCTCGAAGAGATATTTGATGGGATCCATCCTTGAGATCAAGTGCACTAGATAAGAAACCATATAGTGTCGTAAACTTTTCGTTACCCAAATCAGTGTAGCACAAGTTCTTTCCAAAGATGTGTAATGCGTCTCATACTCCAGGAACTTCTTCTGAGATAATATCATGCTCCCTTCTTGCTCTGCCCTTCTTTTATCTCCTTCTGTGCTAGCAAAGAACCTATGGAGCATTCTCCCATAGACAGATACAATAAAAGCGCTCTCCTTCCACCGGTGGTGTCAATACTGGTGGGTTCATAAGGTATCCTTTGATTTTGTCAAAAGCTTGTTGGCATTGGTCATTCCATTTAGTGGGTTGGTCCTTCTTCAGCAGCTTAAAAATTGGTTCATAGATTGTAGTCAACTGAGCTATGAATCTGCTAATATATTGGATTGACCAAGAAATCCTCATATTTGCTTCTCAGTTCATGGTGTGGGCATTTCTTGAATTGCCTTGATGTTGATAGGGTCAACTTCAATGCCTCTTTCACTCACCAAGAAACCTAACAACTTTCCTGCTATTGCCCCAAATACACACTTTTGAGGGTTCAACTTTAGTTGATACTTCTTGATTTTTTCAAAGAAACTCCTTAACATGGGAATATGCCCCTGTCAATCTTTTGACTTCACTATCATGTCATCCACATAGACTTCCACATCTTTGTTCATCAAGTCATGCAATATGGCCGTAGTTGCTCTCTAATAAGTGGCCTTGGCGTTCTTCAGTCCAAAAGGCATCACCTTGTAACAATAGGTTCCCCACGGAGTGGTAAAGGTTGTCTTCTCACAATCTTTTGGGTGTATGATTATGTGGTTGTATCCGAGAATCCATCCATAAAGATAATAAAGCATGCCCCGTGTTATCCACCAATACATCAATGTGAGGCAATGGGAAGTCATCTTTAGGGCTCTCTTTGTTAAGATCTTGGAAGCCCACGCACATTCATACCTTGCCATATTTCTTTGGTACTGGTACAATGTTGGCCAACCATTGGGGGTACTTCACCACTTATAGAAACCCCGCATTCCACTACTTCACAACTTCTTCTTTGATTTTGTGACTCCATTCTAGCCGCATTCTTCAGAGCTTATGTTTTACTAGTTTTTCCCCAAGATAAGTCGACAATCGATGTTGCACGATGTTGGGGTCGATACCAGGCATATCCTCATAAGACCAAGCAAAGACCTCGATGAATTCTTTCAGAAGACTAATCATTTGTTCGCTTCTTCGTCATCAAGGGTAGTGCCAATTTTTACCTCTCGAAGGCATTAGTCGGTTCCTAGACTAATAACCCAAGTATCCTCATGGATGGGTTGGGCTTTCTTTGGCTTGCATTGTTTTATTAATTCTTGGTATTTATTAAGATCATCATCAGAAAATGGAGGCAAGTCGTACACGGAATCAAAAATTTCATTCATGAAAGAAGGAGTAATAGACTTGACATACAAGGACTTTGGACTCCCCTACGAAATCATAAACAACAGACTCGATTACAGATTTGAGAACTGGCTTGATGCTCTTGCCAGGGGTATTCAGACTGGTTAACTGAATAACATGAGCAAACTTGAAGTTTTCTCTAATGCTTGTCCAGTTCAGGAGTGGTTTAGTGGCTTGATGGATGAGGAGGTGTGGCAAAGGACCTTCTTCTCCTTCTGAAAAAGTTGCTGCTATTTCTTCAGGGGACTCAATGGTTCCTTTGGATAGGTGCCCGCTTCTTTATGAATACCAGCTGATCAATCTCATGCTCTCGAAAGCCAAACTTTCTGAGGAGTGAAGATTGGTGGAGACTGCTCAATCCCTTTTCTATGAAGTCCATCTTTTTGAGCCTGTTGAGGATGCCATCCCAGTGCCTCTGTCACATCTTTGACCACCTTCATAAGACTTCCTGTTGCAGTTGGCTCAGGCACAGTACATACAGACCATCATTCTCTGTGCTCTTCTTTGCTTTACATATATACATTTTCCTCTGAAAGGATGAGGCTTAAGCTCATGCAGCTCTCAAATGAAGCCTTCTAAATCAATGGGAAGCGACAGACTCTAGGTGAGCCTTATCTTATTTTCCCATTCTCTTTTCAGGAGAACTCGAGGACTTGGTGCCTCCTTCGATTGGATCAATGTTGTAGGATCACCAAAGGAAGACCCAGTCTCAATCAGTGCAATTTCTGCTATCATAGTGATGCAACTATCTTGATCACTTTCATTGACTAGCATTTTCTGTTGTTCTACTTCATAAGTCACCTAGTTGAACTCGTCTTGGAAAAATACTTCAAATCCTGGTTACATTTTTATGGCGGTTTCATCAAACCATGGCTCCACATTTCCACAAAAGGGGAAATCCTCTCCTTCTTTTACAAAATATCCATTGAGAGTAGGGTAGTAAGAGATAGAGATCTTCCTAGTGTACCCGAGACCATTCTTTCCTTTGTTCACTGCCAAACTAGGCTGCTTTGGAACTCCTTGATGATATTTTCCTAATCCCATACCAGGAAAATATTACATATTCTTATCATCTGATTCACCGGTGGACTCCAGAAGGCTTCATAGTTAGCTGGGATTTCCTCCTTTGGTGTTTCTTTGGCAATGGCTGCACAAGTTGTGTTTAATTTAAAACAACTTAGTTGGACTTCCTAGTCTTGTTCTTCCCCATTTTCAATATTGGCCAAAGTATTAACCACCTCAGGATCTCTGGTTACTATGATCACCTTCCCTTTATAAATGAACTTCATTTTTTTATGGAGACTAGAGGACACTGCCTTCACAGGATGCAACCAAGGCCTTCCCAAGAGTATGTTAAAGGCTGCCGATATATCAATGACTTGGAAATCAATATCAAACTTCACCGAGCTAATCTTTATAGCAAGGGTAATGATGCCAAGGATCTTCCTCTTGGTGTTGTCATACACCCTTATGGTTTGGGTGGTTGGCCTCATTTCTTCCAAGTTGATGCCAATACTCTTTTTCGATCTCAATGGTAGCACATTCAATGCGGACCCGTTGTCAACAAGAACCTGGGGAACCACTTTGTCAAGGCATTCTACTATGATATGGAGAGCTCGATTGTGCTGGACCCCTTTGAGAAGCTCTAAATCTAAGAACATTAGAGATTTCACCTCATATGTTGCCTACTATATGTCCGAGATGTGGATTTATTTTGATTGGCACCTATACATTAGTGAGGGACTTCAAGACTGCTTCATGGTGTGTGGGGGATGCCATGAACAATCCTCAAATTGAGATGTTTGCTTGGGACTTCTTGAGTTGAGCCAAGACTGGGTTCTCCGGTTCTTTCTTCAAGTTGCTAGTTTTGGCCTTATTAGCCCTTGGCTATTCTACTGCTAGAGCCTTACTCTTGTAGTCTTTTCCACTTCTAGTTTCCATCACATCAACAAGTTTCTTTACAATAATCTCTGTGGGATAGTAGTCTTCATCATCACTATTTTTTAGGGTGATTATCCCTACCATAGAATCATCTTCTTCTTTTCATTCTCCTTCCCTGATTAGGGTGGAAAGTCGAGTTCCTCCACAAATATCCACAGCCCTGGCTCCTAGCTTCTTAACTGCATTGGAAAGCTGTTGGAATGCAGCGTCTACCGCCTTTCCAAAAGTTTCATTTGGCCCTATTTTCTCCAGATCATCCAACTGCTAATGGTAGTAACGATTGCTAACAGTTACTTCACCCAGTATGTTGTCAATTTCTTCCACTCTCTCCTACATTCTCAGTGTGTTGGAGTGCACTTCACATAGCTTTTCCTCCATCTCGAATGTGGATTTGTGTTCATCTAGATAAACTTGCGTTGGCACTCTAGATCCTTCATCACTTTCTGAATCTGACGTAGAATCATCTCCTCTCATACAGAGGGAAGGGTAAATGCCACTGTCAGATCAGCTATTAAATCATCACCACCAATAGGATAGACTGAGAAACATGTCAGATGTTCTGGTGAGTAGTCTTTGACTCATCATCATAATCATTGTACTAAGGCACTTGGTAATCATCCCAGTCTAGATACCCATCATCCTCTTGAGAATTAGAGTCATCTCCATCTTTCTCATCTTCATTTTTGTCCTCATCATTATCATCTTCTTCTTCACTAATTTCCCCCTCACTTGGTTCTTCCTCAGATTCTTTTGGACCATCAAATTCTTCGGCATCTAAACGCTCGTAGTATTTAGAGTATGGACCGAAATATTTCAATAGGGTTGGTCTTGTCATCACTGGCTCAAATTTTGACCAATCCTAACTCATCATCTTCTGGATCACTCCTTATGTGGATTAGGGAAGTGTATTCTTTGATTTTCTCACCTATGGTCAATGTGGCTAATGCTCTGAGAAGATCAACCGTAACTTCTTCAATTATTTCTGGATTGTCTTCCGAAGATATAATGGGATGAATTAGAGAAGTGGGATCACTTTATTGGTCTTCTCCTAATGCATTCACTGACCCTGTTAATGAGGTCATTTTTGGGGAATCTGGTAGTGCAAGCATATCCTTCCAATCATACCGGTCCGTCCATCCTTCTTTTGGGTTATACACCGAACCTTGAGAATGGGATTGGTATGAGGGTGATAAGGGATATGAAGTGGGATGGTATGAAAACGAAGTGATATGAGAGGTAGGATTTGAAGATTATGGGTGATAGGATGAAGAGGTTCTTCCACTTTGATGGTGGGGGAAAGGTTGATGATATGGCGGAGGTTGATAATATGGTGAAGGTGGAAGGTATAGTGGGGGTTGGTAATGTGGTGCTGTGGACCCTTCTGTTGATGAGGAAGGATGAACGACGGGTATCTGATTTTTTTATTCTTCATTCTCTTCTTCTGAGAATCCTTATGCCCTTTGACTCATGATTTTCTTATAAGCTCAAGCATTCATATGATTCTTCTGAGCTCTAGGTACAATAAGTTGAGTGGGATGACTCTCTATAGTTTTCTCATCCAGATTGTTCACATGATCAAGGAGTGGATTGGTGTTGACAATGGGAGGCTACTTAACCTTGACCTCAATGGTTCCATTATCTAACAGGTCCTGAATTGCATGATGTAGACCCAAACATCTTTCAATGTTGTGCCCCTTCTGAGTATGGTAGGCACAATATTCATGATCCCTATACCAAGCTGGAGGAGGGTTGCTGATCACTCTTGGAGCCAGTATCCCTAGCAATCCCTATTTCTTTAGCTTCTCATATGTTGCCATTACGGGCATTCCCAAGTCAGAAAACTGCCTTCTCGGAGGGTGCATCTACTTGTATTATGCATGGCTATGAAGAAGTGGCTGATGAGCCTGATTCTGAACTACACTCACCATATTAATTTCAGACTCTTCCCACGTCCGACTCGGGTGTTCTTACTTGCATCTTGGGAGGACCCTTGATACTGGGCCCCCCTTAAAACTCTATTCTCCATATGTGTACGGTGGCTATCAAGGCATCAAAATTTTGTAAATGCTGATAGTAAAGAATATCATAATTGGGCTTTGACAGGTTTTCTATCAACATCTCAACTTGCTCTGCTTCTGAAGGTTGATCTGCCATCTCGGTGGCCTTATTTCTAAACCTCATCAAGATGGCAGTGAATCCTTCTCTAGCTACTGTCTCAAAGTCTCAAGTTCTTGTCGCGTCACATCCACTTCGGTTTTGTATGAGTACTGTTTGGTGAAGACTTTCACCACCGTTGCCCAATTTTGAGTTTGGGATGACTCCAACTGTGTGAGCCACCTTAGTGCTGGTCCTGATAAGGTTAGCATAAAGACTTGCCCCATCTGGTTATCTACAAGTTGCCACAACTTGGCGATGCGAAGACTTTGAGATGAGGCTTGGGGTCTCCTGACCCATCAAACCTATCAGTTTGCCACTTGAATTTTTTAGGAAATAGGCCTTCCGTCCTTTTTTCCACTTGAATCATGTTCTCCAACTTCTCTAACTGCTCTCTGAGTTTCCTTTCTTTCTTCTTCTATGGAGGATCCATTCGGACATGCGGCAAACTCCTCTTCCTCATCTTCAATCACTACCCTGGGAAGAGGGACCCTAGAATAGACCCCTCATTTACCATTTGGGCGAGTAGGTGAAGGTCATCTTTAACCGATTGGCCTAACTTGCTCTAGTTCTCTTGAGTTAACTCGAGAAGAGTTCCCACGATAACCTATAGTTCCATTCTAATCCACATCTCCTGTAGCCGGTGCTGGCTCATTCCTAGGATCAGTTCTGGGAGGATTCTGAAGTGCATGCAATATCTGAGCTATCCCTCTCTTGACTTTAGCCATTTCTATTTGCAAGGTCTCCATGGGATGGACCCAGGCCTATTCGGGTGATTCAGAGTCCTGTGGATCCATACTAACTGGGTTGTAATCACTTGGTAGTAGACAATCTCAGAGAGATGACGAAGGTAACACTGGACTTAGGCGAGTCACTGATTACCCTGACGCGCCCAAAGGGATCATAGAGAAAACTTAAGGTGTGGAATTATGCCTAAACCAAAGGTGGCTTATTTTAGGATTCTTGAATTCCCAACCCCTTGTTCACACATTCACTAGATTAACAACCAACGATCCATCCAATGTTAGTCCGCTTAATGATAGGGTTCGATGCCCCTAGTCCACCCAATGTCGTAAGTGGGAGATTCATACAAATGGCTTGTCGAGAATATTCCCATAAGACATTCCATGTAATAAAGTCATGCTTTCCTTGCTCTTTTCCCACTAGGTGTCCTTCCTCCTGATTTTCTCAGGACTTCTCACTTGATGTGACTCTGACGGGATTGCCCTAGAGTCATGTATCTAGACATTCTTCTTAAGGAGGAGGGACACGTTTTATCCGAAACCTACTCAAGAAAGAAATTCTTTACGTCGGAAATATAATATAGGAATATTCCTTTTCAAGACCGTAAACAAGTTCTATAGTTAGCTTGTGGTGCTCCTAGCTTCTTCATCTATTTTCTACATGATGCGAGCATACGATGGGTGCAATAGGACCGACAAGGCTTCCTTGACAGGATCTATATACATAAGGTATGTGATCCTTTTGATATACCCGTAGGTATGAGATCAAGGGGGTGACTTCCTTGCCCATTACTCATGACTACACATGAGGTTAAGCAACTGGCCACGGGGTGGTGGAACCGTGAGTGATTGTGTGTAAAAGTGTAATGTAGGGTAAATATCTTTCAATCTCAGAGTGCCATAAAGTGCATGGACCTACCGGAGGGTGCTAGCACAATTATAGACATCCTCGCCGTTTGATGACACATTTAATCTCAGAATGTCATAAAGCATGCAGAACTCCCCGACGGTGCTGGCACAAATATAACATCCTCTCTGTTTGATGATACCTTCCATTCTTGTACAGGAAGTGGGCATCATATGCTCTAGAATACTCTCCATGACATACGTTGACCTCCCCGAGGGTGCAGGCATGAGAGGGAGTCCCTTGCTAAATGATTTCACTTCGAGCATGATGCATGATGCAGTTAGCGAATATAATTACAAACATGGGGTTATTTAAACATGTTTTCAAATAAATGTGGTGGAAAATGTTCTTCCATTTAAAGGTAGCATCTAGCATTGGTAGCTTGACATTTATCCCCAGTGGAGTCGCAACTATGAAGGTAGCGGCCGGAGATAGACTGATGTCTCTCTTCCCTTGGGGGTAAAAGGACTTGCATCCTGACCTCTGTCCTCTCTCTTTCTCTTTCATGTGAGGGGAGGGGTTTGTCTCATGTGTGTTTCGCTTGAGGGCCCCACACCACCATATCACGGCTCAGAGATACGTGGAGGCCTATTTCGTAAGAGTGTAAAATACATCATTTGAGATGGGGATTTCTTGATGGTCCAATATGGGGATCGGGATCATACAAATGGGGGGTTTGGAGTTGCCACCTAGGATTATGGGCCTAGGACCCGGGGGTGGGCCCAATTCCTAAGAGAAGGGCCCAAATTTTGGTTTGGTCTAGAGATTTAGGGTAAGTATCATGTGATAGAATTGGGAAGGTGTTAGGCACCCAATCTGCCCGGTTCAACCAGTCTTCCTACTAGATGTTTAAGAACGAATATTTTCCATAATTATTACTATTCCATATGCATAGCTAAGTTATCACACATATATACATTAATTGAATTCAAACTACTATATACACTAAAACAAGGTCTATATAAAGTCTACATGATGATGACTGGGTTGAGAAACTATACCTGAACTTAACCCCTATTTCGGGTCAAGAGGGGTGGGCCCCTAATTAGTACCAACTCGGACTATCTTTCGGATTCTCCTGGCATAGGGGAAGATGGTCTTGACCACCAACTTCCCTGCTTGAGAGATGCTGATTGTGATTGTATTTGGATAGGGTTCCGGCTAGGAACGGTTACTTTCGGATTTGGATTTGGACAGAGCTTTGGTTAGGGAAGGCTATTTCTGGGCTTAGGTTGAGGTGGCACTCTGGAAGAGCTTTCGCTGGGGATAGGCTAGGGGAGGGCTAGGCTAAGATGGCACTCGGCAGAGCTTCCATTAGGAGTGGCTATTTTTGGAAAGATTTCAGAGGCACTCAGACAGGTATTCTGCTAGGAACGCTATTTTTGGAAAGAAACGGATTATCCAAAAAATGGATTGAAGAGCTCCAAAGCCCCGAAGAACACTTTGAAGATCCGAATAGAGTTTTGGATCATGACAAAGATCTCTCCGTAGACCTGAAGAACATCAACGAGGGGGTTTCTACTTTGGGTAAAACTCAAGAACACTCAAAGGAGGGGGTTGAAGAACATACTACTTTTGAAAAAAAATTGGATCGGACTAAGAACTTGGATTGAAGATCTTCAAAATTCGAAGAACACTTCGAAGATCCGAACAAGATTTTGGATCTTGACGAAGATCACTCCGAAGACCCAAAGAAAATCAATAGGGGGAGGGGAGGAGAGTTTCACTACAAGGGAGTGGTGGGGTTTTAGTGTGTGAAATCCAAAGGAAGGGGGTATTTATAGGTTTTTCCGGCCAATGGAAAAGAGAAAATATCTTTATCTTTAATGGACAAAAGAAGGGTTCTTGCCTAAAGTGGGGGGATAAGGCTTTTATAGACTGGGTAAAAGAGGTCCTCGGACCAAAATGGGTGGGGAGGGCTTTTGTCCAATGGGTAAAAGAGGGGTTTAAGGGAGAGAGAATCCTTAGGAAAAAAGGGATATTTTGAACTTAAGTGGGTGAAGATGGAATTTCTTCACCCATTGGGTCAGGGGAACACCAATCCCAGCCATTGACGGTGGAGTGCGGGACCAGGCCGGAGTGCCCAAGGTATGGTCAGTTTAAGTAGGTGATGCAGGTGACATTATGGGTGTGCAACGGATGACGCATGGGTAATGGGGAAGGGGGTGCGGGCATGGTTAACGAGTATGTGCATGTATGGGCAGCAACTAGCGCATGTATGTGTGCTGGCTGGCCTACTCGCTAGCGTGCACCACGCGCGTGGGCTAGCCTGCTGGCCAGCATACATACAACAAGGCATGGGGGTGCATGGCAGCATGGGTAAGGCATGGCCGTGGGCCTGTGCCCAGAGGGGCGGGCATAGGCCAGTCGGCAAGGCAGGGGCAATGGGCATGGCATGGCTGGGTTTGGCATGACCACTGGCCTGTGCTCGCAGGTGGGCAGGCCAGTAGGCAAGGCAGTGGGTAGGGTATGCCTTGACATGGCCGCGGGTAGCAAGCACTAGAGTTCATGGCTGCGGCCATGGACGCTGCAGCTATGGGCAGCAAGCATGCGCTGCAGGTTGGCCGTAGGCTAGCAAGCTCGGGGTTTTTTTAGTAACGATTATGGGAGATTTATTGGTCTGATTTTGACGTTCCAAATATCGTCAGAATTGTATTTTTGAGCACTATCCATTCATATGGTCATCTATCTTGACTGGATTCCTTCGTATATAAAAAGTCAAAATTGGACCCTTTCTCTCCCGCACAAGGGTTTCTAGGGTTTTAGGTCCGAGAGTGTTTCTGGGCTATTTGGGTAGGTAGGGGATGAATTTTAGCGTGTTTGGGGTAGGTAGGGGATTTCCAAGTTTCCAGCGGGACTGTCCGTGTGTGCGACAAACGTGCGAGAAAGTGTAATTTTTGGGGATGGTTACAAGAGATCTTTCAGTCTAATTTTGACAAGTTATATATTGTCGAAATCATATTTCTAAGCACTATTCATCTATATGGTCATCTTGACTAGATTCCTCCATATATAAAAAGTAAAAACTGAACCCTTTTCTCTCCTGTGCGGGGTTTTAGGGTTTTTTCATCATCATCTCCATCAATCGGAAGCTAAAAGTCATGTCCAAGATCCATATTTCATCATAGCCGGAGGAGGGTGACAAAATTCGGTGTCCACAGTGATCGATTTGGAGAAGGGATTCCCCCTTCACTAGCCTATGTACCCCACACTACCTTGCTAGCGTACCCTACATTGCAGCTTCCCATTGGTCCAAAAAGGCATCTTTTTACTTTATTGGTCCAAAAAAATTACTTTTCCCCCCATTGGCTAAAGAAATTTACCCTCCACCCCATTGGTCCAAAATTTTATACTTTCACCCCATTGATTTAGGAAAATTACTTTTTACCACCATTGGCTAAGGAATTTTCTCTTTCCTCCCTATTGGTCTAAAAATTCTATAAATACCCCCTCCCTTTGGTTTTTCACACCAACATAACCCCATAACAACAAGTCTCCTAGTGAGCATCCCATAGTAGTGAAGCTCTGCCCTCTCTCCTACCCTTTCCCCCCATAAGGTTTTTCAAGTCTTCAGAGAGATCTTCATAAGATCCGAAGTGTTCTTTGGGCCTTCGAAACTCTTCAATCCTTTGCCTTCTTTGAGTGATATTTTTGTGTAGGAAAAGTTTCCCCTTAATCTCCCACCCCCCTTTGAGGTTCTTTAAGTCTTCGAAGAGATCTTCATAATATTCCTTCGAATCTTCGAAGTGTTCTTCCGGCCTTCGAAGTTCTTCAATAATTTAGGTTTCAACCCATTCCTAGCAGAAGCTCTACCTGAGTGTTACCTTAGCCTAGCCCTCCCATAGCCTATCCCCAGTGGAAGCTCTATCGGAGTGCCACCTCAGCCTTGCCCTCCTATAGCCTATCCCCAGCAGAAGCTCTACCGGAGTGCCACCTCAGCCAAAATCTAGAAGTAATCCATCCCTAGTGGAAGCTCTGCCAAATTGCAACCTTAGCCTAAGCTTGGAAGTAGCCTTCCCTAGCTGAAGCTCTGTCAGAAATCCAAAAGAAACCGTTCAAAGCAGGAACCTTGTCCGAATATTATCACAGTCAGCATCTCTTAAGAAAGGAAGTTGGAGGTCAAGACCATCTTGCCCTGAGCCGGGAGAATCCATAAGAAAGTTCATACTAGCATTTACCAGGGGATCCACCCCACTTGACCCAAAACAAGGGTCAAGCTCGGATCAATTTCTCAACAGAATTAGCACAATGTAGACTTTATATTGACCTTGTTTCAGTGTACATAGTTATTTAAATTTAGTCAATATATATATGTGATAACTTAGCCATGCATGCAAAATAGGAAAATTATGGAAAATGTTCTTTCTTAAGCATCTAGTAGGAAGACTGGTTGAACCGGGTAGATTGGGTACCTAACACTTTCCCAATTCTACAACATGACACTTACCCTAAATTTCTGGACCAGACCAACTTTTGAGCCCTTTTCTCGAGAATCGAGCCCACCCTCGGGTCCTAGGCTCATAACCCAAGGTGGCAACTCCAAACCCTTTTGCATGATCCCGATCCCTATATTGGACTATCATCAAATCCCATCTTAAATGACAAACTTTACACTCTTGTGAAATAGGCCTCCACATATCTTCAAGCGATGATACGGCGGTGTGGGGCCCGATCGTGAGCAAGCACACACGACACACCCCTACCTTATAAAAGAGAAAGAGAGGAGAGGAGAGAGGACGGAACGTGAATGCACAAAACACCATTTTTTGTGTCATCTTCCGGCTGCTACCCTCACAAGTAGCTTTTGTTTGATTGCAGGTTCTGTTGCCATGGTAGAGGTGGAAAACACTAGGGATTAGGTTCTACTGACAATCAACTTCTTGAAACCAGATCGTCTCCCATGTGGGAGAGAGCCCAGCTATAGTGGACAATTGGGAGAACCCTAGGCATGCACCCCAGCACCTAGGCCCACACCCCATGGGGTTCCCAACCACCAAATGCGCTGGGCTCTCTCCCTCACAGGAGAGAATGACCCAGAATTGAGGGATGATTTTGGTATTTAAAAAGTTAGCAAAAAAAAAATGGTATTTAATAGTTGGGTTGGGGATTGCTACATGGTTATGTGGCCATTGCAGCAATACAAGGACAAGCTAGAGAAGGCATACAAGCAATCAACTGGAATGGTGGCCTTTTCACCACCCTTGTGTTGGGTTGTAGGGTTGCATGATCAGGTAGGGATCTTTTTCCTTGAAAATTTTGAGAGCCGAATGGTAATTGGAAGTTTGCTTTAACAATGGTCATAATAGAGAAGTTTTTCACTTCATTTAAGGGAAATTGAAAAATTATATAATATATTTAGCCATTTAGGGAACAATAACTTCCTCCTTTGGTACCACAAAATTTCCACTCTATATAAATTCAAACACCACCTTCATGTAAAAAACCCCACTCATTTCTATAAAAGCACAACCTAACTCATTCCGTTCTTTGTCTCAATTCCACCATGATCATCCCATTCTTTTCTTTGTACTTCTAATAGTTGTATACTTCAGTGTAAGAAAGTGTTTGAATTTTAAAAGTAACTGCAAGCATACGGATCTGTGTAGCTAATGGGTCGAACATAAGGAGAGTAGCCACTTTCTTTTTAGCTTCTTTTAGAAACGTGAAAGTGTACGGATTAATTGATTGTGATCTAATTCTAACTACCGACCTAAAACAAATGCATCTAATAGAACGTCCTAACCAACACAACTAAAGAAATTGAAAATTGGAATTGAAAATAAAAATTGAACAACCTAACCATTGACATCTAACCCTAACCAATCGTCATCTAGGAATTTAAATACTCAAACCACGCAATTAAAAAGCAAATAACTAAAAGTAAAAGTGCTGAAAAGTAAATAAAAATACAAATAAAGGACACAAAGCCAGAGAGAGGCACACAAGTAGGTGTCTCTACTTAGCCCGAGGTATGCACCATAAATAATATGAGCTTTCCTACTTAACCAGAGAGTTCTCTTGCAAGGGCTTTTCTACTTAGCTTTAGGGGATGGGATGCAATATAAATAATCAAAGTAAAAGGATGGTTCCATAGCTAGAGAGGGGCAAAGCCAACACATGCATCTAGCCAAGGATCCTGGGGGAAAGGGAAAGCAATAATGTAAAACTAAAATTTTCAAACCTAATTCAAGAATTATGGGTAGAAAGAAGAGAGAATGAGAGGGGGGTAAGAAGAACACTGTAGAAGCTTACTTACCTAAACTTCCATACTTCAATCCTTAAATTAAAATAACTTGATTGATTTGAAATACTATTAGCCCTAAAAATCAGATCTGAACTAAATCAATCTAAAACTGCTAGGACTAGAGAAGACAAATCTAGAAGAGAAAAACTAAACTTAAAAGAGATGCTCCACAACTTGTTCTTGTCACCGAGAACTAAGCCTAGAACTAGAAATTAAAATTATTACACCTTTGAATAACTTGAATAATAAAATAAAAGGCTTGCATTAATCAAAATAAAAGACTTTCATTAATAAGAAAAAATATCACAAAAGTGCTTGCATAAAAAAAAACTAAGACAAAGAACTAAAGAGAAAAAGAGCACAACTAAAAACCTAGAAGAAGAGAGGAAGAGAGAAAACACTGAAAGAGAAGTGTGCCCTCCCCTTGTGTTGATTCTATTATATGGAGAATGAGGGAGGGAAGCCAACGATTTTAGCTTCTAAAAAGTAGGATTTTTTTAAGATTCTTCTTGACGAGGTAAAAAATAGGAGAGAAAAGAGAAAATAGGGGAGAAAAGACAAGAACGCCCAAGGTGATCTTCTAGGATGATTTTATGATGAGGTGGAGGGGAGAGAATGGATAAAAGAGAAAAAATAGGGAAGAGAAAAGTTCTCCATGATTTTTATTTTTTTCTTTCATTTTTTTCCTTTTTTTCTCTCTCTTCAAACTTGTGCACAAACCCCCTTTACATGATTTCTACCTTGCCTCTTGCTTTAAGCGATGAGTAGGTGAGAGAAAATATTCAAAAAATCTCCAGAAAAATAGCAACCAAGAGGTTCAAACTTGAGGCCGCCTAGTGAGCAAGGGATTTTTGCACACTACAACTCACCAACTACTCTAGGTAGTTGTTGTTACCAAAAAAGAATCTTCAATCACTCAAGGGGGGCCCATCGATCCTTATTGGTATTTGAAATATTCCTTGTACACTTGGGACAATTGCAAACGGGCTGGTTCTGCCTCACGGTTCAGTTCTGATCCATTATTATTTTTCTAGCCCGGAAAGGATAATCACTTGTACGAGTGACCAAACGAATGTGTACTTTTAATGCAACACGTCCATTTTGCTCAGAATTTTGTCATCTTTGCAGCCATGAAAAGAAACAAGACCTCTTTATGTGTAAAATTGGAGATATGACATCCGATAATCCTTAAGGCCTTGAAAATATAGAACCTACAAAAAGAGAATAAAACTCAAGGTAGTTCCATTCTAAATATGTAAAATGCATGCTTTACTACCAAATATTTTACACATAAATGTAGTCATTAGAATTCCCCCACACTTAGATTTTGCTAGTCCTCAAGCAAAACAAAAAGAAAAAGAATAAAAAGCAAAAACCTAACTCACTTTCATAGGAATCACGATTGCACTGCATGTGCAATAAGCTTTTAAACCCCTAGGTCACCCCTAGTGGATGAGTTGTTTCTCGTGAGTGTTTGCAGTGAATACACACCCAAAATTCAGAAAAAATGAAATCCTAACCTTGGCTAAAGGTAAGGGCCATATGGCCCATACTGATCCGGAGCAAAGATAATTTCTCTTACGCTTGATCTAGGGACCCCCACACTTGAATTTTTATTATCCCATATCAATTTCAGGCACAAGCATATTTTTTAATTTGGAACTCACATTGCCTCTTCCAAAACATCCTTATCTTAAGACAAGACCACTTGTGAAGTAATAGGGAACCTAGGACTAAGGCATTGGAGTATTTTTGACCAAACATGTTACCAAGGCATTGATGATATTTACAAATAATTTCTTGTAGGGTGGTTTTTTTTTTTTTTTTTTTTTTTTTTAAATAAACTCTATCCTACTCCACTAATGTTGGTCTGAATGACATGATGGAGCAAACACCAGACACCCAAGTTACTTTGTAGCTTTACATTTTGGATATGCCCACATAGACAATGATGCCAGAGTTCTTTCAGAAATTTCTTCCCTAAGAGTTTGAATCAAGACACCACGGTTCCTGAGGTGCAATGCCCTATCTAGTTCTAAGGAAGTCAACTCTTACTTTTTATTTTATATCACTTTCCACACTTCATTTAAAATTGTATATTTGTTAACTCATGCCAATCTAAAAGGACTCAACTCCAAATCAAGAGTACAAGGACCCCACAAACTTACATATGGTCTAACACCGTAAAACAAGGGTCTCTTATTTTACAAAAGAGAGTCCCACCTCAAGGCATAGGCTTGTTTCTTTTTTCTCAATAGGGTTTTTATATGTTCAAGATGGGTACCTTAATCAAAATTATTACTTTCATACATCAAGCAACCGAATGGTATGATCATTAGCCAAAATCCAAAGTAGAACTTCATCCTTAGGAAGCTCAAAAACAAAAAAGAAAAATAAGCAAAAACAAAGTGGAAAAAGCAAAAATTGGTTTCCCTGCCCCACACTTATGTCATGTAATGTCTTCAATGCATAGAAAGAATTAAAAAGCAAAGACAATGCAAGGGGTCATACCTAGTTAAAAGTTAGTCATCCGTGTAAAGAGGTTCATGGAGATCATGACATCTTCACTAGCAGTAGTAGAAAACTCAAGAACGGTTTTAAATGCTGACCATTAAACTTCAAAATTACCCTTGTATCTGAATTTAGAATCTCCAGAGCCCCATAGAGATATACAGAATGGACAATGAATAGGCCATCCCATTGGGATCTAAGCTTACTAGGGAAAAGGTACAATCA
Organism: Macadamia tetraphylla; assembly: GCA_022985045.1. Lineage (NCBI taxonomy): Eukaryota > Viridiplantae > Streptophyta > Magnoliopsida > Proteales > Proteaceae > Macadamia > Macadamia tetraphylla. Next base: position 24,473,440 of record CM040965.1, read on the forward strand.
AGAATTATACAATAAGACCTTATCTCCAATTGCAAAAGATTTGTGCAAAATATGTTTATCATGAAAGGCTTTGATCTTTTCCTTGTAAATCCAAGAACTTTTATAGGCATCATTTCTAAGTTCCTCTAACTCAGATAGTGTTGGAGCCTACGATGAATATCCACATCAGACAAATCAAAGTTGAGTTTCTTAATAGCCCAAAAGGCCTTATGCTCCAATTCAACTAGTAAGTGACAGGCTTTTTCATACACCAAACGGTAGAGAGACTGACATAAATCAATCTTGAATGCAATCCGATGGGCCCACAAGGCATCAATGAGCCTAAGAGTCCAATCCTTATGGTTGGGATTAACAATTTTCTCCAAGATTTGTTTGATCTTCCTATTAGACACCTCCACTTGGCCACTAGTTTAGGGGTGATAAGGAGTAGATAACTTATGGGTGATCACATAATTTTTCATCAAGGCCTCAAAAGGCGATTACAAAAATGAGTACTCCTATCACTAATTATAGCACGTGGTGTACCAAAGCAAAAAAAGATGTTTTGTTTGAGAAACTGGACCACCACTTTTTGGTAAATAGATTTATAAGGTATGGCCTCTATCCATTTTGAAACATAATCAATGGCCAAAAGTATGTACAAATTCCCAAAGGAATTAGGGAATGGTCCCATGAAATTGATTCCCCACATATCAAAGATCTTAACTACCAAAATAGGGTTGAGGGACATCATATTCCTCTTATTGATATAGCCAAAAGATGGGTAGGCAAGACAAGCCTTGCAAAAATCAAAAGCATCTCTAAAAAGAGTGGGCCAATAAAATCCACATTGGAGAACCTTTGTAGCAGTCTTCTTAGGTCCAAAGTGTCCACCACATGCATGATCAGGGTAAAAAGATAGAATTGAGTGCTACTCATGATCAGGCACACAATGTCTAATAATTTGGTCAGGACAAACTTTGAAAAGATAGGGATCATCCCTAAAGAAATGCTTAACTTGTGAAAGGAATCGATACCTATCTTAGGTGGACAGTGATCTTAAGTCACACCTGAAGCTAAAAAGTTGATAATGTCAGCAAACCATGGTTCACTAGACACTGTAAGTAACTATTCATCTGAAAAGTTCTCATTGACTGGAGAATCGACAGTCAAGGAATTGGGAAGCCAGGATAAATGGTCTGCAACTAGGTTTTCAACTCCTTTCTTATCCCTAATTTTCAAATCAAACTCTTGCAAAAGTACAAGCTACCTAATGATATGGGCTTTGGAATCCTCCTTTTGATCTAGGTATCTAAGAGCGGAATGATTAATATACATCACCACATGTGACCCAACTAAGTAATTATCGAAGCAAACACAACAGCTAAGAATTCCTTTTCAGTGGTTGTATAGTTGAGTTTTACATCATTTAAGGTCCTACTAGCATAGTAAATGACAGTGGGCAACTTATTAATCTTTTGACCCAAAACCGCACCTATGGTAAAATCTAAAGCATCACACATCAGTTCAAAAGGTTCAGTCCAAACAAATGGTTGAACAATGGTGCATTGGTCAACTCCTTCTTAAGTTGCTTGAAGGATTCTATGCACTCTTTAGAAAACTCAAACATTTGATCTTTAGTAAGTAGTGCAGTGAGAGGCCGGGCTAACTTACTAAAGTCCTTAATGAACCTTTTATAGAAGCCAGTATAGCCTAGAAAAGACCAGACATCCTTAACAAATTGGGGAGGTGATAAATTATCAATTAAATCCACTTTAGCTCTATCTACCTTAATTCCCTCCTTGGATACTATATGACCTAAAACAATACCAAATTTAACCATAAAATGGTGTTTCTCCCAATTCAAAATCAAATTCTTAGATATACAACTTTTTAAAACTAGGGAAAGATGGTGAAGACACTCAGAATAAGAATTCTCATAAATTGAAAAGTCATCCATGAATACTACCAAGAATTTTTTGACTATGTTAGGAAAGACACTCATCATGCATCATTAAAACGTAGCAGAAGCATTGTAAAGCCCAAAGGGTATATGCCTTTAAGCAAATGTTTCATATGGGTATGTAAAAGTGGTCTTATGTTGGTCATCTAAAGCAATTGGAATCTGGTTATAGTGTGAATATCCATCAAGAAATAGTAGTATTCATGTTCAGCTAACCTCTCTAACATCTGGTCTATGAATGGAAAGGGAAGTGGTCCTTCCAAGTTGCCATATTAAGTTTCAGTAGTCTATGCACACTCTCCACCCTATTTGGACACGGTTGGAATTAGTTCATTGTTGGCATAGGGAACTACAGTAACACCAGATTTCTTGGGCACTACATGAACTGGGCTTACCCATTGGCTATCAGAAATAGGATAAATTATTCCATCATCCAAGCACTTTAGGATCTCTTTCTTAATGGCTTCCATCATTACTAGATTAGCTCCTCTTTAGGGTTCCATGGATGGTTTGGAATCCTCCATAAGATGTATATGATATTATACAATAGAAGGGCTTATACCCTTGATGTCAACCATGGTCCAACCTAGGGCTTCTTTACTGTCTTTTAACACTTTGAGTAATTCCTCTTCTAGGTTAAAAGTCAAATCTAAAAAAATTATTACTGAAAGAGTCTGGTCAGGCCCTAGAAAAGCATACCTCAAATTAGATAGAAACTCCTTAAGATCTATCTTAGGGGGCTCAACTATGGAAGGTTTGAGAATGGAATTGGAAATGGGTCCTAAGGGCTCCATAGGTGTGTTAAGACTCAAGACTTTAGAAAAGAAAGTTTTGCTATCATCATCCAACTCATCCATACACTCTTGGAATTCTGAATCAAAATCAATATCAAAGTTGGTAATTAAATCATCAAAAAAATCTAGAAAATCCTTAAGCATATTGATCTCTTCTTCCATATGTGGTTGTTTGCCTATCCTAAACATGTTAAACTCAATAGTTTGGTTGCTAAAAGATAACCTTAGGAAACCATTCTGATAATTGATTAATGCATTACTAGTAGCCAGGAATGGTCTTCCTAGAATTATTGGGATCTCATCCTTGGTTGAGAAGGGCTTCCTATCTAACACAATTAAATCAATAGGAAAAATAAATTCCCCCACCTTAAGTAAGACATCCTCAACCATCCCTTTAGGAATCTTAGCAGACCTATCTGCTAATTGAAGAGTAGTTCTAGTGGCTTTCAATTCTCCCAATCATAGTTGCTTGTACACATAGTAAGGTAAAAGATTCACACTTGCGCCAAGATCAAGTAAGGTATGCTCAATGTAGGCATTTCCTATGACACAACCTATAGTAGGGCTCCCTAGATCCTTACACTTGGCTGCTATAGGTTGAGTAATTATGGAACTAATTTTTCCCACCAAGAACGCCTTTTTGGGCACACTAGTGATACGTTTGTATGTACACAAATCTTTCAGTTTGCATAGGCAAGGATCTGAGATATAGCATCCAAAAGAGGGATGTTCACTTCTACCTTTTTGAAGACTTCTAAAATATTATCCATAGAAGCAGTCTTCTTTTTGTTTACTAACTGATTCAGAAAGGGGACAGGAGGAATATAAGGACTATTAGGGTTTTCTCTTTTTCAAAAGAATCATTTTTGGTTTCCTCAACCAAATCATCTTTAATTTCTTTAGGTTCATCAGACGAACCTAGAACAGGAGGCACACTTGTGTCCTCCACAGAAGGAGAGTTAATAGGAGTAATAGATGGGAAAGATTTAGGAACACTCTGTTGGTACTCTTTACCACTCCTAAGGGCATAAACAGCATGACATTGGTTGGAGGGTCCTTGTTGGGTCTGACCTTGTACTACATTCAATGATGCATTAGTTGGTGCTTCTGAACTAACCGGCTAATAATGCCTAGGGTTAGGCTCTAGTCGACTGGGAAAATTTCTCTCTCTCTCTCATGCAAAATTGAGACAACTTGGGTGAGTTCTCTCATCAGATTTTGATGGCTTGTCATGAAGAGGGCCATATTCTTTTCCAATCACTTACTCTACTTGTCTCTCCAGTGTTGGTAAACCCAGGGGGTTGCTGATAAGATGATAGGAGAGGGGGCCTAGGGAAACTAACCCGAGGTGCTACATTTGGCCTAGGAAAAGTATTTTGGGCAAAAGGCTATTATGCAAAGTGAAGCCTTTGGGGTCCAGGTTGACCTTGACTATGGAAATTGGAAGGCCCCGCTTGGTTGCTCTGGTTCTAGGAGAAATTTAGTTGATTTCTCCATCTTGAATTGTAAGTGTTACTATATGGATTATTCTAATATAGGGCATCAACTCTGTCATTAGAAGTGCCCTCAGAGGTGTTGGGGCATTCTTCTATAACATGTCCAGGGGACTGGCACTGGTTACACATCTTAACCATATTAACTGATTGTGGCTCTCTAGTAACAATAGCCTCAATCCTTTTGATTAGGCTATCCAAGTGGGCTTCTTTGGTCACTATCCCATCCATAAAATATCCTTTTCCTCCTATGGTTCTTTCACTCTCTTGGGTTGATTCTCACTCACGGGTTTTGTCAACTAAGTCAAGTAAGAATTCCCAAGCCTCCTTCATCTGTAAAGGATGTAAATCCCCCATGGCACATAGATTCTATCATTTGTTTAGTTGGGTAATCAATACCCTCATAAATTATTTGACATAAATGCCATAAATCTAGGTCATAGTGAAGGCATTCTTGGAGTAGATCCTTGAATCTCTCTATAAGTTTGGAAAAGGACTCACTAGGCTTTTGCCTAAACTAAAGGATATCACGTCTAATCTTATTGGTCTGGTGAGTTAGAAAAACTTCTTGAGGAAGACAACTGTGAACTGTTCCTATGAGGTTATGGAATTTGTGAGTAACTCATACAACCACTTCTTAGCTTGGTCTTTCAATGCAAAAGTGATGGGCCTAAGCTTAACAACATCATCAGACTATTTAATTAGAACACATACCTCTTCAAATTCTCTTAGAAATAGGTATGCATCCTCAGAGTTCAGCACATGGAAGTGGGGCAACATAGTGATGTATTGGGATTTGAGCTCAAAATTATTGCCCTGGGCTTGTGGTAGATCTATGCAGGAAGATTGGGCTGCTCTAGCAGGGTAGAAGCTATCTTTCAAAGATTTAGGTAGAGGGTTTTGCTGTTGGACCCCCATATTGAAAGGTATTGATGAAAGTATAGGTAAATGGTCACTACTTGTTGGATTTCTTCTTTCTAACGATTCTCAGTATTACGTACCAATCTAGCACTCATGCAACAGAAAACTACCCATAACTAGAATAAGACAAGCACAAAAGAATGAAATTTATTTTATTTTATATTTTTATTAAATTTTTGGGAGCTTACTGGCAAGGATCCAGGGTTACTTAATTCCTGAGGTACTGCTATAGGGCGAAACCCATCTTTATCATACTATGTGGCTTGACGACCTCCACCGATACAACTGTTATTTCAAATTGTTCTTCTCAGGAATTCAATAAATGATAAAAGAAAAAGAAAACAAAGCACTCCTATTTACCAAAAGAAAACGAAAAATAACATGGAATTGTCTCCCGACAACGGCGTCAAAAACTTGTTTGAGATTTAAAGGTAACTGCAAGCGTACGGATCAGTGTAGCTACGATCGAACATAAAGAGAGCAGCCACTTTATTTAGCTTCTTTTAGTAATGCAAAAGTGTAGCGTTTGATTATTGTGGTCTACTTCTAACTACTGTCCTAACACAAATGCTTCTAAAAGCGTCCTAACCAACACATCTAGGGAAATTGGAATTGAAATTGCAATAAAAATTGAACGACCTAACCATTTGTCTTCTAGGAATTTAAATACTCAAACCACGCAATTCAAAAGAAAATAACTGAAAGTAAAGGTGCTAAAAAGTAAATAAATAAAATAAAAGGAAAAAAAGCTAAGAGAGGCACACAAGTAGGTATCTCTACTTAGCCCGAGGGATACACCATAAATAATATGAGCTTCCCTACTTAATCAGAGAGTACTCTTATAAGGGCTTTTCTACTTGGCTTTAGGGGAAGGGATGTAATATAAATAAGAAAGTAAAAGGATGGTTCCATAGCTAGAGAGGGGCAAAACCAACACATGCATCTAGCCAAGGACCTTAGGGGAAAGGGAAAGCAATAATGTAAAACTGAAAATTTAAAACCTAATTTAAGAATGATGGGTAGAAAGAAGGAGGAATGAGAGGGAGGTGAAAAGACTACTGTAGAAGCCTACTTACCTGAACTTCCTTACTTTAGATCTTGAATTAAAATAACTTGATTGATTTGAAATACTACCACCCTAAAAACTAGATCTGAACTAAATCAAATCTGAAATTGCTAGGCCTGTAGAAAACAAATCATGAAGAGAAAAACTGAACTTGAACGAGATGCTCCACAACTTGTTCTTGCCACCTAGAACTAAGCCTAGAACGAGAAAGTAAAATTATTACACCTTTAAATAACTTTAACAATAAAATAAAAGGCTTGCATTAATCAAAATAAAATACTTGCATTAATAAAAAAAAAATTACAAAGAGTACTTGCATAAAAAACAAAGACAAAAGAACTAAAGAGAAAAAGAGAGTACAACTAAAAACCTAGAAGAAGAAAGGGACAGAGGGACACCCTTTTAGGGTTTGGTTGACTCCCTTTCATAGGGAGAGGGGAGGAAGTAGAGGAGGAGCCCATGGGAGATCCTCTTGGATGATTTTGACAAGGTGGAGGGGGGATTGGGAGATAAAATAGGAAGTAGGGGATTTTTTTTTCTTGCCTGTTTTTGCTATATTTTTTTTTCTTCTCTTTTGTGTGCAACCACTTAGCCGAATTTGTGTGATGAGGTGGAGAGAGAGAGAGAGAGAGAGAGAGAGAGAGATCATAGGAGAGGAGATCTCCCACGATTTTGGTTTCCTCTTTTTTTCTTTCTTAAACTTGCGCACAAACTCCCCCCCCACCCTTTGGACGATTTTTTTTGTTTGGATTTGGACAATATTCTATTTTAATGAAAAATTCCTTCCGTGCCCCCTATCTTTAAGTAAGTAAAAAATAGGAGAGATAAAATATTCTAAAAAAATCTCTAAAAGATGGCAGATAAGAGGTTTGGAACTTAAGACCTCCTGGTTAGAAAGGGATTTTTGCATACCACAACTCACCAACTACGCTAGGTAGTTGTTTCCAAAAAAGAATCTTCAATCACTCAAGGGGGGTCCATTGATCCTTGTTAGCATTTGGAATATTCCTTGTATACCTAGGATAACTGCAAACGGGCTGGTTCTGCATCTCGGTTCAATTCTGATCCATCATTCTTTTTCTAGCCCGAAAAGAATAATCACTTGTACGGGTGACCAAATGGATGTATACTTTTAATCTAACATTTCCATCTTGCTTAGAATTTCATCCTATTCTCAACCATAAAAAGAAACAGGATATCTTTAAGTGTAAAATTAGAGATACAGTGCCCGATGGTCCTTAAGGCCTTTAAAATATAAAACCTGCAAAAAGAAAGTAAAACCCAAGGTAGCTCCAATCTAAATATGTAAAATGCATGATTTTATACCCTAGATTTCACATATAAATGTGCTCATCAATAATGCTTGGAAAGATGATTCTAATGATATATCGTACATGAAAATTGGCGGACCCGTGGGGCCGTCCATGTAGGCTCGTGGATTTGTTTTGGAGACCTGTAAGAGGGAGGGGTTGACACCTATAAATAGTGTCTTCCTCTCACATTAAAACAAAGACCAAGGTATGGCCAATAGAGACGGAATAGAAGAGAAAAGAGAGAAGAAAAGAAGAGAAGGAGTGGCATGAAGGAATTCCTCCGTCCCCACCCTCGAGGAGCACACCAAAGCTTGGAGAGCTACTAAAGGCCTAGATTCCCCAAAGGAAAGGAGCAAGCAGCCGATGTCAATCCCGTCTGAGCCAAGGATCCACACTAGAGCTGCCAGAGCGCCAGCTGGGGCCCATCCCCTCTTGACACGGAATAGGGGTCAAGGTCAGGTATATTTCTAACAGAGTAGTCATAATGTAGATTCTTCATTTAAATAGTTTGTATAATATTGTGATTAATATTTAGCCATGCTTGTGGGTTAGGACATAAGAAAGGGGAATATTCAAAAATCAACATCTAATAGGAAGACCGGTTTAACTAGGTGAAATGGGTGCCTAAAACCTTCCCAAATTCATAACCTAGCACTGACCCTAATCTCTGGACTAGACCGAGTCAATCTTGGGTCCTAGGCCCTAACCCTAAGTGGCAACACCAAATGTTTATTTTTATTCTTAGATTATACCCAAGGCGGATAGCCCCGCAAAATAGGCCCCCCACATGTCTTTGAGTGAGGATACAGCAGCTCAATGGCCCGTGGGAGGTGGCCCTCATCCCCTCCACTATGGCGACTCCACTAGGGACCGCCAAGCTTCCAATATTAGATGCTACTGTCAAATGCAAGAATATTCCCCTTATTGTATTTGTGTGAAAACATGTTCTGCTAACCCATGCTTGTAAGTGTATGCACTAACCACATCATGTATCGTGCTTGATATACTTCTGAGAACAGTGCATGATATACTAAGTATTCTGAGATCACATCATACCTGCTTCTTGTTCAAGAATGCTTAAAGCATAATCTTGCGGCAAGGATGTCCATTATCGTGCCAACACCTGCGGGGAAATCCGTGCACCTCATGGCATTCTGAGATCATACGGTAGTACTTTTGCATTATACATTTGCACATATTCATAGCACGGTTACATCCACCCTCATAGCCAGTTGCTTAACCTCGTGTGTAGTCATGAGTAATGGGCAAGGATGCTACCCCCTTTATTCCGTACCTCCAGGTATATCAACAGGATCACATACCTCGAGTATATAGATCTTGTCAAGGAAGCCAGTTCGGTCCTATTGCATCCACTACATCCTCACATTATGTAAGAAATAGATGGGGAACTCTAGGAGTTCCACAAGCCTATGTAGATTTGTGTGAGATCTTGGTTGGAGTGTTTTTATGATGTATCTGAGTTATTGGGAATATGCTCTCTCTTGAGTGGGTTATCAGTTAAATATTCTTTCCCAAAAATAGGAAATGACACATCGATGGTTTAGCACGTGTGATTCTAGGGTTATTCCCATCAAATCATATGAGATGCCAAACCATCAAGGAGGTGCATTCCATGAGTGTCAAGAGGGGAAAGAATCATCAAGTGGGATAAATAATAGAGAGTATAACCCGGCAATATAGGATACCTTATAAGACCACATTTTGCTAAGATCACCCATGTTTGTACTAACCTTGTATGAAACAAAAAAAAAAAAAAAAAAAAATAAAACAAAAACAAAAAAAAAAAATCAAAAAGAAATTAAAAAATTCAAACAAAAAAATCTAAAGCTAAACCTATTTTGTGGATCAGGTACGATTCCAAGCCCAATAGGTCCCCCGTCGCCCGTGTGGACTCGTCAAGGTAGCCGATTGACTCACCTAAGTCTAATATCACACTGGTCAGACAATCTATTGTCAGAGAGTCAAAGCCAAGTCAGGATGGAAGCTTTTGCCAGGACCCAGTCAGTGGTGATGCACCGGAGCCAGCATGGGCCATCCCTTAGAAGCTATGTAAGCTGAAATGGCATAGATCCTACAGGAGATTAGGAACCATCTAGGGCTGATCCTACCCTAATCAGAATGAGAATGTTGCCAGAAACTCGAAAAGGGTGGATCCTATTTCAGGAGAGCCACAATGGCCTAGGGTGGCCACACCAAGAGGGACCTCTATGGTATGTAATGCCAAACCCAGGATTGTCATTGATGAAGAAAAAGAAGATTTTTCTGCCCATATGCAAAGTGATCTTCCAAAAATGGAAAGGGAACAGAAGATGAGAGAGCAGCTGAAAAAATTAGAAGGCCTGATCTGGAGTAAAAGCTAGGAGGGGTAGATCACGGATCATAATGAGATGAGTTTCTTCTCCGGGACATGGGTTCTTGAGAAATTCAAATGGCAGACTAATCAGTTTGATGGATCAGGGGACCCAAGGCACATTTAAAGGTTTTCATGAGTATTTTCAAGTCATGGCAGCTTATAGATGAGCATAAGGGGCAAGCATTTATGCTAACATTGTCAGGGTTTGCATTGAGATGGCTAACACAATTGGAACCCGCATAGACTCGATTTAACTGATTTACAGAGTTTACCAATGGTTTATCTGGCTGTTTGTGCATTTGCACCTCCACCATCATTGAGCACGATGGCGGCAGTACATCCTCATGGTGATAAAATTTGGGGAGATCTTTTCTTTTCCCTTCGGCCTTCGCACAGACCTCGGCCAAAGAGGGGCTACCTGTAGACACCCAATTTTGTCACCCACCCAGGCAGTGATGACATATAGGGAATAGCCATGGTTCATGCTCCACATCAGAAAGGAATCTTGGCCTTTGGTGATGATCCAAGTAACAGCAATGACTTGAGAATCTACCCTAAACCCTAATCTAATCTGAAACCAGAAAGTGGCCCGAATCAGCTTGAAACCCTAATATAGCTCGAAACCCTAATCAGACCCTAGGCCAATTTCGGATCCAATCTTGTGGCATTCGATTCTAGGATGTTATATATTAATGGATTGATTCTAAGTACTCTTCGATGGTGCGGGAATGGAATGAAAAAGGATTTCCAGAAAAACCCCCAATTGACAAAAGGGCAAAGTTTCCTCTTTGCTATTCACAACTTTTTAAGCAAGTATGGAGCCCAAAATCGATACCATTAGATAGTGCTCAGAAAGAGATTTTGATGATATATCTCACGTGAAAATTGGACTAATGGATCTCCTGGAATTAGTCCTGGAAGTCAGAATAGGGATTAAGGGACCCAATTTTTTCCCAGGACCCATTTTTAGGCCAGACCCGCAAGGAACCCACACCAGCCCTTCCAGGACCCATACGGGCCTATACAGATCCCTAAGGGACCCGTAGGGTCTTTTCTTGAGAAGGATAGAAAAAATTTAAAAAAAAAAAGAGAAAAAGTAGAAATAATAAAAAATGGTTTTCTTAAGTAAAAATTACCTATTTTTGGAAAGTTTTGGGACGGATCCGTCAAAGCATTGACGAACCTATCGATTTTAAATAAAAATGCAAGGAAATTAATTTTTGGAAATTAAAATTGGTGGACCCATGGGACCATCCATGTAGGCCCGTGGAGGGGTTGACACCTATAAATAGTGTCTTTCTCTTTCACATTAAAAAATAGACTAAGGTACGGCTAAGAGGGAGAGAATAGAAGAGAAAGGAGAGAAGAAAAAGAAGAGAAGGAGTAGGGTGAAGAATTCCCCCACCCCCCACCCTCGAGGAGCACACCAAAACTTGGAGAGCTATTAAAGGCCTACATTACCCAAAGAAAAGGACTAAGCGGCCATGGTCATTCCTGTCTGATCTAGGGATCCACACTAGAGCCGCCAGAGTGTCATCTGGGGCCCTTTCCCTCTTGACCCGGAACAAGGGTCAAGGTCAGGTATATTTTCTAATAGAGTAGTCATAATATAGATCCTTCATATAAATAGCATGTATAATATTGTAAATTAATAATCTGGCACTTACCCTAATCTCTAGACCAACTGAGTCAATCTGGGGTTCGTCCCAGTGGATCGAGCCCACATCCTGAGTCCTAGGCCCTAACCCTAGGTGGCAACACCAAATGTTTATTTTTATTCTTAGAATATACCTAAGGTGGATAGCCCCATGAAATAGGCCCCCACGTGTCTTCGAGCAAGGATGCGGTGGCTCGGCTGCCTGTTGGAGGTGGCCCCCATCCCCTCCACACTACCATCTTGGGCGTACCACACGAGTCAAACGGGATGGCAAGTGTAAGAGTAGAAGGCAGTAATACGAGCCCAGATGAATGATCTGGTCCCAACCAAGCTACATACCCAGTCAACAGCTAATACCTAGGTCAGGAGTAGCCTAATCAACTGATGTTATTGAAGAGGTCATTACCGAGCAGCTAGTCAACACCAGCATATCGAAGGCGGAGTGTGTAGGGTAGCCGTGCCATATTTAAACAACTAATGGCTGAGAAAATGCCATAACCATGACCGCAACAAACCCAGGACCTCACCTTCAATCAAGCGGCAAGAAACACATGCAATTGGTCACTCAGAATAAAGTTGGTCGACAATAAAACCACTTGATCTAGGTCGCTCGGCATATGAGTCCTATGGGTTTCCATATATAATACAGCCTCTTAAGGGCCATCCTAATCTATTATGTGATTTACTAGTATGGTACAGGCTTATCCTAGTAAGGAAAGGGCTCTCAAGAGGATATCGAATCCTCCCTAAAAGGAAGGATATCTCACTACATCCTCTGGGATATGGGAAATACACGAAGCTCCCATAATCAGGATGCCCTCATTATTCACTCTCCTAATACAACTCTTGCCATATGGACTTCTACAAGCACTAGGAAGTTGCCAGATTAGGACTCTCTTCGTGGCCGCCATCCCTTAGCTATAAATACGTAGGTAAACCACCCTTTCAGGGGATCAAAACTTTTCAATTCTTACTGGAATTATGGTTGTAGAAATATCTAACTTAAACATTGGAGAGTGCCCCTCGAATCAGCCTAACGCTCACTCTCTTGTGTTTTTTCTTCTATATACGATGTGAAAACAGTTGAAGACGATATATACTATAATAGATTGGCATCATCCATGGGAGACGCTACTAATCAAGCGACCCACTCAAACCATAAATTTTCATAGCAGACATTCTGTATCTCCTTCTCCCGCTGCACAAGGAGGACAAGGAGGTAAATGGAATCAAGCAGGCAGGTGAGAGTTGAGGATCTTCCTCCGATGATGCCCCAAGTTGGCTTGTCTCACCCAGAGCAAGGAGAGAGCCACCAACAAGCCAATGGGCAAGTCCCATTGATAGGATGATCCCTACCTCCACCTCCACCACTCGTTTTGCTGAAGCCTAATGCACTGGCCACAAATGTATAGGCAAATGAATTACAAATAAAACTATTGGAAACCAATGACATATTCCATAGGTTTCTCTGCCAATTTGTTCAGCCTTGTCAAAAGGAGGACTACCTCCCGCTCCACCAACCAATGGGCAACATCGAAGGCCAGCGATCAACCAACGTAATGCCGTAGGTGGGCTCCGCGAATAAGCGATGTCCAAATCTTATGCAAGCCGAGGGAAGATGCATGAAACCCCTTAACATATATTGAAACCCTCAGCCCTCCAGACCTTCAGGAGCCGTCAGTAGGCACTTACAAGGAAAAAATAGGGGGGACCAACCAGTAGAGGCGTGGATTCCATATAGATCCACAAGAAGATCCACTTCACGAGGTTGAAGCTATACTTGCAGGACTGACCACCAGAGGGAGAAAATGTTAGAGGGGTTAATCCACCACTGAGGGTCAGCCCAAAAGGAGCGACCCATTTGGGAAATGGATTCCCATAAGTGTGTGGATAGGACATGATTGCTCACTTGATCAAATTGGATATATAGGACTTCGATGTCATTTTAGGCATGGATTGGTTATCTGCCTATCGAGCATGTGTTTTATGTATAGAGAAGAATATTGTGTTCAAGCCTCATAAAGGAGGTGAATTTTTGTATAAGGTAAGAAGGAAACGAAACCCAAAAAGCTAATTGTATCTGCACTCGAAGTATCAAAGTTACTAGATCAAGTGTGTGAGGCTTACATGGCATATAGAGTGGATACAACTAATGTAGAGCCCTGCTCTTTAAACCCAATTTATTGACCGATTGGTTCGATTTAGTCTTGCAGGGTCCGAACCAGAACAGGTTAACGCTGGTGCCTTATGGTACATGACGGCAAGGGTGACATCAAATGTGGTTTGGCGAGCCAAGATTGGGCCTGTACCCTAAGTGATTCACATGCCTAAGCCATGCCCTTGCATATATTATAAGACCACGTATGAATAAGAAAGGTACGTTATCATATTTGAATGATAAGAACTTAGTCTACAACGCATGGTGAGAGTAAGATTTGTTAAGATTCCTTTTCCTTCAAAATACAGCAAAGTTGGCTTGTTGGCCAACTGGTGGGTGTCACTGATAGGTGCGAGACCCACTAGTGTGACCCACCTGTTTGGGTAACGTGGACCTCAACATGCCTAGCTTAGGTGAGCATGTGTGTTTTGGATTCCTACCGAAATTAGGTCATGTATGGCTGAATATGTCAATTATTTCATTCGAAAATGTGATTTAATGTGTTTTGGTTAATAAATAAGCAAAACCAAATGGACCTTAGAAGATATTTATTGGCCATGGTATGAATAGCACTTATACTTTCTCTCTCTCCCATTTATGATTTTTAGCAAAGGTTGGTAAAAGGAGTAAAGAGCAGGGAGAAAGGAGGAAGAAGAAGAAGAAGAGTAGGAAGAAGGCTTTCCCCCTTGGATTCCATAGCCACGTTTTACCTTTTCGTCATCGATATTGTCATCGGTGTCTTGAGATCTACATATTGACGTAAGTAACGCCATAAACCCTTAAGATGTGATAAAACCCTTCTGTATGTAGTTGAATATAGAGAATAATGGAATCATTGTGTGATTTCTTTGAAGGATTTAAGAAGGGAAACAAAGAATAGGGAGTTATTGAAGTGGCATTTGAGTTTGAGAAGAGGATTCCAAGATTTGGGAGTTTTTCAAGTTAAGGTATGATTTCTTTACCCAAATCTTATTAATGGCTTAGATCCAGGGAACAATCAAGTAGGTGAGATTTAGATGGTGTGGAAAATGAAGTGGGAACCACCTTATTGGATTTCCAAGAGGTGATATGAAGGAAGGAAGGAAAACAGTAAAACCCACAGAATACCAGCGGGTGGTCAAACCTACTAGTGTGAACCCCTAGTCTTGCCTGGGCTTCTGACTCAACCAGTGGGTAAGACTGGCGGGTGCCACACCTACCAGTGTGACTTGCCTATCTTCTCTAGGTCTACCAATGGGTAACATCGATAGGTGCCACACCTATCAGTATGACCCGCCGGTCAAGACAGTTTGCATAGATGGGTTCTCCTACCCACCTATATGACCCACCTGTAGCCCAAATGAGATCCGCTTAAGCTCAAACTCACTAACAACCTTCTCCACGCTATTATACGTGTCATGAATATAACCTACGTCATATATGATCCTGAATTGGACACATTCTAAACTTCTTATCTGTGTTAGGTTTTGAGATACTCGTCTTACTCTAGATCTTACCCGTACCTCGAGTGTAAATTCTTCTACAAGAATAAGTAAGTGAGGAGAGGACTTTGAACTTATTTTGGGAGTGTTTTTTGCATCTTATGCATTCATAAACTATATTGACATTCCAATTGTCATTCCCATGCATATGTTTCATATATGAATGACACATTTAGAACTGAACATGTTGTATCTTAAATTTCTAAGTGCATGTTATTTGTTTGGAAATCTTGAGAATGGTTTTATCATATGATGATTATGGTGATGATTTACCGAACATGTGTGGGATTTCTAGATTAGATGCCGTAGTTGACTTGGAAATAAATGCATTCGTACACCATGGAATGGGACACGAAAGTACTATGTAATTGTACTGTTTGAGATTTAAAATGTAACCACAAGCGTACGGATCAGTGTAGCTACGGGTCGAACACAGGGAGAGCAGCCACTTTATTTTTTATTTCTTTTAATAATGCGAAAGTGAACTGATTAATGGTTGTGATCTAATTCTAATTACCGTCCTAAACATATGTATCTAAAATAACGTCCTAACCATTCGTCATCTAAGAATTTAAAGGCATAAGCCACAATTAAAATTAAATAAATAAATAACTAAAATAAACAACCCATGCAATTAAAAATAAATAAATAAATAAATAAATAAAGAAAAATGCTGAAATAAAAATAAAGTAAAAGAAAGGGATAAAGCTAGAGAAAACTCACAAGTAGGTTTCTCTACTTAGCCGAGGATGTATCATAATATGAGCTTCCTACTTGACGAGAGTCACTCTTACAAGGGTTACTCTACTTGGCTTAGGAAAGGAGACAATTAAAATAAAAGTAATAAATTGATGGTTCTATGGCTAGGAGGGCAAAGCCAACACATACACTAGCCATGAACCTTGGGGAAAGGATAGCAATAATGTAATGACTGAAAATAAAAATCCTAAATTAAGAAAGAAAGGGTAGTCAGAAGAGGGAATGAGAGGAGGGAGAGAAGATTACTGAAGGAGCCTACTTAATTGAATCAATGCTTGAACTTGGAAAAAAATTGCTCCACGGCTCGTGATCTTGTCACCTAGGTCTAAGCCTAGAACTATAACTTAAAAAATTACAACTCAATTGCATAAATCATAAACATAAAAAGGCTGAATAAAAATAAAAGAGTGCTTGCATTAATTGATAGCAACTAAAAAAAAACTAGAAGAAGAATGAATTATCTCCCCTCCTCTTATATGAGTTGTATTTATAGGGAATGGGGAGGTAGGGTAACAAATTTCTCTTTCCTAAAAGAGAGAAATCCACAATTGGTTTTGAGATCTTTTGAGACCAAAAGTGCTAAGGTGGAGGAGAGAGAAGAGAGAAATAAATTTTGAGAAATTTCCTATAATTTGTTTGCTTATTTTCTTTCCTTTTTTTTTTCTAATTTATTTCTCTTCTTTTTCTCCCTCCAAGGAACGATTTTCTTCTTGCTTTATGTGATTTGGACAATCTTTTGGTGGGTGATGATGTGGAGGAGAGAGAAGATTCGGATAATCTTTATTTCTCTCCTTTTTTTTTTCTTTCCTTTTTTTTTTTTCTTTCCTTTTTTTTTTTTTTCTTCTTTCACAGGAACCCGTCCATGATTTTGCTTGCTTCTAATTTGATGTGGAAATCCCCTCCATGCCCTTAGTGCTTTAAGTGAGTGAAAAGCAGAAAATCTTCAAACAAAATTCTCTAAAAAAAACAACCATGAGATTCAAACTTGAGACCTCTCGATGAGTAAGGGAATTTTGTACACCATAGCTCACCAACTACGCTAGGTAGTTGTTGTTACCAAAAACAAATCTTTAATCACTTAAGGATGTGGTCCATCGATCCTTATTGGTATTTGGAGTATTCCTTGTACCTCTGGGACAATTGTAAACGGGCTGGTTCGCATCTCGGTTGATTCGATCCATTATTCTTTTTACGGCCCGAAAAGAATAATTATTTGTTGGTGACCAAACGAATGTGTACTTTTAATTGAACACATCCATCTTGCTCGAATTTCATCCTCTTGAAACCATGAAAAGAAATAGGACCTCTTTACGTGTAAAATTGAAGATATAGCCGATAATCCTTAAGGCCTTAAAATATAAAACCTGCAAAAAGAGAGTAAAACCCAAGGTAGCTCCATTCTAAATATGTAAAATGCATGTTTTACTACCCTAAATTTCACACATAAATGTGCTCATCAGAATTCCCCCACACTTAGACTTTGCTAGTCCTCGAGCAAAATAAAAAGAAAAAGAATAAAGACAAAAAACCTAACTCACTTTCGTAGGAATCACGGTTGCACTTAGCATGTGCAACAAGCCTTTAAACCCCTAGGTCACCCCTAGTGGACGAGTTGTGTCTCGTGGGTGTTTGTAGTGAATATACACCCAAAATTCAGAATAAACAAATCTCAACCTTGGCTAAAGGTAAGGCTCATACCGATTCGGAGCAAAGATAAATTCTCTTACAAGGGACCCCCACACTTGAACTTTTATTACCCTTTATCAATTCCAGGCACTAGCATATTTCTTAATTTGGAACTCACCTCGTCTCTTCCAAAACATCTTTATCTTAAGGCAAAACCACTTGTGAAGAAATAGGGAACCAATGACTAAGGCGTTAGAGTGTTTTTGACCAAACATGTTGCCAAGCAATAATGACATTTGCACATTTTTTTTTTGAATAATAAACTCTATTCTACTCCACTACTTTTGGCCTGAATGACATGGTGGAGCAAACACCAGACACCCAAGTTACTATGTAGCTTCGGTTTTTGCATATGCCCACAAAGGTAGTGATGCTAGAGTTACTTCAGAAGTTTCCTCCTAAGGAATTTCGATCAAGACACCATGCTTCCTGAGGCGCAATGCCCTATCTAGTTCTAAGGGAATCAACTCTTATTTTTCTTTATACCACATTTCACATTTCATTTAAAATTGTGCATTTATCAACCCATGCCAAATTAAAAAGAAGGTCTCAACTCCAAATCAAAAGTACAAGGAACCCACAGACTTACATATGGTCCATCACCATAAAACAGGGGTCTCTTATTTTTCAAAAGAAAGTCCTATCTCAAGACACATGCTTGTTTCTTTCTTCTCAACAGGGTTTTTATACGTTCAAAATGGGTAACTTAGTCAAAACTTTTATTTTCATACATCAAGCAACCGAATGGTATGATCATTAGCCAAAAGCCAAAGTAGGACTTCATCCTTAGCAAGCTCAAAAATAAAAAGAAAAACAAACAAAACAAAGTGGAAAAAGCAGAAAGTGGTTTTCCTCCCCCACACTTAAGTCATGCAATGTCCTCAATGCATGGAAAAAATTAAAAACGAAGACAATGCAAGGGGGTCATACCTGATTAAAAGTTAGTCATCAGTGTAAAGAGGTTCATGGAGATCCATGACCTCTTCACTACTAGTAGTAGGAAACTCGAGGAACGATTTCAAATGCTAACCATTAACCTTCGAAATTACCCCTGTTCCTGGATTCAAAATCTCCACAACCCCATGGGGATATACATTATGGACAATAAACGGGCCATCCCATCGGGATCTAAGTTTACCAGGAAAAAGATGCAATCGAGAGTTGTACAATAAGACCTTATCACCAATTACAAAAGATTTGCACAGAATGTGCTTATCATGGAAAGCTTTGGTCTTTTCCTTGTAAATCCTAGAACTTTCATAGGAATCATTCCTAAGTTCCTCCAACTCAGATAGTTGGAGCCTACGATGAATTCCCGCATCAGACAAATCAAAGTTGAGCTTCTTGATGGCCCAAAAGGCCTTATGCTCCAACTCAACTAGTAAGTGACAAGCTTTCCCATACACCAAACGGTAGGGAGACTGGCCAAGGTCAGTCTTAAATGCAGTCCGATGGGCCCACAAGGCATCAATGAGCCTAAGGGACCAATCCTTACAATTGAGATTAACAATTTTCTCCAAGATTTGTTTGATTTGCCTATTAGACACCTCCACTTGGCCACTAGTTTGGGGGTGATAAGGGGTAGATAACTTATGGGTGATCCCATACTTTTTCATTAGGGCCTCAAAAGGTCGATTACAAAAATGAGTACCCCTATCACTAATTATTGCACGTGGTGCACCAAAGCGGGAAAAAATGTTCTCTTTGAGAAACTGGACCACCACTTTGTGGTCATTAGATTTACAAGGTATGGCCTCTATCCATTTAGAAACATAATCAATGGCCAAAAGTATGTACAAATTCCCAAAGGAATTAGGGAATGGTCCCATAAAATCGATGCCCCAAACATCAAAGATCTCAACTACCAAAATAGGGTTGAGGCGCATCATGTTCCTCTTATTGATACAGCCAAAAGACTGACAGGCGGGGCAAGCCTTGCAAAAATCAAAAGCATCTCTAAAAAGAGTGGGCCAATAAAATCCGAGAACCTTTGCGGTAGTATTCTTAGGTCCAAAGTGTCCACCACATGCATGATCATGACAAAAAGAGAGAATGGAATGTTGCTCATGATCAGGAACACATCGTCGGATAATCTTATCTGGACATATCTTAAACAAATAAGGATCATCCCAGAAAAAGTGCTTAACTTGGGAATGAAACATATACTTATCTTGGGTGGACCAGTGATCCGGAGTCACACCTGAAACTAAGAAGTTGACAATGTCAGCAAACCATGGTTCACTAGACATTGCAAATAATTGTTCATCTGGAAAGTTCTCGTTGACTGGAGAATCAACAGTCAAGGAATTTGGAAGCTGGGATAAATGGTCTGCAACTAGGTTTTCAACTCCTTTCTTATCCCTAATTTCTAAATCAAACTCTTGCAAAAGTAAAACCCACCTAATGAGACGGGCTTTGGCATCCTTCTTCTAAACTGGGTATCTGAGGGCAGAATGATCAGTATACACTACCACATGTGAACCAACTAAGTAAGACCGAAACTTTTCTAATGCAAACACAACAGCTAAAAATTCTTTTTCAGTGGTTGTATAATTGAGTTGTGCATCATTTAAGGTCCTACTAGCATAGTAAATGACAAGTGGGCAACTTATTAATCCTTTGACCTAAAACGCTCCTATGGCAAAATCCAAGCATCACACATTAATTCAAAAGGTTCAGTCCAAACAGGTGGTTGAACAATGGGTGCATTGGTCAACTCCTTCTTAAGTTGCTTGAAGGATTCTAGGCACTCTTTGGAAAACTCAAAAGTCTGATCTTTGACAAGTAATGAGGTGAGAGGTCGGGCTAACTAACTAAAGTTCTTAATAAACCTTCTGTAGAAGCATGCATGCCCTAGAAAGGACTGAACATCCTTAACAGATTGAGGAGGTGGTAAATTATCAATTAAATCTACTTTGGCTCTATCTACCTTAATTCCCTCCTTGGATATTACATGGCCTAAAACAATACCAGATTTAACCATAAAATGGCATTTCTCCCAATTCAAAACCAAATTCTTAGATATGCACCTTTTCAAAACTAGGAAAGATGATGAAGACATTCGAATAGGAATTCCCATGAATTGAAAAGTCATCCATAAATACTTCTAAGAATTTTTGACCATATCAGAAAAATGCTCATCATGCATCGTTGGAATGTAGCGGGCATTGCAAAGCCCAAAGGGCATACGCTGTAAGCAAATGTTCCATATGGGCATGTAAAAGTGGTCTTATGTTGGTCCTCTAAACAATTGGGATTTGGTTATAGCCGAATATCCATCAAGAAAGCAATAGTATTCATGTCCACTAACCTCTCTAACATCCGGTCAATGAATGGCAATGGGAAGTGGTCCTTCCAAGTTCGCATTTAACTTCCGTAGTCTATGCACACTCGCCATCCTGTTTGGACACGGTAGGATCAACTCATTGTTGGCATTAGGAACTACATCATACCAAACTTCTTAGGCACTATGTGAACTGGCTTACCCATTGGTCAGTCGAAATAGGATAAATTATTCCATGATCCAAGCACTTTAGGATCTCTTTCTTAATGGCTTCCATCATCACCGGTTAGCTCTTCTTTGGGGTTCTGTGGATGGTTTGGAATCCTCCATAAGATGTATATGATGTTGCACAATGGAAGGGCTTATACCCTTGATATCAGCCATGGTCCAACCTAGGGTTTCCTTATTATCTTTTAACACTTTAAGTAACTCCTCTTCCTGGTTAGAAGTCAAATTTAAAAAAATTATTACAGGAAGAGTCTGGTCAAGCCCTAGGAAAGCATACCTCAAATTAGATGGCAACTCCTTAAGATCTAGCTTAGGGGGCTCAACTATAGAAGGTTTGGGAATGGAATTGGAAAGGGGTCCTAAGGGCTCTGCAAGTGTGTGAAGACTCAAGACTTCAGAAAAGAAATTTTCACTGTCATCATCCAACTCATCCATACACTCTTGAAATTCTGAATCAAAATCAATATCAAAGTTGGTAACTAAATCATCAGAAAAATCCAAAAAATCCTCAAGCATATTGATCTCTTCTTCCATATGTGGTTGCTTGTCAATCCTAAACATGTTAAACTCAACAGTTAGGTTACCAAAAGATAATCTTAGAAAATCATTCCGGCAATTGATTAATGCATTACTGGTAGCCAAGAATGGTCTTCCTAGAATTATTGGGATCTCATCCTTGGTTGAGAAGGGCTTAGTATCTAACATAATGAAATCAACAGGGAAAATAAATTCTCCCACCTTTAGTAAGACATCCTCAACCATCCCTTTAGGAATCTTAACAGACCTATCTGCAATCAAGAGTAGTTCCAGTGGCTTTCAATTCTCTAATCCTAGTTGCTTGTACACATGGTAAAGTAAAAGATTCACACTTATGCCAAGGTCAAGTAAGGCATGCTCAATATAGGTGTTGCCTATGACACAAGATATGGTAGGGCTCCTGGATCCTTATACTTGGTGCTATAGGTCGAGTAATTATGGAACTAATGTTACTCGCCAAGAATGCCTTTTTGGGCACACTAGTGATACGTTTGTGAGTACACAAATCTTTCAAGACCTTTGCATAGGCGGGATCTGGATATGGCATCCAAAGAGGGATGTTCACTTCTACCTTTTGAAGACTTCTAAAATTTTGTCCATGGAAGCGCTTCTTTTTTTTTACTAAGCGATTAGGAAATAGGACAGGATGACCCTAAGGACTGTTAGGGATTTGCCCCTGTTTAGAAGAATCATTTTTGGTTTCCTCAATCAAATCATCTTTAGTTTTAAAAAATCTTTAGGTTCATCAGATAACTCGGAACAAGAGGCACATTTGTGTCCTCAATCAAGAAGAGTTAACGGGAGTAATAGATGGGGAAGATTTAGAAACACTCGTTGGTACTCTCTACCACTCCTAAGGGCATAAACAACATTACATTGGTTAGAGGGCCCTTGTTGGGTCGACCTTGTACTATATTCAGTGGTGCATTAGTTGGTCCTTGTGAACTAACAGTGATGATGCCTAGGTTAGGCTCGTTGATGGGTAAAGTTCCTTTCTCCTCTCAGCATAATTGAGACAACTTGGGTAAGTTCTCTCGTAAGATTTTGATGGCTTGTTATGAGGAGGGCCATATTTTTTCCAAGTCACTTATTCTACTTGCCTCTCCGTGTTGGTAAACCGGGGTTCTTGATAAGATGATAGGAGAGGGCCCTAGGAAAACTACTTGAGGTCCTACATTTGACCTAGGAAAAGTATTTTGGGAAAAAGATTGTTGTGCAAAGGGGGACCTTTGGGGTCCAGTTGACCTTGATTATAGAAATTGGAAGGTCCTGCTTGGTTGCCGATTCCAAGAGAAATTTGGGTGATTTCTCCATCCCGGATTGTAGGTGTTACTATATGGATTATTCGGTATAAGGCATTAACACTATCATTAGAAGTGCCCCGAGGTGTTGGGGCATTCTTCTACGTAGGGATGGCACCAAGCACAAATCTTAACCAAATTGATGATGATGGCTCTCTAGGAACAATAGCCTCAATCCTCTTGATTAGGCTATCCAAATGGGCTTCCTTAGCTACTATCCCATCCACAAAATATCCTTTTCCTCCTATGGTTCTTTCACTCTCTTGGGTTGATTTCCACTCACGGGTTTTATCACTAAGTCAAGTAAGAATTCCCATGCCTTTCCTTCATCTGAAGGATGTGAATCCTCAGGCACATAGACTCTATCATTTGTTTAGTTGGGTAATCAATACCCTCATAAATTATTTGACATAAATGCCATAGGTCTAGGCCATGGTGAGGGCATTCTTGGAGTAGATCCTTGAATCTCTCTATAAGTTTGGAAAATGACTTAGTAGGCTTTTGCCTAAACTGAAGGATATCACTTCTAAGCTTATTGGTCTTGTGAGTTGGGAAAAACTTCTTAAGGAAGAAAACTGTGAACTGTTCCCATGAGGTTATGGAATTTGTGGGTAACCCATACAACCACTTCTTAGCTTGGTCTTTCAATGCAAAAGTGATAAACCTAAGCTTAACAAATCATCAAAAGTCGTTGATCTTAATTAGAACACATACCTCTTCAAATTCCCTTAGAAATAGGCATGCATCCTCAGAGGTCAACCCATGGAAGTGGGGCAACATAGTGATGTATTGAGATTTGAGTTCAAAATTATTGCCCTGGGCTTGTGGTAGAACTATGCAGGAAGGTTGGGCTGTTCTAGCAGGGTAGGACCTATCTTTCAGAGATTTAGGTGAAGGGTTTTACTGTTGGTCTCCTATATTGAAGGGTTTTAAAGAGAGCAAACGTATAGGTTCACTATTTGTTGGATCTCTTCTTTCTAACCGATTCTTAGTATTACGTACCCACCTAACACTCATGCAATAGAAAGCTACCCGCAACTAAAGTAAGACAAGCACAAAAGAATGGATAGCAAAACCTTTTTTTTAATGATTTTTTGATTTTTTTGATTTTTTTGATTTTTTTTTTTGGTTTTTGGTTTTTTTGGGAGCTTACCGGCAAGGATCCGGGGTTGCTCAGGTCAATTCCTGAGGTACTACTATAGGGCGAAACCTGTCTTTATCATACTGTGAGGCATAGCGACCTCCACTGATACAACTATTATTGCAAGTTGTTCTTCTCAGGAATTCAATAAAAGAAAAAGAAAAATATAAAACAAAGCAAACAAAGCACTCCGATTTACCAAAAGAAAGTGAAAAATAACATGAAATTTCTCCCAACGCGCAAAAACTTGTTTGAGATTTAAAATGTAACCACAAGTACGGATCGGTAGCTACTGGTTGAACACGGGAGAGCAGCCACTTTATTTTTTATTTCTTTTAATAATCTGAAGTGAACTGATTAATGGTTGTGATCTAATTCTAATTACCGTCCTAAACATATGTATCTAAAATAACGTCCTAACCATTCGTCATCTAAGAATTTAAAGACACAAGCCACGTAATTAAAATTAAATAAATAAATAACTAAAAATAAACAACCCACACAATTAAAAAAAAAAAATAAATAAATAAAGAAAAAAAATGTTGAAATAAAAATAAAGTAAAAGAAAGGGGATAAAGCTAGAGAGAGACTCACAAGTAAGTTTCTCTACTTAGCCCAAGGGATGCATCATAATATGAGCTTCCCTACTTGACTAGAGAGTCACTCTTACAAGGGTTACTCTACTTGGCTTTAGGGAAAGGGAGACAATTAAAATAAAAGTAATAAATTGATGGTTCTATGGCTAGGAGGGGCAAAGCCAACACATACACTAGCCATGAACCTTGGGGGAAAGGGATAGCAATAATGTAACGACTGAAAATAAAAATCCTAAATTAAGAAAGAAAGGGTAGTCAAGAGGGAATGAGAGGGGGGAGAGAAGATTACTGAAGGAGCCTACTTAATTGAATCAATGCTTGAACTTGAAAAAAAATTGCTCCACGGCTCGTGATCTTGTCACCTAGATCTAAGCCTAGAACTATAACTTAAAAAATTACAACTCAATTGCATAAATCATAAACATAAAAAGGCTGAATAAAAATAAAAGAGTGCTTGCATTAATTGACATAAAAAACTATTACAAAAGTGATTAAAGAAAAAATAGAGAAGAACTAAAACTAAAGAGTGAGAGAGAGAGCAACTAAAAAAAAACTAGAAGAAGAATGAATTATCTCCCCTCCTCTTACATGAGTTGTATTTATAGGGAATGGGGAGGTAGGGTAACAAATTTCTCTTTCCTAAAAGAGAGAAACCCACAATTGGTTGTGAGATCTTTTGAGACCAAAAGTGCTAAGGTGGAGGAGAGAGAAGAGAGAAATAAATTTTGAGAAATTTCCTATAATTTGTTTGCTTATTTTCTTTCCTTTTTTTTTCTAATTTATTTCTCTTCTTTTTCTCCCTCCAAGGAACGATTTTCTTCTTGCTTTATGTGATTTGGACAATCTTTTGGTGGGTGATGATGTGGAGGAGAGAGAAGATTTGGACAATCTTTATTTCTCTCCTTTTTTTTTTCCTTTTTTTTCTTCTCTTCTTGCGCAGGAACCCTTCCACGATTTTGCTTGCTTCTAATTTGATGTGGAAATCCCCTCCATGCCCTTAGTGCTTTAAGTGAGTGAAAAGCAGAAAATCTTCAACAAAATTCTCTAAAAAAAACAACCATGAGATTCGAACTTGAGACCTCTTGATGAGCAAGGGAATTTTGTACACCATAGCTCACAAACTATGCTAGGTAGTTGTTGTTACCAAAAACAAATCTTTAATCACTTAAGGATGTGGTCCATCGATCCTTGTTGGTATTTGGAGTATTCCTTGTACCTCTGGGACAATTGCAAACGGGCTGGTTCCGCATCTCGGTTCGATTCGATCCATTATTCTTTTTGGCCGAAAAAATAATCATTTGTCGGTGACCAAACGAATGTGTACTTTTAATTGAACACGTCCATTTTGCTCAGAATTTCGTCCTCTTCGCAACCATGAAAAGAAATAGGACATCTTTATATGTAAAATTGAAGATATAGTGCCCGATAGTCTTTAAGGCCTTGAAAATATGAAACCTGCAAAAAGAGAGTAAAACCCAAGGTAGCTCCATTCTAAATATGTAAAATGCATGTTTTACTACCCTATATTTCACACATAAATGTGCTCATCATGTACTATCTCATGAGGAGCATATGGTTAGGATTTCATATTCCTCATGCTATGACCCTTCCCAACAGGGGTTTACTTGTTGGGTTATCACTGGGGGAAAGCATCGGTCGCAGACTACCGTGGTGGTTAGAAGTACGCCGGGATGATCATTAGGACAGTTGAAAACCTTAGTAATATATTTGAAGGGCCAATTGAACTGCTTTTAATTTCTGTTGTAGTTCAACCACGATTTACCTTTTCGAGTGCTCACAGTGGGCCTTCTCCGACAACACTATGGGTGTATCATGGGATGGAGAATGCATCTTGAACTCGGGGCATGCACACACTGTGGTTGTGTGTAGCACGTAACCTATAACCTAGTAATGATTGTTTAGGTGAAATAGGTTTAAAATGAATCTCATACATATAGCATCATTTAATTTACAATTTCTTGTGTGCATCTTTCTTTCCATTTACTGAGCTACTGAGCTCACCCCTCATGTATACACTTTTTAGATGATTTTATAGGCTATTTGGTAGAGGAACCCATACCAAGTCCCACCTTTGAAACCCCAGTGGGGATTGGTGGGTCCTCGAAGGATTTGATCACGGTGACGATTGCCCATGTGAGGGTTATGTTGCAGGCCAACAGTAGCTGATTCTATTTGTTGTACTCTTTTGTTTCTTTTGGTATATTTCCTTTTTTGTACTCTCAATAGTTAAATTATTATTTCTTGTGTAAATATCATTCCTACAAGCCCATATGTAAATATATTATGTATAACAACTTGGGTATCAAGAGTATATGGGGAATCACAAGTATTCATATATGACAAGACTTCTATTGTATTATATTATTATATTCCATTGATTTCTTATGCTTGTTGTGTTGTGGTTACTGTATCAAATGATCCTTGTGGTTTTTGGGTTACCTAGAGGGAACCGATCACCGGCCCGGTTTATATAAACGAGGCGTGACAACGGTGGTATCAGAGTGCTATGGTCTTATCACACACAGCATATGAGATTAATTTTAGAAACCCACAGTAAGACAAGGGGTTGGGGAAAACATAAAAGACTTCCTATAAAGTCTAAAAATACATAAAAATTAAAAATTTTGACATGATGCATGCATAAGTTGGAGTACCAAAAGTTTCAAAAAAGACAAAACTTACATAACCACAAAAGAAACATTTCCATTTCACAAGATAAAACCCACAAAATGACAACAGAAGAAGAGAAGAATAATTAGAAAAGAAGGAAAGAAGATAGAGTTCTAGAACCACATTCCAAAAGAAAATAAAATAAAATCCTCCCTGACAAGCTTCTCCCCACTCAATCATCATCAATGTCAATGACCTCATCTAACCGAGATCTTGAGTTAATACCCAAGCGGTTATTATAGTAGTCAAACCAGCGGTTCACCAAATCCACCTCCCCTAAAGGTATCTTAGGCTCACCGCCATGTCTCTAGAAGTAGAGTACATGGTATTATCTAAATCATCAATACCCATCACCATGCTTACTTAGGTTTCCTAGATGGTCTTCTATCCTGTCAGAAGTTTCTTCTGACCTTCTTAGAGTGCCTTCAATCCGGCCATCATACCCTGAAAATCAAAGGGGCCACCTGGAGATTGTGGGACCACATTAATTGGGACCTCGTCCTCCATCTCCACATCCTCCTCCTCAGGAATATAATCCTCGTCATCCTCCTCCTCATCACCCTCCTCCTGGGCTACCTCCCCCACTGCAGGCTCCATCAGGTGAAACAACTTCATCTTATGTAGGATGCCTTGGCCAAATCTATCCAAGGGGGCACTACCCACCTCACCCTCAAGAGCTTCCTGGAAGTGCTCGAAGATCTTGGTGAGTGACTGAGCATATGGGTAGTTACCATCAGTAGGATGGGCTACATGGTACTACATGGTCTTCATAATCACGTATAAAAGGCACATATGAGGGGGATTAGCCAAAGCAGTATAAAGGGAGTATGCTACATAGGCAGCCAAGAAGCTCACTTGGTTCCATTGCCTGGCCCGAGGAAGCAGGTTGAATTACACAAAATGGTTGAAGACTCGGACCTCAGCAAGGAAGGATGTCTCGGACTCGAGACGGATAGTGCTGCCACAAATGGTCCTATAGATGTGCTTTTGGAGGGTCTCGCTCATGTGGGGACCCAAGGCCTTACCCCTAGAAGGGTAGTAGTACCAAGTACCCTCCATGGAGATGCCCAAAATCTCTGTCAATAAGTCAATTGGCAGCCTAATATCTCGACCCTTCACTCGGCTGGTGAGGTTATACATTTGGTTGTTATATATCACCTTTAGATTGCAATAAAATAGCTAAACAAGGTTGGGGTAGCATTGACGGTCGATAGATAACATGGCCTCCCAACCGAGGGCTGTAAACCTCTCGAGCAACTGAACTAGGGTAAAGTCCTCTCGTCACCACTGACTTCTCCATCAGAACTAGTCTCTTAGAGAAGGTGTCCCAAGAAAGTAAAGCCTCAAGGCTGCAAAAGACGACGTTGTCATAATCCTCTAGATCCTCAGAAAGATTTCTGACAGGTTAGGCTTGAAAGGTAAAAGAGCTAGTGGCAGCACCCCTCTTCTTCCTATTGGTGGCATGCCCACTACGTGATGAGGAAGCTGTTCCTTTGCCCTTGCAGGAAGACATCCTACAAAAGTCAAGAAGGAAACATGAGAGAACGGATAAGTTTACAAAAAGGGGCCATAGTGAAAATAGTCATAATGTATTATATATAAGTGGTAGATTGACAAAACTACGCATTGACAAATGAATGTCATGGAGTCATGATACTTGAAGCATCATACAAGTATGATATAAGAGAGGAAAGCATTTATTTAATGCATGGATACATGTAAATGCCAAAGTTGGTAACCATTTGAGGAAATTGACAGATTTTTCCAAAAGGAGAGGAATGGAAAATTTCACAGAGAGGAAAATAAACCTAGTATATCCAAAGCATTGAGGACCTTGTTGACAATAACATATGAAAGAAGGTTCAATTTCATGCCAACATGTATATCTTATCATATTTGAGGTCAAACAAGGGATAACCCCCAATTTTCTCAAGAACCCTAACCTAAAAATGAGAGTAACTCATGCCAAAGAGAGAAAAGTCATGCATAAGTGCAATGCGATATTCTTACTACTATTATGCAACCAAATATGAGTGGATAGACTTATTTAATCATGCATTATGCAAGGAAGAAAGGAGAAAATGGGAAACCCCTAAAACAACAAAATTTTGAGAAAATAGGGTTAAACAATCCATAGAGATGAAATATGTGATGTTTAGAGATAAGAAACATCAAAGATATGAAAAACCCACATACTACATTCAATTTTAGTTGGAGCAAATCAAGAGAAAATGAAGTTTTTGAAGTTATTGAGCGAAAACAACCAAAATCCCAAGAGAAAGAGGAGAAATTCACTTACTTGATATTGAGAATGGAGTTGAGGAGCTTTGAATCCAAGTGAGAGGCGTGAGTAGGGCTTGTAAAGGTGCTCCTAGGTCCTCTCTTGTTTCCTTGGGCGATTTGGAGAAGAGAGGGAAAAGAAAGAAGTGAAGAGTTTTAAAAATAAGGGCTTTGTTGCCCTTAAAACAAAACCACGTGAAGGACCGGCGTGTCCTAAAAACAGCCCACCCTCAGTGTGAGTTTTTGGGCTGAAAAATCCCAAATTTTGGGGATTTGATATTCAAGCCTCGTAGAACCTAATTTTGCATGAATTATGAGCGGATATGCAATTAATCTTCATGCATACTTATGTGGAATAATTATGATACCATATTGAACTCAATGTGTGGAATGCATGCCATGATGGTGGAATGCACTATTAATACATAATGGGAGGCATGATGTGCATTGATTTTGTGCTTACATGAAATAAATGTGGCACTTAATTGTACCAACTCTTAATGCAATCCAAGTACAAAGTATCATGGTATGTACTAGATCCAGCAGTAGTGCAGGAGGGGTCCCACATGGTCCCATCCCATTGGACGACCACCTAACCCTCGAGGACCTCGACCTCGACCACAGTTGAGTCTTAGACAAGAAGATATAGTTGAGGACACACCTACTCCTAAAATTCTAGATCCTCCTCTTGTTGTTACTCCCAATGATGTTGCGGCTCTTATCCAACAGTCGCAATAGGCATTCCAACAATAGTTACTCCAACAACAGCAGACTTTCATGAATGTTGTGCACCAACAGTTGCATCCTATGCAAATGGGTCAACACCCTTGTGGGGTACCCTTCCCATAAGATCCTCTCATGATGCCAAGTGCCAAAGTTCAAGTGAGGGGTACTTCTCCTCGAGCACCACCTGTTGAGATACAAAGGAGTGCACTACCAACTATACCACCACAGGACCAACCAGGAGGTACTCCGCCTATGGCCACTCCACGGTTCCCTCCTTATGGCACTCCTCCATATATGGTGCCACCCTGTACCAATATTACCTAGCTTATCCTCCATACTATCCACTAGCAACCACTACTTCAAAGATGGTGGAATCATTTAAGAGACACTTGCCACCTATCTTCACCAAGGTAGGGAGTGACCCTTTAGAGCTGGATCAGTGGATCCAAGAAATGGAGAAAATATTTGAGGTGGTAGAATGTACAGAATCTTAAAAGCTCATATGTGCTGGATTGCAGTTAAGGAATGAAGCTGATTCATAGTGGAAGACTTCTAAGCCTATTTTAGTGGCAACCCATCCAGAACCAATATGGGAATAGTTCAAGGAATTGTCCTTATTGAATTATTACCCTACCAGCTTTAGAGATTAGAAAGAAACTGAATTCTCAGCTTTGATTCAGGGAAACAAGTTTGTGCTTGAGTACCAGCAGCAGTTTGAGGAGTTGTTTTACTTTGCTCATCCACATATGAAAACAGCAGAGGAAAAAACAAAGAAATTTCTAAAGGGACTAAAAGTATCTATTGGCACAATTTTGGGGGCCATGGACTTGATTGATTTTGCTCAAACTGTCCAGAAGGACAAGACTATAGAAGAACAACAGAAGGGAGAATCTTCCACCACACCTGGACTTAGGAGAGATCCAATCCCTATGCAGATTCTGGCAGCCCGAACAAGAGTTTTCCTGGGCTATATAATTATGGTCCATCATATCAGCAACCCTATAGGTCATTGGGATACATGTTCGGCCAGCCAATAGACTAGGTACTATCTCTTTTTACCTAAATACTAGCACGATACCTATTGCCCCATGGCCACCTCGTCCTCCTACTACACAGGGCCAGATACAGAGGGCACTAGTACTAGTGCTAGCCTCTCGGAACATGTGCCATGTTTGCCATTCACTCGGGCATTTTGCAAATGATTGCCCATACAAACCAGCTGTGGTACAGAGTCAGCCTCTTTTTCATAGACCCATCTTGACTCAAGGTGGTCCACCTCAAGGAAGAATATATGCATTATCAGCTAAAGAAGTTGAGGCAAACCCTAATGTCGTAGCAGGTACCCTATCTATCTCGGGTATACCAGTTTATGTACTATTTAAATCTAATGCATCACATTCTTTTATATCTAAAAGATTTGCTAGAAAGATTGACATGACACCCAGGTCTCTAGAAAGTAAATTGATTGTTAGTACACCCAAGGGCAAGGTAGCACAATTAAATGAAGTGTACGGGCCTTGTTCCATTGATATAGGTGGAAAGAAGTTGGATGCCCAACTTATCAAATTCTATATGCAGAATTTTGATGTTATATTGGGCATGGATTGGTTATCTACTCACCAGGAAAATGTCATGTGTGCCGAGAAGCAAATTAAAGTGGTGAGTGATGACGGTGAAGAGCTTGTGTATCAAGTAGATATGATAAAACGACCTAGAGAAGTTCTCATCTCTGCATTACAAGCGGTAAAGTTATTGGAAGATGAATGTCAAGGCTACTTGGCTTTAGTACAAGATGTAGAAGCAATTGAATGTAGTTAGGGAGTTCCTCGATGTCTTCTCAGATGATCTAACCTGGCTTTCGCCTGATAGGGAATTAGAGTTTGCCATTGATCTGGTTCCCGGAGCAGCACCAGTGTCTAAAGCTCCATACACAATGGCACCACCCGAATTAAAGGAGTTACAGACTCAGTTACTGGATTTTTTAGAGAAAGGATTTATATGCCCAAGTGTTTCTCATTGGAGTGCCCTAGTTCTGTTTGTCAAAAAGAATGATGGGAATTTGAGTATATGCATCGATTACCAGGAATTGCACAAGTTGACCATCAAGAACCGGTATCCATTACCATGCATAGATGACCTTGATATTGGGTGCAAAAGTATTCTTAAAGATTGATCTTGGGTTCGGTTACTACCAGCTCAAGATAAGGAGCAGTGATATACCAAGACGGCTTTTAGGACTCGATATGGTCATTATGAATTCTGAGTGTTGTCTTTTAGGTTAACCAATGCACCAACAGCCTTTATGGATCGGATGAAATGAGTATTTTATAATGTTCTTGATAAGTGGGTCATCATTTTCATCAATGACATCTTGATATACTAAAAAACGGAAGAAGAGAATGCACAACACTTGCAAATGGTGCTTCAAAGATTAAGAGAACAATAGCTATATGCAAAATTCAGCAAGTGTGAATTTTTGTTGAAACAAGTTGGATTCCTGTGGCACATAGTGTTTGAGAATGGGATCGAAGTTGACCTGGGGAAAGTAAAAGCAGTAGTAGAGTAGAAAGCTCCCAAGAATGCCATAGAGATCAGAAGTTTCTTGGGATTGGCAGGCTACTACCGATGGTTCATTGAGAATTTTTCCTGAATCGCCACCCCAATGACCAGTTTGACCAAAAAAGGGGTGAAGTTTGAATGGTCAAAGGAATGTGAAAGCAGTTTTCAAGAACTAAAAAAATGATTGGTGCCAGCCCCAGTACTGATGATACCAGAAGGTACTAGTGGAATGACAGTCTACACGGATGCCTCCAGAGTTGGGTTGGGTTACATTCTTATGTAACATGGCAAGGTAGTGGCATATATATCTAGACAGTTGAAGGACTATGAGAAGAACTACCCAACTCATGATCTAGAGTTAGCGGCAGTTATCTTTGCCTTACAGATCTGGCACCATTACTTGTATGGGGAAAAGTGCGAGATATTCAGTGATCACAAAAGTCTCAAATACTTCTTCACCTAGAGGGATCTGAACATGAGACAGAGGAGATGGCTAGAACTCATTAAAGATTATGATTGTGATATACAGTACCATCCAGGTAAAGCCAATATGGTGGTGGATGCATTGAGCTGGAAAGCTCAAACTGCATCACTTGCTTATTTGGCCACCAGCCCACAACTTAAGCAAGAAGCCATGTTGATGGATGAAATCATTTTGAATGAAGGATCGACCTTAGAGCTTGATCAGCAGCCAAAAAATGTCAAGCGTTTAACCATATCTTTGGCGGCCCTACAAGTACAACCATCTATTAGATATGAAATAATCATGAAACAACCCATGGATCCTGACTTATAGAAAATCAGAGTTAAAATCCAAGAGCAAGGGATGGACGATCCTGATTTCACAATATTCAATGATAGAGTACTATTGTTTCAGGGCAAGTAGCGTGTACCCAATGACATGGGGATACAAGACAAGATAATTAAGGAAGCACATAATTCTGAGTACACGCTTCACCCCGAAAGCACCAAGATGTACAAAGATCTTAAGCGGAGTTATTGGTGGCCAGGGATGAAGATTACAGTACCTCTATATGTTGCACAGTGCCTTACGTGTCAGAAGGTCAAGGCAGAACGGCATCGACCATATTGTACTCTCCAGCCACTCCCAGTACCGGAGTGAAAATGGGATATGATTACTATGGATTTTGTCACCGGGCTACCCCGTTTACCCAAGGGAATGGATGTGATTTGGGTGATAGTTGAAAGGCTTACTAAAATTGCCCATTTTATTCCAATAAAGACTACCCTCTCCATGGACAAGCTAGCACAACTTTACATGGAGAATATTATTCGCTTATATGGAGTACTGGTAAGTATTGTGTTGGACCGAGACCCAAGGTTCACATCTAAATTCTAGAAGAGCCTCTAGCATGCCATGGGGACACAGGTGAACCTAAGTACTTGTTTCCATCCATAGACTGACGAGCAATCTGAACGGACCATACAAATATTAGAAGATATACTCAGAGCCTATGTAATGGAAATGAGTGGCAGTTGAGAAGAAAACATACTGCTTATGAAGTTTGCTTATAATAATAGTTATCAAGCTAAGATTAGAATGGCTCCATACGAGGCATTGTATAGCAAAGGTGCTAGACTCCCTTATATTAGGATGATGTAGGAGAATGACGAATGGTTGGGCTGAAAATGATACAAATGACTTGAGATAAGGTTGATGTCATCCACTAGAAAATCAAGGTGGCCCAATCTTGTCAAAAGAGTTATGCAAACAACCGTAGGAAAGATATTGAATTCAAGAAGGTATTCTAAAATCTCTCCTACCAAGGGCTTACACAGGTTCCACAGGAAGGGCAAGTTGAGACCAAGATATGTTAGTCCGTTTGAGATCTTGAAACGGGTTGGCTCAGTAGCATATATACTGGCCCTTCCACCATCTTTTAGCAATGTACATAATGTATTCCATGTTTCAATGTTGAAGTGATATGTATATGATCCATCACATGTGCTAACTGTGGAACCGGAGTACTTAGAGGCTGATATGACTTATGAGGAGCAGCCTGCTGAAATCTTGGACCCAAAAATAAAAACTCTTCGTAACCGATCCATTGCTTTTGTAAAGGTGCAATGGGTCAACCATTCAGTTGAAAAAGCATCCTGGGAGAAAGAAGACGACATCCAGATAAATATCCTCATCTATTCGGACAACCAGGTAACTTCAATTTCAAAGATGAAATTCTAAAGAGTGGGGTAGATGTAGAGCCCTGCTCTTTAAACCCGATTTATTGACCGGTTGGTTCGATTTGGTCTTACAGGGTCCGAATCAGAATGGGTTGACGCTGGTGCCTTATGGTACATGACGGCAAGGGTGACGTCAAATGCTGGGTGGCCAGACAAGATTGGGCCTGTACCCAAAGTGATTTGCACGCCTAAGCCATGTCCTTGCATATATCACAAGGCCATGTATGAATAGGAAAGGTGCGTTAACATATTTGAATGATAAGAACTTAGTCTACAACATATGTCAAGAGGAAGATACATGTTAAGATTCTGTTTCCTTCAAAATATAACAAGGTTGGCTTGTTTAGCCAACTAGTGGGTATCACTGGTAGGTGCGAGACCCACCAGTCTGACCC
The DNA here is from genome assembly GCA_022985045.1 of Macadamia tetraphylla. Lineage (NCBI taxonomy): Eukaryota > Viridiplantae > Streptophyta > Magnoliopsida > Proteales > Proteaceae > Macadamia > Macadamia tetraphylla. Next base: position 24,509,023 of record CM040965.1, read on the forward strand.
ACCTGTTTGGGTACCATGGACCCCAGCATGCCTAGCTTGGGTGTGCACGTGTATTTTGGATTCCTTGTCGAAATAAGGTCTTGTATGGCCAAATATGTCGGTTACTTCACCCAAAAATATGATTTAATGTGTTTTGGTCCATAAATAGGCAAAACCAAACGGACCTTAGAAGATATTCATTGCCCATGGTATAAATAGCACTTATAACTTTCTCTCTATCCCATTTATGATTTTTAGCAAAGGTTGGTGAGAGGAGTAAAGAGGAGGGAGAAAGGAGGAAGAAGAAGAAGAAGAAGAGTAGGAAGAGGCTTTCCCCCTTGGATTCCATAGCCACGTTTTACCTTTTCGTCATCGGTATTGTCACCGGTGTCTTGAGATCTACATATTGAGGTAAGTAATGCCATAAACCCTTAAGATGTGATGAAACCCTTTTGCATATGGTGAATCTAGGGAATAATAGAACCATTGTGTGATTTCCTTGAAGGATTTAGAAGGAAACAAAGATTTGGGAGTTATTGAAGTGACATTTGAATTTGGGAAGAGGTCTCAAGATTTGGGGGTTTTTCAAGTTAAGGTATGATTTCTTTCCCCAAATCTTGTTAATGGCTTAGATCCATTGAACAATCAAGTAGATGAGGCTTAGATGGTGTGGGAAATGAAGTGGGAACCACCCTGTTGGGTTTCCAAGAGGTGGGATAAAGAAAGGAAGGAAAACAGTAAAACCCACGGAATACTGGTGGTAGCACCGGCGGGTGGTCACACCTACTAGTGTGACCCCCCAGTCTTGCCTAGGATTCTAACTCAACCGGCATGTAAGACCGACGAGTGCCACACCTACAAATGTGACCCGCCTGTCTTCTATGGGTCTATCGACAGGTAAGACTGGCAGGTGTCACACCTACCATATGACCCGCCTATCTTTTCTAGGTCTATCGATAGGTAAGACCGACAGGTGCCACACCTACCAATGTGACCCACCTATCTTCTATGGGTCTATCGGCGGGTAAGACTAGCGGGTGCCACACCTACCAGTATGACCCACCTATCTTCTCTAGGTCTACCGATAGGTAAGACTGGCGGGTGCTAGACCTACCAGTATGACCCACGGCTCGGATAGTTTGCACAGGTGGGTTCTCCTACCCACTTGTATGACCTACCTGTAACCCAAATGAGCTCCTCTTGAGCTCAAACTCATCGACAACCTTCTTCACGCTATTATATGCATTATGGCCATAACCTACATCATTTATGGTCCCGAATTAGATGCATTCTTAACTCCTTATCTGTGTTAGGTTTCGAGACACTCGTTTTCACTCTGGAACTTACCCATACTGCGAGTGCAGATTCTTCTACAAGAATAAGTAAGTGGGGAGAGGACTTTGAAGTTATTTTGGGAGTTTTTTTGGCATCTTATGCATTCATAAACTACATTGACATTCCGATTGCCATTCTCATACATATATTTGATATATGAATGACGCATTTAGAACTGAATATGTTGTATCTTAAATTTTTAAGTGCATGTTATTTGTTTGGAAATCTTGAGAATGGTTTTATCATATGATGATTATGGTGATGATTTGTCGAACATGTGTGGGATTTCTAAATTAGATGCCATCGTCAGCTTGAAAACAAATGCATTGGTATACCATGAAATGGGACATGGAAGTACTATGTAGTTGTACTATCTCATGTAGGAGCATGTGGTTAGGATTTCACATTCCCTCGTACTATGACCCTTTCTAACAGGGGTTTACGTGTTGGGTTATCACTAGGGTGAAGCGTTGGTCACGGGCCACCATAGGAAGTACGCCTGGCTGATCATTATGACAGTTGGAAACCTTGGTGATATATTCGAAGGGCTAATCATACTGCTTTTAATTTCTGTTATGGTTCGGCCACGATATACTTTTCTGCTACGGTTCGGCCACTATTTATATTTCTGCTATGGTTCGGCCACAATTTACTTTTCTGAGTACTCACGGTGGGCCTTCTCCAACAACCTATGGGCGTCTAGCAGAATGAAGGACGCATCTCAAACCTGAGCATACGTGCATTGTGGTTGTGAGTAGCACGTAACCTATGACCTAGTAATGATTGTTTAGGTGAAATAGGTTTAAAATGAATCTCATGCATATAATATCATTTGATTTGCAATTGCTTGTGTGCGTATTTCTTTCCATTTACTGAGCTAGTGACCTCACCTCTTAGATACACACCTTTTTAGATGATTTTGTAGGCTATTTGGTAGAGAAACCCGTGCTAGGCCCCACCAACGAAAACCTAGTAGCTAATTCTACTTGTTGTACTCTTTTGATTCTTTTGGTATTTTTTCCTTTTGTACCCTCAATAGTTAAATTACTATTTCTTGTGTAAATATCATGCCTACGGGCCCACATGTAAATACATTATTTATAACAATTTGGGTATCAAGAGTATATGGGGAATTATAGGTATTCATATACGACAAGACTTCCGTTGTATTATATTATTATATTTCATTGATTTCTTGTGCTTGTTGTGATGTGGTTACTGTATTAGATGATCTTGGTAGTTTTTGGGTTCCTTGGAGGGAACCCGGTCACCAGTCCGGTTCTATGCGAATGGGTGTGACAACTAAAGTAGGTAAATCTTTAGAGGATATAGAACTAGTGAGGGATTTTCCAAATATATTTCCCAAAAATCTAACTGAATTACACCTAGACCAAGAAATAAAGTTTATTATTGGCTTGATCCCTGGGGCAACACCTATATCCAAAGCCCTGTATAGGATGGCACTTTCAAAGCTAAAAGAATTGAAGGAACAGCAGCAAGACTTGTTAGAGAAGGGATTCATCCAACCCAATGTGTCCCCATAAGGAGCACTAGCGCTCTTTGTTAGGAAGAATGATGGGAGCATGAGAATGTGGATGAACTACCGGGAGCTTGACAAGTTGACTATTAAGAATCGGTATCTATTGCCCCAAATTGATGACCTATTTGATCAATTCAAAGTGCAACAACATTCTCTATAATTGATCTCATATCTGAGTACCATTAGCTCAAGATTAGAGAGTGTGACATTAAGAAGATAGCTTTCAGGACCCGTTATGGACACTATGAATTTCTAGTCATGCCACTTCGGTTAACCAATGCACTAGCAGTATTTATGAAGCTGATAAACAAAGTGTTCCATGATATGTTAGACAACTTCTTCGTCATATCCATTGATGACATTTTGATCTACTTGAAGAGCAAGGAAGAACATGCTATCCACTTGGGGTTGACACTGCAGAGGCCGAGAGAGAAACAATTATATACAAAATTTAGCAAATGTGAATTTTGGTTTCCTCAAGTACACTTTCTAGGGCACGTTGTCTCAAAGAAGGGAATTAAAGTTGATCCTAGAAAGGTGAAGGCTGTTATAGATTAGGAAGCACCCAAGAATGTGAGTGAGATCCACAGTTTCCTAAATTTTTGCAATGTTTTTCCCAAAAATCAAAGCCATTTCTCACATCATTGGCCCTTTTAAAATTAAGATTGGACAATGTGCTATCCAACATGCCATCAACCATTACATTTCTGTAGAGTGCATGCGTTGTGATTTGCTTTTCAGTCATTTTCCTTTCTTTTTATTGTCTATTCATATTATATATATATATATATATATATATATATATATATATATATATATCATTTTGTTCATTCACAGATATCTATAACATTACTTTATTTTTTCCTCTCCCATATTCTAGCATTCAACATAGTTATGAGTCGACAGTATCATGCATTGTATTTTCCCTTTCTTTTGGTACTAACGAACCGACTGGTTGAGCTAGACTTTGCTCACCAATGATGTTGGTTGTTTACCTAACCGTTGTATCAATCTGGACCAAGGTGTAAAGTACTGGTATCGGCCATTGTATCGGTCGATTAAATTTAAGATATGTATCAGAAGGTATCGTATCGTATCGAAGATACACTAAGATATTCTAAAGATCAAGGATTAAAGTATCAGTATCAGCCGCCGTATTAGTCGACTAAATTTAAGATACGTATTAGAGGGGTATCATATCATATTGGAGATACTTCAAACCATGATCTGGACATCTTCCAAAGAGAGTATTGTATATATAATATACCCTTCTATGAGGAAATTGGGGTGTTATGATGCATGGATGAATGCCATGCGTCTTCCATCTCAACCATCTCTCCGAGGGGAGAGAAAGAAAAGGGAAATGGTAATGTGGGAGTCACCAGTTGGAATAGGGTCTAGGACCTACACGAAATAATCTATGACTCCATGATTCATCCAATGAAAATGGGGTGGAACTGTTGGTCTGAATACGGGTCAAGTGACTGTCCAAGGAAGGTGTTAAACACCCCAATTCACCCGGAAAATGCCAGTCTTCTTATTACTTGGCTAATAATATATGAACTACTATAAATATGCTAAGATTATAGAATAGAATACAAGGAAATCTTAGAAGGCTTACCTACGAGGCTTGCCTACAAAACAATGGTTAGTATACATGAAAGTAAAACAAGTTATACAATGAAGATGTGGGGATGAGGATCATGGCTATACAAGAAATCATTCTACAACATGCTTTATCAGTGCTTGCAATCACCATACATAAAGTGAAAGGTAATATAAATATCAACAATGCGCGCAAATGTCACAATCTAATGCCTTTTACTCATAAGTTTAATGAAAGATGCAACTGGCCACTAAAACTCTTCAGGTTCTACAAATAAAGATCATCATACTTGATGAATTGGAGAACAAAATTATAATGAAAATTCATGATATAATAAGCAAGGAAAAATAGATCATTATTTATCCTTCAAATAGCAGTAACATTTAACGAATACAAGGGAGCAGAAAATAATCAAATCTTTATAATGCTGCACAATCTAGAGCTTTTGTCCAGACCACTCCATTCTCATTTATCCAATGGCAGACTTCAATTATGCCTGGGCCAAAATCCAACAGCTTAAAAGCAAGATGGTTTGGACTCCAAGTTGATGTGTCATAGTGGCATGTCATGATCACATGATTCACTTTCTTTTGGAAATGTATATCAACTGCATATACTTTTACATTACGTAGAATGTGGTAACAATAGACTTGAAATGGGAATGGCTCACTATGGCATAGGGTTGGTGGTTCAGAGAGGTTTCCATATATTAGTTTCATAGTTCCAATTGTAACATTCTTACAAGATCCTTCAATGCTCTCAGTACTCCATACGCGTACATGGTTCCCTAATTTCTCAACAACAAAATCAATAAGATCCTTGGCGGAAGTAGCACAAGTGTACTGCTTCCTCTATTAGGGCTCTTTTCACATTTCTTGAGGGTGTCTTGAATATACTCATCCATGTTTGATTCTTCCACCACATCAAAAAGCTTCTTCAATTCCTCAATCCATGCAAAGGAAAATGGGATTTTTAATGCCAAAGGTCGTGGTAAAAATGATTTATATGACGTTGGATCCCTTAGATCAGGTATAGACATGAAACCTCCTTCTTGCACCATTGACTCCCGGAAAAACAGCAATCCCCCTTGGTTGGCAACCGACAAGGGTATTTCATTTGGAAGGCCTTCATATTTCAATTTGAGATCATATTGCATTTGTAGAACAAGCAATAGTAGCTTGCTTACAGAATGAGCGTAGGTGGGAAGCAATCTCATTTTTCTCCATAAGTTTCATAAACATTGTCATTTGATAGAGGCTCAATGGAGAAGCCTTTGTAGCAAGCCAATGTGGAGGGTGTGGAAGGCCAATATGCTCTTCCCAGTACTGTGAAAAGGCATTTTCAGCTCTAGAACCCTGTGATTTCATAGCAAGATAAAATAAAATAAAATAAATAAGAAAAATCCTGACAAGTGATAGCCACATTGAAATTATTGAATAATGGAAAAGCATCATTTTTCTTACACTAAAGTATGCAACTATCAAAAGTACAAGGAGGCTCATTGTGGAACTGAAACAATGAATGGAATATGTTAGGTCTGTGCCTTTGGGAGATGTTTGTATTTATATTGAGGGGAAATTTTATAGTAATAACAAATAAAAAAAGAGGAAAGCTTTTGTGAGCCCCTTAAATGGCTAACATATTCTGTAGTTTCTTAATTCTCCCTATGAAAAAATGAAAAACAAAAAAATTCTCTTTCATGATTGCATTTAAAAAATAAAAAAAAAAACTTTTGGCTACCTTGAGCCCTCAAAATTTTAAGGGGAAGTGTTTCCAATGGGAGAGTGCAATTCCTGCTCGTGCATGAACACCTATTGAGAGCGCAAGAAGGTGCATCAACACAGGCATCGCTTTCCATTTCACAGGGGGTGATTAGTCATTTTACTCCCTATTTCCGAATGCAAGGGCCACACTTCCCCACAAAAAAAAAAAATCCAATTTTTGAATATAAAAACCACCCCCTCTATTCTGTTTCATTCTCATAAAATCAATTTTCTTCTCCAACAAATAAAAAAAAATCCAATTATCTTACTTGAAAAAGGACTCTGTCTGAGAATGAAGGGCTGCACCCGAACAAAAAGTCTAGAGACAAGCGAAATGACCACTTCACCCTTATAAAAGGTGAAAATACCTATCCTATTGATGCTTCCGGTACTCCCATTGGCCTGGCATTGGTATGGGAGCCACACTACACGACAGAGAACTTTCCCATTTTTCTTATTTTCTCTTCTTATTTGGCTACATCGTGGGTGAAGCTGAACTATCCTAGTTAAAGACAAGCTTCAAGAACTTATTGTGGAGAGAACAACCCCCAACCCCTAAAGTTGTCTACCTCTACCATGACGATAGCCCCTATAATCAAACAGAAGCTACCACTAGATACACCACTGAAGAATTTTCAATATGCCTTTCCATTCAAATAGTTAGATAGAAAACCCAACCATATATATAGTAACTGAGAATCCAAGTTTAACATATGAGTTAGAGGAGAAGATTGGGTTCCCTTTGTTCATTGTTCAACCCTATCTACAAATCGTCCACCAAGCATGGTTCTAAAAATTAGATCGGATCGATATTGATCTTGAGCGATCCAATCTCAATAACAGATATAGCTGAAGATAAAAACATTAAAAAAAAAAAACTGATTTTTATTAAAAGTAGTATTAATACTGTCCAATTCAGGCTGATCCCGACCTATAGCTAGACCATTTCAAGTTTTAAAACCTTACTACCAAGTGCATTGCCTAAAAAGCACCACATCGATTGAGTGATGAAGGAGTGTTAAGGGGGGAAGTTTTAGAACCTTCCCCCCACCCCAAACCCTTTTTTTTTTTTTGGGGAAGTAATTTGATGCGGCTATGGGTAGGATGAAGGGACTTTCCAAACAATTTTCAAAATGCTAATAAAATACAAGAAAATGTCAAATTAGTTTGCTAGGTTGATAAAGGATCCTAAATAGCTTAAACTAGTTTTTTGGACCTTAAGTGTAAGGTTGCTGCCAATCTCCCAAAAGATGTCTTGTGAGTGAAGATGTGTATTTTATTACTTATAGCATCTCTCGCTGCAGCAGTCACACTCACGAGTCGAACTGGGATCTGGGCAGAGACTTTGGGTCTTCTCCATACAGTCGATATGAGCATAAAAAATCCCCCCCAAAGTCGCGAACCTGCTCCCGGGGAGACTCGAACCAATGACATGCTCTGATATCACTTGTTGAACCTTAAGTATACGACCACTGCCAGTCTCCCAAAAGTTGTCTTGTGAGGAAAGTGCGTATTTTATTACTTATAGCATCCCCCTCCACAGCAATCACACTCACGAGTTGAGCCGGGATCTGGGTAGAGACTTTAGGCCTCCTCTATACATTCAATATGGGAACCAACAGTTTTTCCAAATGAAAATATGATGTAGAAATTTCAATATTCGCATAATGGAGTACAGTTTGGATCATTCATTTCTCATCAAACTAAACCATATACCCCTTTGTATTGGTATTTTTCTTCTATTTTAACCATCCATTTGTTTTTTCAAAAAGAAAAAAAAGATAGATTCAACCAGCCCAAACTTGGCGTTTATGTAAGTGACATTGACCCATGAATTGTCAGATCCTTTAGGATTTAGCAATGGAGGAAACTCAAGCTCTAATAGGGTACGTGATTAGTTAGAAGTTAAAATTTGTGGACTTTATCTCCACATAATCATCTATCTATTTTCATGGTTTTCGATTAGTCTGCTTTTCCCACATGGAGATATAATTTCAAAAAATTGGTCAACAACTCAACTTTGACATAGGGCAAGTGGGCAACCAATGAATATGCAATTTTAGATATCTTATAATGGTATCAATCGATCTTAGTAGAATAGCCCTCAAAGTGGTAGATATTAGGTGGATTTGACTAAGTGGACCATAAAAATTTATTTCCATTAAGGGCAGTTGGGAATAAACCCATTGAACTTGCACTCGTTTTTGTATGATGTTTTTAATCATGCAAGACTTAAATTTTGTGATAAGTAGGCCTCCCTATACAGGTGGGTCAAGTTAAGTAATGTACTTACGCTTCCCCAAGGCATCTCAACTCTATATCTAATTATACCTAATGAGGCAAAATATGTCACTTTCCTCAGCACGGCTGAAGCATGTACACAAACCTGAACAGGACTGAGCTGCTACTTCGGCCTCCTTCAGGCTGTGTCCACCTTGGCCTCCATCATGCCGTGCTGCCTCCTCGGCCTCCGTTGGCCACGCTGAATCTCGGCCTCCATCAGGCCGTGCTGACACCTCGGCCTCCATCATGCCGTGCTCCACCTCGACCTCCGTCAAGCCATGCTTCCACCTCGGCCTCCGTCAAGCTGTGCTCCACCTTGGCCTCCATCAGGCCGCGCTATCACCTCGGCCTCCATAGGCCGTGTTGCCACCTCGGCCTCCATCAGGCCATGCTACAACCTCGGCCTTCATCTTGCCATGCTCTACCTCGGCCTCCGTCAGGCCATGTTCAACCTCGGCCTCCATCAGGCCGCGCTATCACCTCGGCCTCCATCAGGCTATGCTACCACCTCGGCCTCCATTAGGCTGTGCTACAACCTCGGCCTCCATCAGGCCGTGCTGCCACCTCGGCCTTCATCAGGCCATGCTCCACCTCGGCCTCCGTTAGGCCGTGCTGCCACCTCGGCCTCCAGTAGGCCATGCTGCCACCTCGCCCAACGTCAACAAGAAGGTTTCTAGAAACATGTTTTCGTCCATCCCTACATTCAAGGAACGCAATCCCTATTCCGGAGGACAGGACTCTATCCACTACATGTCATCATAGACGTCACATGGTTGGCCTTTTCGAGTTAAGAGGGAAATATTCTAGGAATATTCCCAGAATCACAGAGCCACTCCCCTTGAGGACTCCACGCCTAAATAGGACTCTTCACAATCATCTCCCACTTGGTCTCCATCAGCAGCCTATAAATACCAAGGTAAGCCTCCATCATGGGGGATCGATTACTCACTTCTCTTACTGGAAAAGCTCCCTTGAGCATCTATTGTGGAAAGATCTAACTTAGGCATCGGAGAGTCCCCCGTCGGGTTAGCCCAGCTCTCCCCTATCATCTCTTCTGTGCAGGTTGGCCAAAGCACCAGGAACTGCAGGGAAGATTGTCCAGTCAATTTTTTTCACATCAATGCCCATAAAATAATTCACATTTTACTCTAAGTGTTGAAGCCCCTCTGCACCCAAGAAAGGTCACTTGTAGTCTAAAACATTTTCTAAGGAAGATATGGATAACAACCTAATTATTAAATAATTTTTTTATATAAGCACCAAATTATTAAATTCACTTCTACAAATACACCTACTAAAACAATAATATATGACATATAATTCAAAATGCTATGGTAATTGCAAGCAAAAAAGCAAGAAAATGCAACCACGAAAAGCACATTTAGTCAAAGGGATCCAACCTTCCCCTTTAATTCCTGACATTCCTAACTTACCAAAAATTAGGATGTAAGAAATTTTTTTCAAAAAATAACATTAACCAAAAACTCGATGTCCTCATGGAGTTTTATCTAATTAAAAGAAATATTTCTTTTGCGAAAAATCTAGACCATATGTTTTTTAGGTCAAAATAACCTCCCATGTGGTTGGCTTTAGTAAAAATTTAAACTACCACTCTAGGAATCAATTTTGAGACTTTCCAGTTCAAATGCATGACTATAGAAAGAATTGGTAAGAACAATTTAGGCATATAAAAGATTATACAATTATTATTCGAGGAAATTTTAACAATAGATAAATTAAGATATTATCTAATTAAAGAAACTGGCCAAATTTTAGACTGCAACCAAGTCTTTTCCACAAAAATGAGTGGTCATAATTTCTCTTGCATGGATATTTAGAAAATGGTCCAAAGTTAGCCATGTATCAAATTTTGGATTTAGATTCAAGCATATAATGTCTCATCTTACTTTTCCAGTTGGTTAACTCCAAGGGGTTAGCCAAGTTGGTAAAGGTCCTTCACCTCAGGAAGCATGTGGTTCTGAGTCGAACTCCTCTTACTTCCTGGGGCCATTCACACGGGGGTGTTTAGTGCTCTTCACTGATTTCGGTGAAAGTTACATGGTTCTCATTCAACCCCAGTACAATCTAATCCATGCAATTGTGTAGTCGGTATCGGTCCGTGGGACTAGTCAAGCCAAAGGCCTGGATACTAGTCGTTATGAAAAAAAAATAAACTTTTCCACTTTGGCCACATCAATTTTGACTAAAAAATGACATGTGAATTGAGGACCTTGGATTCTAATTGCCCATAAAATTTCAGCTTTGTCCAATATGCCATGTGGTAGATATTTGTAATGGGTTAAAGATACCGTTGGATTACTAAAACTTCTCCTAAAATCTGTAGACATATAAGAAGAAAAACATTTCTTTCTCCCCCTCCCCTATCATATACCTGCGATACTTCTACTAAATGCCAATGTCAACTTTAATTAATCTAGGCAGTCTCGATATCTATTCCACTATATTGTCCCAACAAAATTTTGTCATACTCAAAGTACCAATGCACCTCAAGGTAATGCACCTTGCTCACATTTGAACATTCAAAACTAATTTATTTAGCATTTCAAAAACTAGGAACTACATCTTTGAGTATACTCCCTAACAAGCTTTGCAAATGATGAGGACTTGATCTCTAACAACTTGGCTGGGGAATCATATTCCACTAAAGTACCTGCTTAAGATTAAAAAAAAAAATCATGTCAATCTGATTAGAAAAGCACCTAAAAAAGGATGAGAAGATGTACTTACTACTAGCTACTAACCATTATCAAGAAGGAGGACCAGATTGATATCAAGAATTGATGTTATTCTATGAGCAATTGTGATTACAGCAGACCCTGAGAAGTGTTTTCTCAGTGTTTGCTGAATTAGATAGACAATCATAGTATCCACTGATGCAGTAGCTTCATCAAGTATCAATACTTTGCTCCTTTTGAGTAGTGCCCGTTGTAAGAGAAAATACCTTTTTGCTCTTTTTCTATCTTTTTCCGCTCTATCCTTCACTTGTCACCTTTGGCCTGCCTTGGATTGAATGGTCTCCAAAGCATGATCTGGCGACTATTGGGGGGATGGGGAAAGCATGATTTTTTGAGTCGCCATCTAGGATTCAGGGCTCGACTCAGAGGCAACGATTTAATTTTCTTTTTTCTTTCTTGGAGAAGTTAAAAACTTCCAGCACCCGGGTAAGAAAGTTGACAAGGATTTTTGCTAGGGTTGACTACGGATTCTGGTTTCCCGGAATCTGAATAGGGCTTCCACACTATATTTCTAGAATCGGCATCAGCTCTAAAAATTTGGGCAGAGCTTCCGCGCCATATTTCTAGGGTTGGAATCAGCTTGGGAAATTTTATACAGAGCTTCTACGCCATTTTTCTAACCAACCCAAGAATTTTGGGTAGAGCTTCTGTGCCATTTTTCTAGGGTTGAAATCAGCTCAGGAATTTTTGGCAGAGCTTCCGCACCGTATTTCGCTCAGGAATTTTGGGCATACTAACCTAATATGAACAACCTGGGCTTCTGGCAATGAGACAGTCAACTTTTGCTAGCTTAGGATTCTTCACTCTTTTTCTTTCTTCTCTCTCTCTCTCTCTCTCTCTCTCTCTCTCTCTCTCTTTGGAACAATGTTAGGGATTTTTCTCAGGGATTTTCTCTCTTTTGTTTTTTGTCTATTCTTTTCTGCCTAATGCTTTCTTGCCCGGGTTTTACAGTGAACCAGGGGTCACTATTTATAGGAGAGGAGGAGGGTAGGGGTGTAAAAACATCGAAGGCTGTGAGAGGGGGGCCAAATCCCTGTAAGCCCCCACAAATCCGTGTAAGGGATTACACGGATTTGTAATCCCTAACACAATCCATGTAAGCCCTTACAAGAATTGTGTAAGGGTTTACACGGACCCCCCCTTGTGTCACCCCGTTAGTGTATGTGTCACCCTGTAAAGCTTTGAAATAGTACGTGGTACCCTGTGAGGCTTTGAAATAGTACGTGGTACCCTCTTACACCTCCAGATACTCCCATAGATTGGGGGCTACTCCCTAGCTTGGACGGCAGTAGCCTTTGGTGGAGTTCTTATCTCGTCTATAGCAGTCAGTAAGTTTTGGTTTTGGATAGGGTCTGGTTTAAGTTCAAGGTTTGATTTTGGTTTGATTTTGGTTTGATTAATGTTTTGATTATGGTTTGATTATGGTTTAATTATAGTTTGATTAAGGTTTGATTATGGTTTGATTTAAAGTTTTGATTATGGTTTGATTTAAGTTTTGATTATAGGTTTGATCATGGTTTGATTTAAGGTTTGATTATAAGTTTGATTATGGTTTGATTATGGTTTGATTTAAAGTTTGATTATAGGTTTAATTATGGTTTAATTTTGTTTGATTTAAGGTTTTATTATAGGTTTAATTTTAATTTTTGATTTTAAGATTTAATCTTAAGTTTTGATTTTAGGGTTTAATCTTGAATTTTGATTTTGGTTTGATTTAAGGTTTGATTATAAGTTTGCTTATGGATTGATTTTAATTTGATTTTAAGGTTTAATTTAAATTTGATTCAGGTTTATTAAAGTTTGATTTAAGGTTTGATTATAGGTTTGATTATGGGTTTAATTTTAAGTTTAATTTTAAGTTTTGATTTTAAGGTTTAATCTTAATTTTGATTTTGGTTTGATTTAAGGTTTAAATTTATTTTGATTTTAAGGTTTAATTTAAGTTTGATTAAGGTTTGATTAAAGTTTGAATTATGGTTTGATTTAAGGTTTGATTATAGGTTTGATTAAGGTTTGGTTAAGGGTTTGATTTTAAGGTTTAAGGTTCGGGTTCTAGTTGGGTTTAGGGTTTGGTTTAAATTAGGGTTTAGGGTTTTTGTTTGGTTTGGTTTGGTTTTGGGTTGGTTTGGTTTGGTTTGGTTTGGCTTAGGGTTTGGTTTGGTTTGGTTCGATTTAGGGTTTGGTCTGGTTTGGTTTGGTCTTATTAGTTTGGTTTGGTTTGGTTCAGGGTTTGGTCTGGTTTGGTTTGATTTAGGGTTTGGTCTAGTTCAGGGTTTGGTCTGGTTTGGTTTGGTTTAGGGTTTGGTCTGGTTCAGGGTTTGGTCTGGTTTTATTTGGTTTAGGGTTTGATCTGGTTTGGTTTGTTTTAATTGGTTCAAAGTTCAAGTAGGCATCATGGCACACCTGGGTATCCGTCTTTTTTCATACAAGATATCGATAGAACCATATTTCTGAGTACTTTCCAATGATACAGGAATCGAGCATGCTAGGTTTGATTGTTGTATTCTAGCAAAAGGTATTAGTGACCACTTCAGGTCACCTCCCGCATCATTTAAATTTTGACCAATCACAAGTTCGGGGATAGTCTTGATTTGTGCCGAAAATTCGACTTCTTTCCAAAAGAGAAAAAATGTCTCCTCATTGCCCATAATTCATCGTTGCCGAGGGGGGACAAAATTTGTTGTCTATAGAATGCCACTCTTTGGCCGAGATGGTGCAACAACCAAAAGGCAAAGAAAAGAACAAAAAATTTTATCACCCTAGAGCATGTACTATCGATATTCTGGTTAGGAATAGCATAGGTGTAATGTAAAAGGCGAGCAATTAGACTTAGATGGTAAAATTTGATGAAAACAAGACATTAATATGATAGTATATCCGATTGACTAATACTGGTATATCATACCACTAGAACTGGATTATACATGAAATGTCCTGGACTTGGCCAAGAATGCAAGTATGAGGGAATTATCTCAAAGTGCAATCACTTCTAACGAGGAAGAGAATACATACCTGGGAGACAAACTCACTAGAGAAATTGTAAAGATATCGTTCTTATAACATACCTTAGCCCTTCTGATCCGATTGACTTCTTTGTCACATTTCTTAATACTACTGATCTGAAAATTGACACTAAGATTAATATTTTCCAATATTGTCATTAAAAATGAAGCTGAAATTGGCACTTTCTGGCACTATTGTGGGGATGATACTCTTATTATATCATCCGATCAATGCAATCGGCACTTTTTGACATTACTGTGGAAAAAGAATTTCCATATGCATCTTGGCACTAAAACATCATCCTTATAATGGCATCTTGGTCCAGGAATTGACACTTTTTGGCGCTGTCATGGAGATGACATTCTTATTATATCATCCTTACAATGCAATTGGCATTTTCTGGCACTGTTTGTAAAATTGACGCTCTTTTTGCATCACTTAAATACTGAAGTTACACTTATGACACTATTAGAGAAATGGCATTCTTGCAATAGCACTTTGGCATTGAAATTGGCACTTTTGGTTTTTTTTTTTTTTTCCTAAACTAACATAGGTTAGTACAAATCATGCAAGGATGCAATGGATGATGGTGTTTTGTTATGTTATAACAATGTTATTCTTTTGTTTAGGTTATGTATTATTCCCTTCTTTTTTTATTCCCACCACTCATGTGAAGGTAGATAGAAAAGGCTAAATTTATTTCAACTCCAAGCTAAGGTTTACATCAAATGAAAAACGGTTGTATGGAAATACAATAAACCAAAAAGCCAGATCTTCAACTGCCTTCACTTAAGTATTTGGAACTTTTTCTTCTAAAAGACCTTACACTAGCTGCCTTTGACATAAATTTGTCAGTAGATCTATGACACTAGTGGATAGCTTCTCCGGGGGATAAAAGTTCACTACTTCTCTAGATCTGTTTGTGGTAACTGATATTACCATTGTAGATGAGTAGGTAAATAAAAGGACGTATGAGTCAAACCCATCAGCCTAACATAATTGCACCCAGGGGTATTTATGATAGGATTCTCAATTGGTGACCACTGACAGGTCCATTTGATATTATCTTCAGTTTTCTCTTAAAGGTACTCCTACCAATTAGCAATTAAGTGGAATTCTGGAATTTCCCTCCTTGTCTGGTACTGGATGGCTATCAGCTTATTATGTTGGAAAGCAACAGGACACCCCATGTAGTGATTTGTACCAAATTTCCCAGAAATGACCATTTGGTCCAACCCTTTAAGTGTTTCAGCCAGGATTGTAGGAACAATGTCACAAACTTCTCGAAGTTGTGATACTATTTTGATGATGGCGAGAACAACTCCACATCCAGGATAACGCAACAAGTATCGAGCTATCATACAAAATAGATAGACATTACCTCTACGCCACTGATCCATTCCCTCCAAATGTCTGTATCAAAAAAAAGCTTTAGCTACTTCAAAGATGTGTATTTTCTGGAAAACCATGAACTTCTTCATTTCCTTTCTGTTCCATCTGAAGAATTCTTGGATATCCTTGGTGTAGTCTACTTGCAGAGTAGGATGAAAAAGCTTCCCTTTGGGTGGGGAGAGTAAGAAAGCTCTGAATTCTTCCAGAGTTGGACAAATTTCTATTGACTCAAATTTGAACACATATAAGTTACAATCCCAATGCTTGGGAACTTCGTTCAGCAAGTTATGGCATAATTTCATGAAGCGAATCTAGCTAAGGACCTGAAAATTTGTTTCTTCCAATAGCTTAGAATCATCTACATTCATATTCACAGTCCACCTGCGTAGAGTCTCATCCAAAGTATTTGCATGGGGAAAAGCCATAATTGATTTGTTCCTGGATGATACAAGCAAAAAACTTGATCAAAAAAGTGAAATAAATATATACAAGACATGGCAACCAGCTCACAAATATTTTTGTTCTATGAGAAGATACTTCTGATAGAAAGAAAAAACACTTCTGATAGAAAGAAAAATATTTCATGGCCCAATAAGTTTTCATAATTCCAACTTGTACATCGAAGATAAGATATTACATTTGAAAGGGGAACAAAAAGAACCACAAGTGGGGAATGGTCTAACTTGTGATTGATAATGCCAAGTGGCGATTTTTGTAAAGCATTGATGATGGAGAAATGAATTATTAGGGAAAATAAGTTGTCTAATAATTAAGGTGCCAAGTGTGAGATGATGATCTTAAAGCATTGCTTTCTTTCTTGGACACTTGAGACATAACTCCGGATATTTTTTTTTTCTTTTCTTCTTTTCTTTTCTTTTATTTTTTCTCTTTTTTTCTTTTTTTTTTTTTTTTTTTCGATCAATGCCCAAAGAAATTTTTTTTATTTATTTCTTTTTAAGAGTTTGGTACAGATGTGACCGCACTTGAACATGCCGAGTTGCCTATGTATCCCTTGTGAGGAATCAGGTCAAATGTAGTTCAAGTGGTTACCCAAAATTTAAACATAATATTTTTTCAGTTGATCCATATTAACCAAACCTAACAATTCTTCTCCATCCAAATCCATGAATTTTCCTGAAAAGACTTTCTTTACTATGAATAGACCACTCCAATTTGATCAGAATTTTCCCCTAAGATCTTGTGTAGGTGCTCTTTGTTCTTTGAGGACCAAATCTCCAACTTCGATGTTGCGAGGATGAAATTTTTTGTTGAATGCTCTTGTCATTCTCAACTGATACTTTTTAAAATTGTCCATGGCTTTGATCCAACAGATTGAGTTCATCATATTGAGCCTGTACCCACTCTCCTTCTGGTAGCTTGCTTTCTATAAGGACTCGAAGAGAGGGCACTTGTATCTCAATTGGCAATACAACTTCCATTATGTATACAAGGGAATACGGAGTTGCCCCTGTAGAAGTTTGAATCGACGTTCTATATGCCCATAGTGCATATAGTAAGTGATCTGCCCAATCTCTATGTGTATTTGCCATCTTCTGGAGAATTACCTTTATATTCTTATTAGCTGCTTCCACTGCCCCATTTGTTTGTGGACGATAAGTGGTGGATTTATGCCTTCCGATCCCAAACTTGGTGCAAAGTTTATCGACTTGCCCTCGAAAATGAGTGCCCTGGTTAGATATCAGTTGTTGCGGATCCATGTTAACAAATAATGTTCTCTTTAATAAACTTGGCCACCTTTGTAGCAGTGAGGACTGAATATGACTCTGCTTCCACCCATTTGGTGAAATAGTCAATTGCTACCAATATGAACTCATGACCATTTGATGCTTTGGGAGTAATTTTTTCTATAACATCAATACCCCATGTAGAGAATGGCCTAGGGGAACTGAGCGAATGCAATTCCATTGGCAGAATATGTATGATATTGGAAAATATCTGACATTTGTGGCATTTCCAAATGAAATCTACACAGTCTGCCTCCATTGTCCAATCTCTATGTGTATTTGCCATCTTCTGGAGAATTACCTTTATATTCTTATTAGCTGCTTCCACTGCCCCATTTGTTTGTGGACGATAAGTGGTGGATTTATGCCTTCCGATCCCAAACTTGGTGCAAAGTTTATCGACTTGCCCTCGAAAATGAGTGCCCTGGTTAGATATCAGTTGTTACGGGATCCCATGTTAACAAATGATGTTCTCTTTAATAAACTTGGCCACCTTTGTAGCAGTGAGGACTGAATATGACTATGCTTCCACCCATTTGGTGAAATAGTCAATTGCTACCAATATGAACTCATGACCATTTGATGCTTTGGGAGTAATTTTTCCTATAACATCAATACCCCATGTAGAGAATGGCCTAGGGGAACTGAGCGAATGCAATTCCATTGGCAGAATATGTATGCTATTGGCAAATATCTGACATTTGTGGCATTTCCAAATGAAATCTACACAGTCTGCCTCCATTGTGCGCCACTAATATCCTAATTTCAGGATTTTCTTGGCTAGCATTCTTGCATTCATATGAGGCCGACAGATACCTTGATGTATTTATTCTATCACAATCTGCGCTTGTTCTTCATCCACATACAATAGATGAATCCCATCGAACGATCTTTTGTACAACAAATCATCTTGTAATATGAATTGGGTGGCAAATTTTCTGAGAAACTTCTTTTCCCCGATGTTGCTTCCATAGGATATTTCCCTTCCCTGATGAAGTCACAATAGGAGCAAACCAAGATCTTCCATCTGTTGGCAAGGCATTCACTGAGCCATGATAGATGGGCTTTACCTTTCTTTCAACCAGAAAAAGTCTTACTTGGGCCATAGGACTACACTCAACCATTGATGCTAATGTTACAAGAGCGTCGGCGAACAGATTGCTATCTCTCTGGTAGTATTCGAAAGAGATTTTTTTAAAGTGTTTAGAGATCTTCTCCAGATATTCTTAATAAGGATTTAATTTCTCATCTCTGGTCTTCCATTGCCATTGAGTTTGGCAGATTACAATGGATGAGTCAGCAAACACTTGGATCCTTTTTACCCCAATTGTCAGAGCGATCTCCAGACCGATTGCACATGCTTCATATTCAGCAATATTATTGGTGCATGGAAAATCAAGTCAAAAAGATAGAGGCAAATACAGCTCGTTGGGTGTTATTAATAACACTCCTGCCCCATACCCTCTTTGATTGGCTGCTCTGTCAAAATATAATTGCCATGTGTTAACAGAGTTTCCTTCTTCAACTACCATGATTTCCTCATCTGGAAAAGCATCGTCTAATGATCTTCCATCTTCTATGAGATGTCCAGACAAGTGATCCGCAATTCTCTACCTTTGATACTTTGATTGATATATGTAATGTCAAATTCTGAGAGTAATAGCAACCATCTTGCCACTCTACCAGTGAGTGTAGGCTTTTCGATCAAATACTTGATAGGATCCATTCTGAAAATCAAGCAAATTGGATATGCCACCATATGTGTCGCAATCTTCTTGTTACCCAAATAAGAGTTGTGCAAGTCTTTTCTAATGATGTATATAGAACTCCATACTCCAAGAATTTCTTGCTCAAATAGTAGATAGCCTATTCTACTCCTTTTACCTTATCTTTATGAGCTAAGATGGACCCCATCGAGAACTGTCCTACTGATAGATATAACAGAAGTGGTTTCCCCTTTATTGGTGGCATAAGAACCGGTGGATTTAAAAAGTATTCCTTGACTTCGTCGAAGGCTTCTTGACATTGGGAATTCCACCGTGTGGGCTGATCCTTCTTCAACAACTTGAACACTGGTTCACAGATAGTGGTCAATTGGGATATGAAACAGCTCATGTATTGGATGTGACCAAGGAATCCTCATATTTCCTTCTCAGTCTGAGGTGCAGGCATGTCCCTGATTGCTTTAATCTTGATAGGGTCCACTTCTATACCTCTTTCACTTACAAGAAAGCCTCACAACTTTCCTACCTTCGCGCCGAACACACACTTAAACCGTAATTGAAATTTCTTGATTCTTTCAAAAAACTTCCTTAGTGCTGGGATATGCCCTTATCTATCGATAGACTTAACAATCATATCATCGACATAGACTTCTACTCCCTTGTGAATCATATCATGCAAAATATTGGTAGCGGCCCTTTGATATGTGGCTCCAGTATTCTTTAGACCAAATGGCATTACCTTATAGCAATAGGTCCCCCAAGGGGTGGTAAAAGCAGTCTTTTCCATATCTTCAGGATGCATATTGATCTGGTTACATCCCGAAAACCCATCCATGAATGATAGCAAAGCATGTCCTGCCGTACTATCAACCAATACATCAATATGAGGCAAAGGAAAGTCATCTTTAGAACTGACTTTATTCAAATCTCTGAAGTCTACACACATTTTGAATTTTCCATCTTTCTTTGGAACTGAAACAATATTGGCCAACCAACGAGGGTACTTTATGACTTGTAAAAATCCTGCATTCTATTGCTTAATTACTTATTCACTAATCTTTTCACTCCATTTAGGCCGCATTCTTCTAGCCTTTTGTTTGATAGGCCTCACATCTGGATACGTAGGGAGTCGATGTTGTACTATTTTTGGATCAATGCTAGGCATGTCTTTATAGGACTAAGCAAAAACCTCTACAAATTCTTTTAACAGACTAGCCATTTGTGAGGTTTCTTCATCATTCAGGGTTGCACCAATTTTAATTTCTTTAGGGCATTGATTGGATCCTAAGTTAATGAGTCAAGTATCCTCACTCATAGGTTTAGCTCTTTTTTCTTTAGATTGTTTTAACAATTCATGATATTCATCAGTTATTTTGTTAAGATCATCATCAGAAAGAGACAAATCATACTCGGAATCAAAATTTTCATTGACAGCTGGAAGGACTATAGACTCAACATACTAAAAATGCGAAATTTCATTAACAGAAGGAAATTCAAAAAAAGTACAAGTAAAAGGAGACTCAACAGCATAAAGGGAATCTTCAGTGCACTGTGTGGTGATTTTAGAACCAATTGAACCCTAAGTCTTAGTGAGCTTGAAGTCATATCCTGCACTGGTCCAGTTGAGCAATGGTTCGCGGGCTGGATGAATTAGTAGGTATGGCATTGGTCCCTCCTCTATTTCTTCAGTGGCAATAACATCTACCTCAAGGGTTTTGTTGACACCACAACTTTCACCTTCTTCATGGAGCTGAAGATGCCCCAGTTTCTCTTGGCATAAGAGTTCAGATTCAGCTTGCCTACTCTTGGCACTTTTTGTTGTGAAAACAAGTTGATCAATCTCATGATCTGTAAACCCAAATTTTCTGAGGAATGCACCTCGCCCCAGGCTACTCAGCTCTCGCTCTAGAAAATCTAACATCTTAATCCTTTTATTTGAGGCATTCCCCTTGCCACTCTCACACCGTTGACCTCCATCTCTGATGTAACCATTGCAGTTGCTCCTAGCACAATAAGGGCAGATATTTATCCTTCTAGCTCTTCTCTTTCTAGCATATGAACTGCTCTCACAAAAAGAGCAATATTTTCCTTTCTTAGCTCCTTCAGGTACGTCTTCCATAGGCAAGAACATATGTGAGCTCATATCTCAATTAGAAGATTGAGACGCCAGGTAGCTCTTAATTTATACTGCCAAACTTCTTTCAGTGTAAGACAAGGCTTGAGAATTTGTGATGATCGAATCAGGGATGCAGGGTTAACTATAGATTCTTCTTCAGTTGTGGCAATCACATCTATCTCAAAGATGTCACTGATATCATTGTCTTCACTATCCTCCTTAAATGGCAGACGTTCCAGCTCATAGGTGATCCAATCAATCTAATCTTGATAGATGACTTCGACCTCAGAATCTGCTTTTCTTGCTTCTTTTTTAGGTTAAAAGTCAAAATCCTTACAACTGGGAAAACCTTTTGCTGCCTTTACAAAGTACCTTTCTAAGGTAGGATAATTCACAACCCTTTTCTTGTAAGAGGATTCCTTTCTTGCCATTACAAGCATTTTTTGATTCTCAAAACCTCGATAGGCTCTTGCTCCACCTTGGCCCCTCCTTATATCTTCTAACATCTTTTGTTCTTCTTTTTCAGAAAATCCCAAACCACGAATTCCTATAGTGTGAGGGAATTCAGGCAACCTCGTGGGTCCTTTCTGGTATTTTTCCAATCCCGTCCCAGGAAAATAATGCATCTGCTTCATCATCTGACCAATAGTGGTATTCCACATGCCCTCATAGGACATTAGAACATTCTCCTTTATTGGCTCTTCAACAAAAGAGGCATAAAATTTTTATAGTTCAAAGCTACTCAGACGCACCTCTTGTTCTTAAGTTTTTTCAACTTCAATGTTAGCCAATGTGTCGACTAACTGAGGATCTCTAGAAATATTAATTACCTTCTCATCATAGATAAATTTTACTTTCTGGTGTAGAGTAGATGACACTACCCCTGCTTTATGAAGCCACGGATGACCCAGAATCATGTTGAGGAGGCTGAGATATCTATCACTTGGAACTCAACACAAAACTCAGATGGCCCTATTATCACCATTGTTGTGAGAATTCCGACAACATTTCTTCTGGTGTTGTCATAAGCCTTAATGATCTGAGCCGAGGGTTTGAATTGATCTGGATTAAAGCCTATACATGTGGTAGCTCTCAAGAGTAGAACATTCAGATCTGAACAGCATACGTGGCTCCCACAATCTGAGATAATCGCGACGGATCCATCTCTATGGGTACTTGCACACTGGTGAGGGACTTCACTACAGCTTCCCTATGGGCAGGAGATGCCATTAGCAACCCCCAAATGGAAACATTGGCATGTACCTTCTTCAACTGGCTCAATACTTGATTCTCAAGTTATGGCTGCCTACTACACTGCCCTGTCTCAGTGACAGTTGGTTGTTCCACTATCAACCCCTTGGCTTTGTAGTCTTTCCCACTTCTAGTGGCCATCACTTTCTTGGATCCTTCAGGCCCCTTTTTGATGAGAATATTATAGAGGTATTTACTCTCATCTTCCTTGTTTATATCACCAATCATGTCTACCAGAGGTACTTCAATCCCTTCTTCATATGCAGATAGTGGACTTGGAGGACCCCCCGAAATGTTGATAGCCTGAGCTTTAACTATTTAAATAATGTTATTCAAATGCAGAATAAGCCTTTTAACAAATGGTTCATCCTCAAAATTAACCTTAAGATTTTCATAGACTTCTTTGATAGTTTCTTGTCGGACTGCCACTTTCCTCAACATTTTCTCAATTACTAACACATCTTCACACATTTGATTCAGTAAGCAGAGCACATTGTCGTAGGAAGGATTCTCTTCTTCACTTTCCTCTTCAAACTCAATTTCAAAATATGCACTTTCTGACTCTTGATTATCTTCGTTTTCTTCACCAAATTCTTCCTCTAGATCTTCATTTTCTTCAACAAGATCTCCTTCTAGATCTTCATTTCCTAATTCTTGATCACCTTCTATATCTCCATCCCCGTCTTCTTCCTCCTTTGAATCATCGTCAGAGGGAAAAATTGGGCGAATGATGTATGTTGGATCCACATCGGGCACATTTCCTCCAATAGCATTCACTGTCTCACAAATTTTTTCAGTATCACTATCACTCTCTCCACCTATATGGATTAAGTGATGATCATCCCCGTCTTCTTCTTCTTCTGAATCATCATTAGAAAGGAAAATTAGGAGAATGATATCTGTTGGATCCACATCGGGCACATTTCTTCCAATAGCATTCACTGTTTTAGTATCACTGTCATCACTGTCACTTTCTCCACCTATATGGATTAGGTGTATTTCATCTGAGGTCATTTCTCCAATAGTCAATGCCACCATTGCCCTGATCATGTTTGACATGACATCCTCTATCGTTGGTACAATGAGAGTTGTAGGGTCAATCTGGGACTCTTCTTCCCTATCTATGAGATTCACCGATCCAGTAGAGGAGTGCACCGATCCAGTAGAGGAGTGAATGGGAGTATCTGGATCCATTAATATATTAGTCCAAGAAGTTCCATTCGGCCAATCTGCCTCTGAACACTGATGTTGGTTCTCTTCTTCTAACCATCCGTTCATGGGAAAGTATTCTGGTGGTGGTGGATAAGGATAAGGATTATATGGAATTGGCAGGTAGCAAGGTTTTGGGTGAAATGGCTGCAAATATGGAGGAAATGGGGCAATAATTGGTGATGGTAATCCTTCCCGAGTTGGGACACAATAGTCTGGTGTTGGATGGTAAGATGGAGATGGAGGATATGATGCCAGGTGATAGGAAGGTGATGGAAGGTATAATATTAGGTGATATAAAGGTGTTGGAGAAAGTGATGGTAGGTGATATGAAGGTGATGAAGGATAAGATGCTGGGTGATATGAAGGTGATGGAGGATGTGGGTGACAGGAAGATGATGGGAGGTATGATGCTGGGTGATATGAAGGTGATGGAAGATGTGGGTGATATGAAGGTGATGGAGGATGTGGGTGATAGGAAGATGATGGACTGTATGATGCTCGGTGATATGATGGTGAGGGAGGATGTGGGTGATAGGAAGACGATGGGAGGTATGATGCTGGGTGATATGAAGGTGATAAAAGATAGGATGTTGGGTGATATGAAGGTGACCCTATCTGAGGAAGTGTAAGATTGCAGGGTGGGAGACTTTCATCTTCCCAGGAATGAATTTCTTCAATTCTCTTATGATTCTCTTCTTCTTTTGCTTCTAAATGCTTGGCTTTGAGCAAAGCTCGGTAAGATCGGGTAGTAAGACGCCCTCTCTTTGGTGAGGGTTGAATCCTTTGAGTAGGACCATTCTCATCTGAATCACTTTATATCATTCCAACTGTTCAATGATTCAGAAGGGGATTGGTAGTCACATTTGGCTGGCTCTTCAATTCCAGTTCAATCTGCTCTGATTCAATCAAATCTTGTACTGCATGCTTCAGGGTGATGCACTAGTTGGTGAGATGACCCTTTTGATTATGGAAGAATAGTATTCATTGTCCTTGTACCAAGGAGGTGGAGGATCATTGATTGGACGGGCAGGCGTCATACTCAAGAGGCCTTCTTTCTTCCATTTCTCATAACACACAGATAAGGGCATCCCCAAATCTGAGAATTGCCTCCTCTGTACTGAACCTTTTTGAGCAGGAAGACTTGGCTTAATGACAATTGGAGTAGGCATAAGAGTTACTGCATGCACCACAGGCTGCTGGTCGGTACTTGCAGTAGTTATAGTATTCACCTCTGTATTACTATACCTTGTATTCTTACTCTGCTCTGAGTAACCCTGGGGACTGTTTCGATGTTGCGCTTCTCTAAAGATTCAGTTTTCAACTCTTCTCCCTGTTGCTAGCAGTGTTGAGAATGTCTCGATGTGCTGACTGTATAACACATCATAATAGGGATTTTCCAAGTTATCTAGAATCATTTCAACATGCTCTTTTTTAGTAGGTCGAGATGTCATCAAACCTACTTTATCTTGAAACCTTAAGAGAAACTCCATGAAACCCTCACCTAGAGCTTGTCGAACAATTTCTAACTCTCGTCGAGTTATATTTAGTTCAGTGTTGTAAGAGTACTACTACTTGGTAAATGCTTTCATAATCATCGACCAATTCTGATTCTGAGAAGGGTCCAACTGAGTTAACCAATGAAGAGCTGGGCCTGAGAGAGTAAGCAAAAATGCTTGCCCTATTTGTTCTTCAGTAAATCCCCATGATCTGAAAATATTAATGAAGACCTTCAAGTGTGCCCTGGAGTCATCCTTGCCATCAAACTTATCAGTGTTCCACTTGAATTTCTCTGAAATACGAATTCCAGGAAAGAGGACCATCTCATCAATTTATGTGGCTTGAGCATCTATGGCCTACCCCTTCTGCAGCAACTTTTCAAGTCTTCCTAATTGTTCCCTCATCTTTCTTTCCCTTTCAGTTTCAGGGGGTTCAGTTGGAAGATCTGGTTGGATTTCCTCTTCATCATCTCTGACCACAAGCCTCGGTATGGTACGAGGTGCATTGGACCCCATCTTGGTCCAATCCTGTTCTCCTGGGGTTAAAATAGGTTTAGTTTGTTGCTGAGGCTGCTTGGCATTGGTAAAGTGGGTGAATAAATGATGCAACTCTTCCAACTCTAACAGCATCATATCCACTCTCCTTTTCTCTTGGGCAACTAGTTGACTTCCACAAGCCTGATCCATATTCGTCGACTGTTCAGATGATGCTGAACTAGGTGAACTTGGTGGCGTGAGTTGAACTATAAGTTCCACCGTTGGTAAGGACTTCTCAGGGTTGACTCGGATCAAACGATTATCTTGACAGGTCCACACAAACAGTGGGGAATTTTTTTGACGCGGAATCATGCCTGACCTAAACCAAGAAATTTAAACTTTAGATTTTTATTTTTATTTTTATTATTTTATTATTTTTTATTTTTTTTATGATGCAACAAAAATTATTCCCCCTCAATAATAAGTGTTTAACTTTGGCCCAATTCCCAGTTGGTATTCACATTTTTTTTAGGCCCAATTTAAACATGAATTATGGTGTGGGAAAAGAAACAAGTTGGTCCACGTAAGAACAACCTTGTAGCTGATTTCACATAAGTATTTTGTTTCTCCCCGTAGCATGGAAATACATAATTATTCCTGATTCTGGGATTGGTTTTAGGAACATTATCAGCCTGGAACACGTGCTAATATAATGTGGTGAAGTGGGAATCACCCCACAGGCACGGTTGCATGAACCAAAACTGATATAGTTGCATCTCCCAATTCCCAATTGTCAAAGAAAACATTAGGTTTAAACATATATAGCAAAAATCTCACCCTAGATGAAACAAGCTAGACGGGTTCTAACTTGAACCGCAAACAATGGTCTAGTTCCTATATGATGCGATGCAATGGGTAAGGTTGTAGGACAAAACAAGGTTACCCGTGACAGAACCGATATACCTATCACTAAAAGTGAATCATGGGTATGTGGTTCCTTTGATATACCAGATGATATTGTATCAAGGGGTGTGACTTCGCCGGTGATTGTCCATGACATTACATGGGTTCAGTCGGCTAACCACAGGGGTAGGTGTATCCGTGAGTGAGTGTGTGCACAAGTGTAGTGCAGAAAGTGGCCATTAGTTAATGTCAGAATAGCCTGATATGTTCTATCACCCTGAAGGTTTTGAACTATCGACGACCATCCTCGTCAACCAATTTCACTTTGAGCACTCTTATGTAGGAAGTGGGCATCATTTGATCTCAGAGTACTTAGTATAGTGTGCACTGACGTCCCCGAGAGTGCGGGCACGATAGGGGGTACCCTCATCAACTGATTTCACTTCAAACACAATGCATGATGCAGTTAGCCAGTACTATACAAACATGTTTGCATACAATGATGATGAGGGGGAGAAAATTCTAGCGTTCATTGTAAGCTTCTGGTATATAAAGTTTGACAGGTCCCCAATCGAGTCGCCAGTGTAAGGAAAATACCTTTTTGCTCTTTTCTCTATTTTTCCGCTCTATCCTTCACTTGTCACCTCTGGCCTACCTCGGATTGAATGGTCTCCAAAGCATGGTCTGGCGACTATTGGGGGTTGGGGAAAGCATGATTTTGGAGTCGCCATCTAGGATTCAGGGCTTAGAACCCTATGGTGGAGCCCAATTTTGATTGAGGGATCGAGATCGAATAAGGGGTTGGTATCCTGCGAAAGGAAGGAACCCCCTAATTTGACTTCATACTTTGGTCTGTTCCAGAGATAGGGGTCCGTGTCAGGTTACGAGTGTGGGAAGGTGTTAGGCACCCACCTCGCCCGAAATTTCCAATCTTTCTACCAGAAGCTTGGATTTCGAATATTCTTCCCCGAGAATTTTAACAGCCTAAGCTAGCACGGAAGTTCTATTACATGAAATAACGCAAACATATATACATAAACTTGCTTAAAAGAATTCCACATGAAATAATAAAATTTACATAAAATAATGAGAAATGCAATTATCTTACCTACATACACATGCTATGCTCTATGATAGGAAAATCATGACCATTATTTTATGTGAGGAATACATGCAATAACATATAAAGTGATGAAACAAACTACATTTAATGGACAAATGCTAAAATTAATACACAAAACTACAACAGTAAATCCTTATTTTATGCAATAAACAAGTAAAACAAATATATACATAAATGAGGCAAATGAAATTACAATATAATATTCACATGATAATAATCGATGAAAATGGTGAATTTTATGATAATTTTCCTCGACTCAGAGGCAACGATTTTATTTTCTTTTCTCTTTCTTGGAGAAGTTAAAAACTTTCAGCACTTGGGTAAGAAAATTGACAAGGCTTTTTTGCTAGGGTGGCCTACGGATTTCGTTTCTGGGAATTTGAATAGGGCTTCCATACTATATTTCTAGAATCGGAATCGACTTTTGAAATTTGGGCAGAGCTTCCGCCATATTTCTAGGGTTGGAATCAGCTCGGAAAATTTTATACAGAGCTTCCGCGTTGTTTTTCTAGGGTTGGAATCAGCTTGAAATTTTGGGCAGAGCTTCCGCGCCATATTTCTAGGGTTGGAATCAGCTCAGGAATTTTGGGCAGAGCTTCCGTCCATAATAAAAGTATTGAATTTAAATAAAAAGAATTTGAATAAGAGTTCAACACTAACGTGACATGGACAACCTGGGCTTTCGGCAATGAGACAGTCAACATCAGCTAGCTTAGGATTCTTCACTCTTTTTCTTTCTTCTCTCTCTTTGGAACAATGTTAGGGATTTTTCTCTTTGTTGTTTTCTGTCTATTCTTTTCTGCTTGTTGCCTTCTTGCCCGGGCTTTTACAGTGACCCAGGGTCACTATTTATAGGAGAGGAGGAGGGGGCAGGGGTGTAAAATCATCCAAGGCCGTGAGAGGGGGGCCAAATCCGTATAAGCCCCCCACAAATCCGTGTAAGGGAATACACGGATTTGTAATCCCTTACACAATCAGTGTAAGGACATCCCTTACACAATCCGTGTAAGGCCTTACACGGATTGTGTAAGGGTTTACACGGACCCCCCCTTCATGTCACCCCGTTAGTGTATGTGTCACCCTGAAGATAGGTACGTGTCACCCTGTAAAGATTTGAAATAGTACGTGGTACCCTATGAGGCTTTGAAATAGTATGTGGTACTCTCTTACACCTCCAGATACTCCCCTAGACTGGGGGCTACTCCCTAGCCTGGGCGGCAGTAGCCTTTGGTGGAGTTCTTATCTCGTCTATAGCAGTCGATAAGTTTTGGTTTTGGATAGGGTCTGGTTTAAGTTCAAGGTTTGATTTTGGTTTGATTAAAGTTTTGATTATGGTTTGATTATGGTTTGATTATGGTTTGATTTTGGTTTGATTATGGTTTAACCATAGGTTTGATTATGATTTGATTTAAGGTTTGATTATGGTTTGATTAAGGTTTGAATTATGGTTTGATTATGGTTTGATTTAAATTTTTGATTATGGTTTAATTAAAGTTTGGATTATGGGTTTGATTATGGTTTGATTTAAGGTTTGATTATGGTTTATTATGGTTTGATTTAAAGTTTGATTATGGCATGATTTAAAGCTTGATTATAGGTTTAATTATGGTATAATTTTGGTTTGATTTAAGGTTTAATTATATGTTTAATTATGGTTTAATTTTAATTTTTGATTTTAAGGTTTAATCTTAAGTTTTGATTTTAGGGTTTAATCTTGAGTTTTGATTTTGGTTTGATTTAAGGTTTGATTATAAGTTTGATTATGGTTTGATTTTAATTTGACTTTAAGGTTTAATTTAAGTTTGATTAAGGTTTGATTAAAGTTTGAATTATTGTTTTATTTAAGGTTTATTATAGGTTTGATTATGGGTTTAATTTTAAGTTTTGATTTTAAGGTTTAATCTTAAGTTTTGATTTTGGTTTGATTTAAGGTTTAATTTTAATTTGATTTTAAGGTTTAATTTAAGTTTGATTTTTGATTAAAGTTTGAATTATGGTTTGATTTAAGGTTTGATTATAGGTTTGATTAAGGGTTTGATTTTAAGGTTTAAGGTTCGGGTTTAGGTTCGGATTCTAGTTGGGTTTAGGGTTTGGTTTAAATTAGGGTTTAGGGTTTTTGTTTCGTTTGGTTTGGTTTTGGGTTGGTTTGGTTTGGTTTGGTTTGGCTTAGGGTTTGGTCTGGTTTCGTTGGTTTGGTTTTGGTCTGGTTTCGTTCAGGGTTTGGTCTGGTTCAGGGTTTGGTCTGGTTCAGGGTTTTGTCTGGTTTAGGGTTTGGTCTGGGTTGGTTTGGTTTAGGGTTTGGTCTAGTTTGGTTTAGGGTTTGGCCTGGTTTGGTTTGTTTGGTTTAGGGTTTGGTCTGGTTCAGGGTTTGGTCTGGTTTGGTTAAGTTTAGGGTTTGGTCTGATTTGGTTCGATTTAGGGTTTGGTCTAGTTTAGGGTTCGGTTTAGGGTTTGGTTTGGTTTTCTTTGCTTTGGTTTAGGGTCTGGTCTGCTTTGGTTTAGAGTTTGGTCTGGTTTGGTTCAGTTTAGGATTTGGTCTGGTTTGGTTTGGTTTGATATGGTTTAGGGTTTGGTCTTGTTCAGGGTTTAGTCTTGGTTTGGTTTGGTTTAGGGTTTGGTCTGGTTTGGTTTATTCTGTTTTAATTGGTTCAAAGTTCAGGTAGGTATTACGGCACACCTGGGTATCCTTTTTCTTCATACAAGATATCGATGGAACCGTATTTCTGAATACTTTTCAATGATATGGGAATCGAGCACATGCTAGGCTTGATTGTCGTATTCTAGCAAAAGGTATTAGTGACCACTTCTGGTCACCTTCCCCGCATCATTTAAATTTTGACCAATCACAAATGCTAGGATAGTCTGGATTTGTGCCAAAAAATTCGACTTCTTTCCATAATTCATCATTGATGAGGGGGGAAAAAATTTGGTGTCAATACCCATCCTAGACAGACTAACTGCCTTTGACCCATGCTCCAATTTTCTCCATTCTCAGTCAGTATGATAACCACCATATGAAAATGAGTTAGTAATTCGGATCATATTTCCATTTACTTTCTTCTCCTACTTTTGTCAAAAATGGGTTGGGAGGTTAGGTTATGCACTAGAATAATAAAACTATCATACATAGGAAGTTTGTAAGTATTATGCACTTTTGAATGGATAAATTGATATTGAGAAACTTTGGTATAGAGTGAATATGCGAAGAAACTAACCTGTGGAATCAAGCATCCCTTTTTTCTTTCTAACTTCATCACCAAGCTGGACTTTATCTAACGCCTAAGAAAACAAAAAAATCAAGTCGACTTACCATCTTTCTTTATTATTCAAGATAACTTAGAATCAATAATCAAAGATGAGCTAAGAAAAATATTAGATAAACAAGCAAAGAGTGCCAATTTGAAATTAAAAAATAGTAGACTTCTCATGTCCCAATTAAGAGAATCTCTTAGATCAAACTTAGCCAGAAGATGGTCCAACGCATCCAGTGAAATGACTTCAATATACTAATGAAAGGATTTCAAAAAAATTGAACAAAAATAAAAAATGAAAAGATGACCATAAAAGCGCCAGCCAATTATGATGCATATGTTTGTTTTGTCCAAGAATTATCAGTAAGAAAAAGACATGTCCATCCTATCGTTAACAAAAGGGCATACTCAGTGCACAAGCACTAGAAGTCTGGGGCGGGCACGAGCACTGGAGGTTTGGGGCAGGTCACAATGTGTGCAGGCTTGCATCCTCTTTGCAGAGAGGTTGTTTCCTGAATCAAACACACAACTACTTTGTAATGGAGCAACATTACCGTTGTGCTAATGCCCACCTCATGTCCATCCTATCTTTTTCACTAATTAAATATTTCTTCAAATGAAAAAGAAAAAAAAAAAAACCCACCTCCCAAATCTGTTCATCAATATACTCTTCGATTGGGTCAAGATTGCTTCTTACAGACCCCTCAAACATTGTTGGATCTTGTGGAATGATGCTCAATCTTGAACGCAATTCATGAAAGCCAACCTTAGAAATATTGATATCATCTATCAAAATCTGACTGAATATAGGTTCAAGTATCCGGAAGAGAGCCTGTACAAGAGTTGATTTACCACTTCCCATTCGCCCAACAATCCCAATATTCATCCCTCCGGGGAAAGTGCACGTGAGACCTCGCAAGACAAGAGGAAGGTGTGGGGAATATTGAACCTACATACATATTAAAAATTTAAATCATATCACTAAGTAGAATTCCACAAGAGTAGGAAGAACTACCGATCAACATTAGGCTTTAGATGGTCTGTTCCATAATACAAGAAAATAAATAAGGAGATAAAGACTCAAGGAATCTGATTAGGTATTACCTGCAAATCAACAATTTCCACTTTACCAGGTGATGGCCATTCACAACCTGGCCCATTTTCTTCCCCCAATAGAGGGTGTTAACTAGGGATGCAAGCATACTACAAAATTCTCTCAACAGATATGATTTTAGTCTCAAGTTGGTTAAGATCCCATACGACCCCATGCATACTAAAACCAAGCCCATATGTGACTGCTAAACCCGTAACACCTTCAAAAGAGAAAAGAAAACAAAATAAATTTAAAATCAGTTTTCATGTGAGAAATCAATCATAATTTTTGTAAAGGATAATTTTATAAGATCTCAAGTTCAAATTTTTATCAGGATTGATTAGATTGATTATTTCCTTCGGTATTGAGATCAAGAAAACCAAAGAGATAGCATATGTGATTGATGCTAATATATCCATGCGGAAGCATAGCCACTCCATTGCACCAGAAAAATGAAATTTGGGCCGAGCATACCGATGTACTAGCTTGAAATTTGTGTTCATAAACCTCTCTTCTTGATTGAAGCATCTGATTGTAAGTTGAACCTAAACTAGATTCACCAAAATGTTGTATAATTGGAGCCTAACACACTCCAAATAGTCGTGACAATTCTCGTGTTGCACATATGTAGTATTGCTACAAGACATGGTTCATAATAAAAAAAAAAAAAAAAAAAATCAGATACGATGTAAACTAAAATGTTTATTGAATGTATATGTAATGAGAAAATGAGAGAGGAAAAGAGATTTCTTAAAGTGAGCTGCTTAAATTTAGATGGGTTTATACTAACACTATCATTATGGATGAACTATATAAATATATTTCAATATATTTATTTATTTCAATTATTCTCATTTGAATAACTACTATTTACTATTTTCACTAAATGTTGATTGAATTATAAATATTATTTGTATGTTTACTAAATCTCAAAATCAAATTCTTAGATAAAATGTTTACTAAATGTGAACATAAGAATATACAAATTTTTGTGGTATTTTCATTTTTTTTTTTCCAAATTTTTAATCATATTATCAAATTTAAATTTAATTAACAGTCGTATGCGTTCATATCCTCTTTTTTTGCTATATATTAATTTCCTAATGATGGACTAGATAGTATGGCTTATTTACTAGCCAAAAACACATGAATGTGTAGTTTAGTGCAAAAATGTGGCATAGTGCAACAATTTAGGTAATTCAATTAGGCTAAGAGCAAAGCTTTTGCATGCTTAGGATAAAACAGAGCCCATGCACTTCACATAGGAAAGAAAGAGGGATGTGAGGGAAATTTGGAAGAAAAGAAGGGAAGTGAAAAAGAAAGTTGGAAAGGAAGGAAGAAGATATTACATATTAATGTGGCATCAATTCTAGATCATCTAACTAGATAGGCTTCTCTCGATTGCACAAATAATAGCCGCATGGTATTCTCTTTGGGCTTGAATATTTTGTTGATGTGGGTTGTCTAAATCATCAAGCTATCCATCTATCAAATTTGAGCTCTAGTTGATTGAGAATTAAACTTAAGCAATCTTAGGTAACTTCAGTTCAACTATTTTCAATATAGGGATAGAAATTCAAACATGATGGGCCATACCATAGAGATTGGGTCTGGAACTTACCATATGGCTAATCCCAACATGGAACAAGTATCCATGGTTGTTTTGACTAAGGAAATATCTACAGAACAGAAAATTGCTGGAACCCTAAGACAAGGCTCGTAGTTAGAGCTTGCAATGGAATTTTCATTAATCCTCAATATTTTGTTATTGAGATTATTTATTAATTTATCTTATTAATTTAGAAATTTTCACCAATTTATCATTTTAAATCTATCTACTGTCTCTAAAAAAAATTAACTACTAATATATTTTACAAATATTAACTAATTTATTATTTAGCTAATGCAGCAAATAAAAAATTTATTGATTTTTTATTTGTAGAAGTTGCTTGATCTGTAGAATAGATAAGGAGGAGTCCTCGGTTGGGGCACCTGATAGAAGGGTCAAACGGTAAATCTCATCATTGGATTCTAATGGATGGTCTAAACAGACTACATGTAAATTTTAGATCCAAATCCCTTCATTTACCCCTACGTAATATCATACCATCCCATCATCTATGTCTATGCACCACCTTTATAGTCCCTAGCACCCATGTCAAATTCTTAGCTTTTCAATGACTCATTTTAGCACATTGTCGAGTTTATTTGGTTGAAAATGACGGCTGACCAGGGGACTTTCGAGTCTACCTGTCCAAAAATATTCAACCCATCCAAATCTGCCATATGGTAGAAATAGGGATACAACTGGCTTGGAATATGGCCCACAAGTTTAAAATCTTCTACTTTATTAATCGTTAGCTACTGGCAAAACTACCAATAGAGTAATAGGCTAGATTATATCCTTTACTACAAAAGCCATCGTTGTTGACCTTATGGCATCATCTGGATGTTGGATGGTCAAAAATAAATATTGATGGTTTCTCTACAAGGAACCTAGGACATTCAGGAGAAGGTGGTATCTTCAGGAATTCATCAAGAGATCCCCAAAGATCTTTATCTCATTACCGAATTCTATGCTTTCTTCCTAGGTATCAGGTTGGCTAAAGAAAATCAGATTTGATACATTTGGATTGAATCGAACTCATCTGCCATAGATCTTGTGATCTATTTGAATCAATCCATAGATTTCCCTCCAACGTTGGAACAATCTGAATTTTTTTTTAATTTTTTTATTATTTATTTCTTTATTATTTTTTTTTTTAACCTTGGAAGATAACACACTCTTATAGAGAAGCTAACTCTACAACTAATCTTGTGGCTAAAAAAGGTGCGACTTCCCATGTTTCTCATATCTGGTGGAGCTATCTTTCTTTTGTCTCCTAAGGTTACCAGCTAGGATGCTCAGTTTAGACCTTAATATAGATTTATGGTCTAGTATTTTCAAGTTCAATCTTGTTCGAACTGAGGATTCTATCGATGGTCATGCCAAAGGTGGAATATAGCGCTGTGGTTTTGTTTCTATTGATGGATATTCCCTTTAGTTTTTTTCTTTTCCATCCAGGTACGATTGGACGTTAATCTTGTACAGCTCTTTAATTTTAATTTGTACTTTGCTGATCATGAGAAAAAAATTATTTATACATATCTAAAATATTTTATGCAGGTCAAGAGTGCAGCCATGTCACTTTTGGTGCACTATTCACTTTGGAAACATTGATCGTGTTTGGTCATTTCTTATCAAATAATATTTGTAAGCGAAAGACTAAATATCTGCATTCGTTCACCCAAAAATGTGTTGAGAAAATGAGTTTCTTGCACAAATTCTTTACAAATTCAAGAAGAATATTAATTTTTAAATCTCCACTTTCTAACCTAAGCATGTGTGCATTACCATTGAACCAAATTTTGTGTGAATAAAACTAATTCATAATACTCCGATCAACCAAAGCTTGAACCAATTTATATTATCACATACTAGCCATGGAGAAAATATGATTGAACCTAACTTAATAGTTTAACCATAAAAGTTTGAGTGCTATAAAATTACCTGATACCATATGCATATCACACTCATTAGAATAAAAACTATTAACATTTTCCATGCAACCTGTGACATGACTACAATAGCTCCCAAGAGTCCTATGATCGAGATGATAAGTTCTTCAATTTGATGCGGAATAAAGGTATCAACTGTACTTTGATCTATGGATATCTGTATACAAAAGTAGAGTTTATTTTAAATCTGAAACTATATTAATTAATTGGTGTTCAAAAAGATCATTTGGATCTCAAAAGTAAATAACATATTTACTCACCCGATTTAGAATCCTTCCACTTGGAGCAGAATCGAAAAATGACAAAGGAGCAAGGAAAATGCATAAGTGCATTTTTTTGAAGAGAAAATTGGATGTCTTATATCCAACAATTACAATGAGCACGGACCTTATAAGTACAAATAAAGAACTTCCATGGTCAAAGCAATACAAACAAAGATGATGGTGGATTCTTTAACATAAGGTCTTGAATTCTCTGAAATAGGAGTAACCAATACCATCTAGTAACTACTAACTATTTGGAGAAGCTTAACAAGAATTTGTGCTAGCAATATCAATGGTAAAAAGGCCCCTCTATATGCTGCAGTAGCATACTTCCAGTAGACTGAAAAACAGACTGCATCATTTTCTCTTTTTTCTTCTTGGACAAGCTGCTCTTCAGGCCCAACTATTTTTTCTGTTTTATAAGTTTTGGGTTCTTTTCCCTCGTCATCTTGAATAAAATTCTTGCTACATAGCATATTATCATCTTCCTCACCACTAATTAAATTATCCAAAGCAACCCTACCCTTAACAGAATTAAGGTTCGTCAAAGCATTCTTATGTGCTCCTACTAATTCCATAAAATCGGTTCCTGCACTAAGTATTTCTTTGTACTTTCCTGCTTGAGTAACCCTTCCATCTTTCATAAGCTGTCAAACAAAAAAAGGTAAATAATCACTGTCAAACAATATTAAGAGACTTGAAATCTTGAAAGAAATATAGCATACTCTCACCAGGATAAGATCAGCAGAAGGCAAAAACTCTACTTGGTGGGTAACATAAATTACTGTTTTTGAACCCAAAATTTTCAACAAACACTCCTGCCACAAAATTTTAGATGTTCATTTTCAAGCATTCAAAAATAATTTCCATTTATTTAAAAGAGCTAAATAATTATACTTATTAACATCATAATGATAAGTAAAATCAAACCATATGTTTTATGGCAGGATATGCATCTATCAAACTCATATGTTTCTATGTCTTGTTTATTTTAATAATCATAATGTTTTTCTAATGGACAAAATTACTATGTAAGCAATGAGATGTATAGCTCCAAGTCAATTTCAATAATAAATATTTGAAAATAGGGATCAAAGAGAAGCTACCTTAAATAGATGAGCTCCTATGTGAGCATCCACAACACTAAAAGGATCATCAAGCAAATAAATATCAGCATCATGGTACAAAGCACGTGCAATCTGAATTCTTTGCTTCTGGCCACCACTTAAGTTGATCCCTCTCTCTCCTATAATAGTTTGATCTCCAAAGGAACATAATTTTAAGTCCTTCTTTAATGAACATGATTCAAGGATCATCTCATACCTTTCTTTATCCATCTATTTACCAAACAATATATTGTCCACTACTATCTTTCCACTTTGTATCCAAGGTGATTGTGGAACATAGGCCTTCGTTCCATTCAATCTAATAACTCAGATACCTTTGGTATTTCTTCAAATATGCAAGAAAGTAGACTTGATTTTCCTGACCTAGTAGAACCACAAATAGCCACACTTATACCAGGGTATACTCGAAAATTGATATCTTTTAATGTGAGATTAGGGGAATGAAAGTCCCACGAGAAATTTCCATTGATTATCTCAATTGCAACATTAGTAGCATCTCTTGGAAGCTTATGTATTTTATTCAGATGCAGATCATCTAAACAAAGGTATGATGCAATCCGGTCGACGAAAACTTTAGTTTGAACTACGATGGAGACCGTGTCTGGGAGATTTTAAATGGGCCATTGCAATATTTCAAATGTCACAAGTGCAGTTAGAATGTTCCCTGACTCTAGCGGAATTCCCATAAGTATATAGAACCCGAAAGTAACCATAGCTACAAACATAGGAGCAGAAGAATAGACAAAAGCAATGATACCCAATGTATAATGTAACTTTTTTAACCATCTTGTTTCAAAATTCCTAAGATCAATTATCTTAGCCAACCACTTCATATCCCAACCCTGAAGCTTGAGAATCCTCATATTCCTTAGAGCCTCTGATGTCACCTTCATCCTTCGATCTTTTGAATCCATCAATTCACCCTGAAATTTCTCCTGTAGTTTTCCTAGTGGAATATTTGCTAACATGAAAATAAATGTGCCAATAAATGCTACAAGTGAAGCTAGCACAAGGCTCCTATGCAAGATCAACAATGGTAGAATTATCTGAATAGGTACCCTCCATATATCGTGCAAATACCAACTAAAATATCCAATCCTTTCAACATAAACACTCATCAAATTAATGTTCTCTCCACTAGTGTGGCTCTGCTTTGATTGGCTTGAAAGCTTCAGACACTTCTTATAGATTGTTGAGAATAAAGCAGCACGAATCCTAATTGCCATATTTCGTAGTTGGAAGAACAAATGTCTCTCTGAGAGGCACCTTATGAGCTTTGAAAGAAAAAAAATAAGCACTAGTGCATAGCCTTTATAATTTAGTTGGTGAGGGCTGTTAAGGTACTGAACAAATGTTTTAACAAGGTATGGCCCAGCATAAGAAGCCAACGTGTTTACAACGAATTGTAAACCTGTCCAAAGAATTTCTTTCCAAGTTAAGAGAATCAATGCCTTCATCAAGTTGAATGTGCTTACTTGACAACAACTATCAATGCCATTACCATCAGATACAAGTTTATTTCTAAACTGAGTAAAAACCACATTAGCAGTATGACAATTGGTAAGCTGAAGAACATCTTCAAGGTCTAGAGTTCTTTTATACCCGAGTGCAAGCAAAGGCCCCATCCAAGAGAAATTAAAAATACTAAGAAGATTGGCATTTTCACAAGGAGTTACGCTCTCTCCTCCGACACTTGATTGTTGTCCATTATCACCATTGTTTTGGTGAGAATTACTTTCCAAAATAGGCTCCAAAAGATCAGAATACTCATTTTCTCCTCCCTTTCCAAAGACCCCAACATAAAAAAATAAAAATAAAAATAAAAAACAGTAATAACAGATACAACATCAGATACCCACGTCAGGAGCGGTAAGGACGAGTGTTTCCAATACAAACCAAGATGTGTAACAAGATATGAACATGACATTAGGAAGTAGAAAGTGCTCCAAATCCTTAAAAGATTAGGGAACTTGTGCTCACTGGAATGGGAAAAATGGGTGTGCACATAAAAAGAGATCATAATCCAAGTGAGTGTTTTGAATGCAAAATCTATTTGGATAGAAATATTTAGATCAGAGCAACCATGTCTATACCCAGAGAGGTAGTTTAAAGAGAGACTCATATAAGATGTAAGGGCTAATGTGTAGTACAAGTGTGTATTCTTCAACATTGGTTTTGAATTTTCAAGAGAAGGCATCGTGCGTCTCTTCCATACCCAAAAAAGGGATAAAAATAGTGACAAAGTTAGGTGTGAAGAAGCAGAAAACATATGTAGGAAAATGGTTATGGAAGATTGGGAAAAGAATGTCCACTATTCTTTTCATTCTTTGATTCTTTAAAAGCATCCATGTGTTATTTATTTATTTTTTTTTTTTTTTGTAATTTAGCAACTCAGTTCAAGAAGCTCCAATACAAATCTTATCAACTTTGCCACATTTTTTTTTATTGATGTAGGCCCATATTTGCAAAAGAAATTGTAGAAACTCTAGCATCTAAATACAAACCATGTCCACCTTATATGTTCCATAAAGACTTATACAAATATTGGAGTCTCAATATCACCTTTAGATGTAGTTGAATCTGTTAACAAACAAATAAAACCGAAAAATGTTTGAAAATAAATAAAGAACAAGAGAATTGGTAAATTTTCATAGAAAAATCATTATGTAAGAAGCAGTAGTTGTGTATGATTTAATCCATGTTCAATTAAGAACATCAATAGAGATAATACGAATTTAGAGATATTGAATAAAATAAATCAATAACTATTTTAGAATTAATATATTGGAGCAAAATTCAAGAAAAGATAAAGAACTTCAAATCATGAGAACACTAAGTGATGCATTGCAGTAAATTTCTATAGAAAAACAGAAAGAAAAAAAAAAAAACTTAACTTTCAAAATACCAAATCTGTACTAGGCATTCTTAATAATGTAACTACAGAAACAATATTAGCAACATAATTAATCTATGAATAGAACTTCAAATGTTAATTGAAAATTGCCTTTCTATAAGAAACATTTCCAAACCTTTGATGGCAACTTAAGATTATTAAATGAGAGGGCGAGAAATTCTAGTGACACAATACTACAATTAACTCCACATCTTGGTCAGAGTGTCAGTATGGAGAATAGCAAGCTCTTCTTGGGCAAGATTCCTGTGCTAAGGAAGCGCCGCATCAAAGAGATTATCGAATTCTGAATGTAAA
Organism: Macadamia tetraphylla; assembly: GCA_022985045.1. Classification (NCBI taxonomy): domain Eukaryota; kingdom Viridiplantae; phylum Streptophyta; class Magnoliopsida; order Proteales; family Proteaceae; genus Macadamia; species Macadamia tetraphylla. The sequence continues at coordinate 24,549,227 of CM040965.1, forward strand.
TTCCAAGCTCGGTATTTGGGAGTTGAAATTTTCAAAGGTAGAGTGAAAAGAGATGTGATCTTACCACTTATTGACAAATTCAAAGTGCACCTGGCTGGTTGGAAAGAGAGATTGTTGTCTATGGCTAGAAGGGTTGAGTTGGTTAAATCTGTGATGTGCAACATCCCTATTCATAATTTTGCAGTGTATTTATGGCTAGCGTCTTCCATTTCTCTTATGGAAAAATGGACTAGAAACTTCATTTGGAGTGGGGAAGCAAAGTCTTCTAGAGCTATCACTGTGAAGTGGACGTATGTTTGCAAACCTAAAGCATAGGGTGGCTTGGGCATTCGCAGATTGAAAGATATCAATATGGCAATGCTCACAAAGCTAGCCTGGTATATCAAGAATGATAAGTCGACAGCAGCCTCCTTCTTGAGAGGAAGGCTCCTTTCCTCATCAAGTACCCCTAAAAAGTTCTATGTCAACTCTTCCATTTTTCCTGGGATTAGGAAAATTTGGAGCTATGTTGAAACACAGGAGCGATGGGTTGTTGGTACTGGATCAAAAATTTCTTTTTGGTCGGATAGGTGGCTTCTGGAGGAAACAATTGTAGAGTCCATCACCCTCAATCAGCTCCAACTCCTTGATGCTAAAGTGGCAGATTTCATTGTTGAAGGAAAGTGGGAGTTTCCTCAGGTTCATTCTTTAGCCCTACAAGAGATATGTTCAAATAACAAGAAGTTTCCCATCCCTTCTATTCCTCAACCAGATAGAAGAATTTGGTCCCTCACTCAATCAAGCAACTTCTCAATTTGCTCTGCATGGGAGGGGATTTGGTTGAGAGCGATGTGTGTCCCATGGCATAGTTTTGTTTGGGCTAAGGGTTCTCTCCACGTGCTTCTCTGTTTGGTTGGTGAGTGATGCATGGAAGGATTCCAACTGATGAAAAAGTGATGGCCTGAGCTGTTTCAATGGCTTCTAGATGCTCGTTGTGCCATGAAGAATTGGAATCTATGGACCATATTTTTTTGTCTTGTCGATTTTCAATAATGGTATGGTTTGATCTCCTTCAGGTTTTTGAGTTGAATTGGTTGGGATTTCCCTCCATCCAAGAACTATTTTTTTGGTGGAAAAGAAAGTCTCTCTCTTCTCCTTTGAAGCAAATCTGGTCTGTATCTCTCATATTTGGCCTCCATCAGATTTGGATGGAAAGGAACCATAGAAGATATGATTCTAGTGGTAGGCCATCTGGCCTAGTGATAAGAGCAATCTTTTTTGACATATAGGGATTTGCCTGTATTTCTCCAATGTTGGTTAAGAATATAAAGGGGCTGCAGCTAACGTCCTCCATTTGCCTTACTAGAGCGAGGCCCAGACAGAAGAGAATACAAGAATTGTTTTGGGAGCATCCTCGAGAGGGGTGTTTCAAAATAAACATTGATGGATGCTCATTAGGTAACCCGGGCTACGTAGGTGCTGGGGCAATAATCCGAAACCACAGGGGTTATACTATGAGATGCTTTGCCTCCTTCGTTGGAGTTGTTTCTAACTTCGATGCAGAATTCGTTCCCTTCTTTGAGGCAATTCGTATGCCAAGGCTCTGAATTTGAATTGGATTGAGGTTGAAGGCGATTCACAAGCTGTTGTGTGGTGCATTGTGAAAGGTTTAATTCCATGGAATCAAAGGCTAGTGTGGTTTTCTTATTTGAAATTTTTAAATAGCATCCAATGGAGAATGACTCACTGCTATTGGGAAGTCAACGTAGTTGTAGATGGCCTTGTGAAACATGTTGCCGCAACTAGATCCTCTGCGGAATGGGACTCTGGTCCTAGATTTTCTGCAAATGATATTGAATGGGATGCAATGGAAAAGCCTAGGTTCCGGTTCTCGTAAATGTTATGCTTCTTTTAAGGATGTAGTTTCATTTATTTAGTCTTAATTCCCTCTCTGCTAATGGCCATGCCGAAGGTGGATTTGGGTCTTAAGTTTGTTCAGTTTTGTCTATTTGGACTTCTTTGTATTGTTCTCATTCTTTTTTAATATACTCTTTGCTGACCTTAAGCAAAAAAAAAAAACTAACGCCACATCCTACCTTATTTTATCGATAAGCCAATAATTGAATTGAGTCATACATTAAGTTAAGCGACTCATTTCAATCTATCTCATATGATTAATACAATTTCATTTGTCACATACTATAACCAAATTTTTTAGGTGCTAGTTACATAACACTACAATTAACTACACTCAACTTGATTTTATCTGTAAATCAATCATGAGTTGATATTCTCTATAAATCAATCATGGGTAGGATAATTCACCAATTTACTCATTTCAATCCATATCATTTGACCAATACCAATTCATATATTGTACACACTAACCACATTCTTGAGACGCTTGTTATTTTTTTATTTTTTACTTCACTACTCCTAAATTATGACATAGAAATTAACATGCCATAATAAATAATCCAACAAAAAAAAAAAAAAAGTTATTGCTCAGGTCAGCAGGGTTTTCGACCAGCAAATTCCTCTATTGTGTTCCGGTATGTCGAGCTTGAATTTTCAAAGTCATGACCGCAATCTTCTACAAAATTACGGCTAAAATAGCATGGATGTAATATAATAAAGCCAAGAAACTTTTTGAAGCTTTTGAGAGAGAGAGAGAGAGAGAGAGAGAGAGGGGGGTAAAACAACTAAACTAAACCTTATCGCAAGTGCATCCATGGTTAAGTCTCTTGTTAATCATAAGTATAATACTCAAAGACTCATTTTCTTTAACACATTATGATAAGCCCCAGTTTGTTTGAACGAAAAATATTTTACATAAATTGGAATATAAGCAATAGAAAAGCACAAATGAAACACAAGTATCTAAACTACTCTGCCTGTCTTTGCCGTCTATGCCCGACATGGCTGATCGTGAAGATACCCAGCATATGTGAGGGCAGTTGGGTCTTTTCACATTCAGTTGTGTCTATGCTTAGAGAAAGCTAGACAGGTAGAATTCTGGCGTAGGGGCCACTGCCCGGGATAGTTCTTTTTCCTTCTTTTTTTTTTTTAATTCCACAAGCATTGTCCTATGCAAGAGAAGACATATACTTTATTACATAAATAAATGACATCATTTTAATTCTTTCAATACTTGATGTTTAGCGAGTCTATTATACTTACTCTCTTCCACACATCGTTATTTATGTGACTTCCCCTTTCCATTTATAATGTACATCTCTGTCTCTCTTCCCCAACCTATTCATATCTTGAACTATTTATTTATTTTGATAGGAAGGCGCCAAGGAGAGTTGAACTGTAAAATTTCAGGTGAGGTTGGTATGTGCATCTCTCATTCTCTTCTTTCGAAGTTCTATTCTCTCTATATCCGCCCCTTACTGTTCCTCTCTATTTTTTGTCATGTGTAGTACTACATGTGCACACTTCTAGTTTTTAGTATATTTGAAAGGGAAAATCATTGGGCAATAATAACTCAAAGTCTCTCTTGTCCACTAGGACTTATGAATATTTTGGCTGAACCTCTCTTTAGCTTTGACTTTGTCAGACATCTTATCTCACCTTATTCAATGTTTTTCATAGTTGGAGTGAATTAGGAAAGGATTAGAAACGACTTCCATTTCAAAGTTCATGTGGTTTGTTCCCTAAAAGGGTTGGGCATGAAAAAAAAAAAAGAGAAAATGAAATGCATTTACTGCATTGATTTGAGGTTCTTAAATTTCATGAGGAATTATTATAAATGATAGAAATATATAAAATAAAAATATGAATAATATTAAGTTTCTAAAAAAAATCTTAAGTATGACCTTAGATAGAGTTGATTGGAGGACCATGATCTATGTATCCGAACGCATTTAGCTGAGATTTTACCAAACTTCTTGGTTGTCCCTCTATTGTTTCTTTCTTTTCTTCCATTTTGTTTTGATTTCTTCCTTATTGTTTTGACCTTAGATTTCCTTTTTTGTTTTGCACGGATCCATGTTGCCTACCCCATTAAGTTGGGATATGGTTAAGTTTGTCTTTTTATTTTATTTTATTTATTTATTTATTTATTAATAGGAATTATATTAAAACAAACGAAAAACCGATACAATAGAAAAGTCTAAACTGGGTAAACGAGGGCAAAGGCCCAGAAACCAGCACAATAGGTGCAGAAACAAATAAGCCAACCTTAGGAAAGGAACAGGCCAAAACCAAAAAATAAGCAAATGTAGTAGCTGTTTTCGATAAGCAAATATAGTAGCTGATTTTCTTGCAAAAGAGGCGGCAAAAACTGAGTGTTCAAGCTGCCCAGTTTCCTTCCCTACAAGGATTAACTCTGAAATTGCCCTAGATGCTATTTCCAGACCAAAATTTCGTCTTGTGTATTAGGGATTTTTCCCTCCCCTGCTGATGGCAATGCCTAAGGTGGGGGTAAAACTTCCCTCATTCCTTTGTACACTCTTTATATTTTAATGAAATTTCAGAATCTTTAGTAAAAAAAACAGATCAAAACAAAAAAATAAGTTGGGGGAGGGGAAAGAAAGGTTGAGTTTGTTGTTTGTTCTTATATAAATTTTCTAAAAAATATTTTATTTTGATTGGGAATTGTGCATCGCTGTTCATTCCTATAGAGTTTCAGCTTTTCTATAGTAAACCAGCTGTCATGTTTAATTGATTATCCCAAAAACATTGTCTTAAACCTTACACACAGCTCAGTGAACATTACAGAACTTCAATCCTGCTCAATATAACAGAAGGAAAACAGGAATTCCACATAGGTTCTCTGGATGGAGAGACAGAGAGATGGGTGCACCTTGACGATAAAGCTTCAAATTATTCCGTGTCTCTGCTTGACAAATGCTTACTTCTTCTTGCTTTTCTTCAATGAACCATAATTTTTTTCTTCAAAGAACTAGATGAGTTGTGCGCAAAGGGAGAAATTCTCTTAGTTACAAATGAAATAAGGGTGTTTCACTTGGCCTCATAACTCCTGACTTCCTGAGAAATGGGAACACGGAGGTCTGTATCCACTGAAACGAACGTACATCAAGAAAAATAGGAAAGTGGGAAAAGGTCCATGGACAAAATTTTGCAGCAAATATTTGTGAACCCATAAGGAAAGGAGATTATTACATATTATTGTGAGAACATACATTCCAGATTGTATTTTTTTTTTTTTTTTTTTGTAACCGAACTTTTTTCAGATAAAAAATAGGAATACATGAGGTTTGAATACAAAATAGTCAATCAGATTCAATTACAAGATGACTACCTAAAACCGAAAACGCTGGATAAAAGAGATAATTGATGGACAGAAAGAACATAGTCGTCCATAGGGCTGATTTTGAAAATGGTATCCATATGGGCCACACCTATCTCACGGTTATTTTTCACACTTCAACACACCAAAAGGGAGTTAGGTTTGGCAATTGGGGACTGTCAACATCTTTACTTCAGTTTCGCTACTGATGTTAAGAAGCTGAGTGATCTTTGCACCATGGTTTCAAGTGTCGGTATTGTATCGATTGTATCGATCGTATTGTATCGATATCTGTTGAAATTGATTCCCGATCGCTGACTGATCTGGATCAATTATTCGTATCGTTTCAAGGGTAAAAACGTATACTTTTTCTAAAAGCAATGGTCAAAAATGATCAATACACATCAATCCTCTTTGATACTGATCCAATCTGGATCGATTGAGAACTAAATCCATGCTTTGCACTCCTTGGACTTAGACTTGTGAGTCCCATAAGTAATTTGATAGGATAATTCACATCTTGTTACATCCCAAGGAAAGGGGTAAAGAGAAATAAAATATTATTAAATAAATAAAGAAGAAAGAGGAAAAATGGGATAAATGTGAAAATATAAAAGAGACCCTAGGCCTTAGGTAGGTGAAAAAAATGGCAAACCTGGTCTGCCTTTCTGGCTGCAATCTCCTTCAGGTGATGACATGAGATCGATGATGCCCGGCAGAAAACCGATCCTTCAAATGACTAAGGGCCTCATTTTCTCTCATTCGCTTTTGACCACCATTCTTGTCAAATTCGCATGCAAGTTTCATCTCTTCCAATCCCAAAAAAAATAAAATAAAATAAAAAAGGGTCCAGAGTCCTATAATATTTTACAATTACGGCGGATCCTATAATATTTTACAATTACGGCGGACAATGATTTGGCATTAGTCACTGGGGTGTAATCATCCCCAGTCACTCTTACAAAAAAAAAATATTATCATATTGTCCAGTGTAGTTGCGTGAAGTTTAGCTTTGTCGGGATTTTATGTATTCATGCTATAAAAGTTCTAGATAAGAAAAACATTAATAAACTTCCATCACATTATATCTTGAAAAGATAGACTAAAGATGCAAAGATTGGTGTTATCAAGAATCATCATGGAGCTGAGATGCAAGGCAATTGGCAAGAATCGATAGGAAAATGTTATTCTTATTTGAGTCAGAATTTTCGTAAAATTTCTACACTTGCAGTTGAGAGTGAGACCATGTATGCACATGCCAATAAATATTCATTACAACTGTTGAAAGAATTACAAGAAATGAAGAAATAATTTAGCACTAATGGTATGAGAATTGAAGTCAATGTCCAAGATAAAGTTGTATCTGGGGTTGTCTTACAAGTTGAAAGTGGGAATAGCAATATAACTACTCAATCTGTACGTGAATTAAGAAAAAAATTACAGTTAAATGCCAACAAAGAGATTGAAGGGTCCATTAGAGCGACAAAAGAATTGTAAAATCTCAAACTATAACAAGTCAGGTACTTCTTGTAATATATACTTTTTTTTTTTTAATTTTCATGTGCATTTCAGATTGCTTCTAAAACAAGTACAATGTTTAATTACGTAAGCCTTCATCTAGTGCAATGACTCACAATAGAAACTTAGAATTGATTCTCCACGAGAATATGATGATGTTGAACAAGGATCTCAAATGTTGGGTGATTCACTCAGATATATTATAGTTACTAATTTTTTGTCTAATGTATCGTATTAGTCAATCATATTCTGTATAGATATTATTTATAGATGACTAAAGCAAACTTTGTTATAATTTTATACAAGAATATTTTAATATTGATAGCAATGTTCAACAAAAATTGATTACTGGATATACATTCCCATCTTTTCAATTACATGAGTTTGAAGATGCGCTACAAGAACTCATATGATATATATGAACTATGGCATTCTTGGTTCTATTTCTTCTCAAGATCGTGTTTTCTTCACTCAATTGCTTTAGGTAACGATTATGATTTTTTGTTGACTATAAAAATGAATTATTTTATCCATGTGCTAATATTTGGCTTTATAATTTGTAGGACTCAATAGCTCATACTGATATATCCGACAAGAGCATCAGGATTTCGGAAGTTAAATTTCAAAAAACAAGATGATTATTGATGATTACATGTTGTGTTAAAAGAGTATCAAGTCTGACTTGGATGCATCTTCTCCTTAGGATATTGTCACTCCCTGTTCACATAATAGGCTGGCGATCATGTTCTCTCCGGGTAACCCAAAACCACCAAGATCATCTGATAAAGTAACCACAGCACAGTAAGCCACAAGTAACATGGAATATAATATTGCAATACAGTGGAAGTCTTGTCGTATATAAATACCTGTAAATCCCCATATACTCTTGATACCCAAATTATTATATAGAGTATATTTACATGTGGGCCCATAGACATGATATTTATACAAGAAATAACAATTTAATTATCGAGAGTACAAAACGAGAAGTATACCAAAAGAATCAAAAGAGAACTATAACTGCATAGTACTTTCGCATCCCATATCGCAGTGTACTAATGCATTCGTTTTCAGGCCGACTATGGCATCTATTCTAGGAATCCCATACATGCTCGGAAAACCCTTTTGATGAGTACAATAATGTGTGAAATCTTAGGGATATAAGTGTACATTTTGCCTCACTTTGGATAGTACTACTTTTATTTTTCTTGTTTTTTTTTAGTTTCCAAGTTTACAAGAGAAAGTGCTTAAAGTGAATCAAGAACCAATCCAAAGGTGGGACCCACTCATTGGTACCACATCCTCTCTCCTACAAAATCCTGAAGATTATTCTCTCTCCTTGCCATCTCACAAGATCTTGAAGTTGCTATGTAGAGATTCCTTTCTGATTTAATCAAGATTGCAAGATATTGGTTAATATTGCAAGGAAGGAATAGAATTTGTTAATTTTGGAAACGATTCTCTCTTTCCTTACACAATATCTCAGAGAATGAGGATTTTTACCAAGATTTTATTTTATTTTATTTTATTTCTTTTCTTAAAGAAGACTTGTAGAAGGAAGGAGGCAAGACAAAAGCCCTATAAAAGCCCCTTCCTCCCCCCTCCTAATTATTATTCCCTTAGTTTATTGTCTAGTTTATGCTTAGTTTTCTTCTCTCTCTCCCTCTCACTCTTTAGTTTTAGTTCTTCTCTATTTTGCTTTAATCACTTTTGTAATAGTTTTTTTTTATGTCAATTAATGCAATCACTATTTTATTCTTATTCAGCCTTTTATGTTTATGATTTATGCAATTGAGTTGTAATTTTTAAAGTTATAGTTCTAGGCTTAGATCTAGGTGACAAGATCACAAGCCATGGAGCATTTTTTTTTTCAAGTTCAATTTTTTTGTTTCAAGATTTGTTTTCTCTGGTGCAAAAAATTTCAGATTTGGTTTATTTTAGATCTGGTTTTTAGTACTAGTAGTATCTCAAATCACCCAAGCTTTCAAGTTCAAGGGTTGAAGTTCAAGTTAGTAGGCTTCTTCAATAGTCTTCTCTCCCCTCTCATTCCCTCTTCTGACTACCCTCTTAATTTAGGATTTTAATTTCAGTTGTTACATTATTGCTATCCCTTTCCCCCAAGGTTCATGGCTAGCGTATATGTTGGCTTTGCCCCTCCTAGCCATAGAATCATCAATTTATTGCTTTTATTTTAATTGTCTCCCTTTCTCTAAAGCCAAGTAGAGTAACCCTTGTAAGAGTGACTCTCTGGTCAAGTAGGGAAGCTCATATTATGATGCATCCCTAGGGCTAAGTAGAGAAACCTACTTGTGAGTCTCTCTCTAGCTTTCTCTCATTTCTTTTACTTTATTTTTATTTCAGCATTTTTTTCTTTATTTTTTCTTTTTAATTACGTGGGTTGTTTATTTTCACTTATTTATTTATTTAATTTTAATTGAGTGGCTTGCGTCTTTAAATTCTTAGATGACGAATGGTTAAGACGTTATTTTAGATACATATGTTTAGGACGGTAGTTAGAATTAGATCACAACCCTTAATAGGTTCACTTTCGCATTATTAAAAGAAAAAAAAAATAAAGTGGTTGTTCTCCCTGTGTTCGACCTGTAGCTACACTGATCCGTACGCTTGCGGTTACATTTAAAATCTCAAACAAGTTTTTGACGCCGTTGCCGGGGAGACAGTTCCATGTTATTTTTTGCTTTCTTTTGGTAAATCGGAGTGCTTTGTTTGCTTTGTTTTGTTTTTCCTTTTCTTTTATTGAATTCCTAAGAAGAACAACTTGCAATAATAGTTGTATCGGTGGAGGTCGCCATGCCTTACAGTATGATAAAGATAGATTTCGCTCTGTAGCAATACCTCAAGAATTGACCTGAGCAACCCCCGATCCCTATCGGTAAGCTCTCAAAAACCAAAAGAATCAAAAAAATCATAAAAAATCATAAAAAAAAAATTTTCTATCCATTCTTTTATGCTTGTCTTACTCTAGTTATGGGTAGTTTTCGGTTGCATGAGTGTTAGGTGGGTACGTAATACTAAGAATCGGTTAGAAATAAGAGATCTAACAAGTAGTGACCCTATATGTTTGCTCTATTTAAAACCCTTCAATATGAGAGACCAATACCAAAACCCTTCACCTAAATCTCTGAAAGATAGGTTGTACCCTACTAACAGCCCAACCTTCCTGCATAGTTCTACCACAAGCCCAGGGCAATAATTTTGAACTCAAATCTCAATACATCACTATGTTGCCCCACTTCCATGGGTTGACCTTTGAGGATGCATACCTATTTCTAAGGGGATTTGAAGAGGTATGTGTTATAATCAAGATCCAACAGCTTTCTGATGATGTAAGTTAGCTTAGGTTTATCACTTTTACATTGAAAGACCAAGCTAAGAAATGATTGTATGGGTTACCCACAAATTCCATAACCTCATGGAAACAATTCACAGTTGTCTTCCTTAAGAAGTTTTTCCCAACTCACAAGACCAATAAGCTTAGAAATGATATCCTTCAGTTTAAGCAAAAGTCTAGTGAGTCATTTTCCAAACTTATGGAGAGATTCAAGGATCTACTCCAAGAATGCCCTCACCATGGCCTAGACTTATGGCATTTATGTCAAATAATTTATGAGGGTATTGATTACCCAACTAAACAAATGATAGAGTCTATGTGCTCTGAGGGATTCACATCCTTTAGATGAAGGAAAGGCATGGGAATTCTTACTTGACTTAGATGACAAAACCCGTGAGTGGGAATCAACCCAAGAGAGTGAAGGAATCATAGGAGGAAAAGGATATTTTGTGGATGGGATAGTAGCCAAGAAAGCCCATTTGGATAGCCTAATCAAGAGAATTGAGGCTATTGTTCGTAGAGAGCCATCATCAGTCAATTATGTTAAGATTTGTGTTTGGTGCCAGTCCCCTGGACATCTCCTAGAAGAATGCCCCAACACCTCTGGGGGCACTTCTAATGATAGTGTTAATGCCTTATACCAGAATAATCTATATAGTAATACCTACAATCCAGGATAGAGAAATCACCCAAATTTCTCTTAGAATCAGGGCAACCAAGCAGGGCCTTCCAATTTCCATAATCAAGGTCAACTTGGACTCCAAAGGCCTCCCTTTGCACAACAATCTTTTTCTCAAAATACTTTCTCTAGGTCAAATGTAGGACCTCAGGCTAGTTTTCCTAGGGCTCCTCTCCTATCATCTTATCAGCAACCGCCTAGGTTTACCAACACTGGAGAGGCAAGTAGAATAAGTGATTTGAAAAAAAATATGGCCCTCCTCATGACAAGCCATCAAAATCTTATGAGAGAACTCACTCAAGTTGTCTTAATTATGCGTGAGAGGGAGAAAAAAATTTTACCTAGTCAACCAGAGCCTAACCCTAGGCATCATTAGCTTGTTCGTTCACAAACATCAACTAATGCACCACTGAATATAGTACAAGGTTAGACCCAACAAGGGCCCTCTAACCAATGTAATGTTGTTATGCCCTTAGGAGTGGTAGTGAGTACTAACAGAGCGTTCCTAAATCTTCTTCATCTATTACTTATGTTAACTCTCCTTCAGTTGAGGACACAAGTGTGCCTCTTGTTTCAGATTCGTCTGATGAATTTAAAGATTTTTCTGAAACTAAAGATGATTTGGTTGAGGAAACCAAAAATGATTCTTCTGAACACACCATATCTTGTGTTGTAGGTAACACCTACATTAAGCATGCCTTACTTGACCTTGGTGCAAGTGTAAATCTTTTACCTTACCATGTGTACAAGCAACTTGGATTGAGAGAATTGAAAGCCACTGGAACTACTCTTCAGTTGGCAGATAGGTCTGTTAAAATTCCTAAAGGGATGATTGAGGATGTCTTACTAAAGGTGGGGGAATTTATTTTCTCTGTTGATTTCATTGTGTTAGATACCAAGCCCTTCTCAACCAATGATAAGATCCCAATAATTCTAGGAAGACCATTCTTGGCTACCAGTAATGCATTAATCAACTACCGGAATGGTTTCCTAAGATTATCTTTTGGTAACCAAACTGTTGAGTTTAACATATTTAGGATAGGCAAGCAACCACATATGGAAGAAGAGATTAATATGATTGAGGATTTTTTGGATTTTTTTAATGATTTAATTACCAACTTTTATATTAATTTTGATTCAGAATTCTAAGAGTGTATGGATGAGTTGGATGATGATAGTGAAAATTTCTTTTCTGAAGTCCTGAGTCTTCACACACCTGTGGAGCCCTTAGGACCCCTTTCCAATTCTATTCCCAAACCTTCCATAGTTGAGCCCCCTAAGCTAGATCTTAAGGAGTTGCCATCTAATTTGAGGTATGCTTTCCTAGGGCCTGACCAGACTCTTCCTGTAATAATTTCTTCAAATTTGACTTCTAGCCATGAAGAGGAGTTACTTAAAGTGCTAAAAGATAATAAGGAAGCCCTAGGTTGGACCATGGCTGATATCAAGGGTATAATCCTTCTATTGTGCAACATCATATACATCTTATGGAAGATTCCAAACCATCCATGGAACCCCAAAGAAGAGCTAACCCAGTGATGATGGAAGCTATTAAGAAAGAGATCCTAAAGTGCTTGGATCATAGAATAATTTATCCTATTTCTGATAGCCAATGGGTAAGCCCAGTTCACGTAGTACCTAAGAAGTCTGGTGTGACTGTAGTTCCCAATGCCAATAATGAACTAATTCCAACCCGTGTCCAATCTGAGTGGAGAGTGTGCATAGACTACAAGAAACTTAATATGGCAACCTGGAAGGACCACTACCCATTGCCATTCATTGACCAGATGTTAGAGAGGTTAGCTGGACATGAATACTATTGTTTTCTTGATGGATATTCTGGTTATAACCAGATCCCAATTGCTTTAGAGGACCAACATAAGACCTTTTTTACATGCCTATATGGAACATTTGCTTACAGACGTATGCCTTTTGGGCTTTGTAATGCCCCTGCTACATTCCAACGATGCATGATGAGCATATTTTCTGACATGGTCAAAAAATTCTTAGAAGTATTTATGGATGACTTTTCAATTCATGAGAATTCCTATTCTGAATGTCTTCATCATCTTTCTCTAGTTTTGAAAAGGTGCATATCTAAGAATTTGATTTTGAATTGGGAGAAATGTCATTTCATGGTTAAATCTGGTATTGTTTTAGGCCATGTAATATCCAAGGAGGGAATTAAGGTAGATAGAGCTAAAGTGGATTTAATTGATAATTTACCACCTCCTCAATCTGTTAAGAACGTCCGATCTTTTCTAGGGCATGCGGGCTTCTACAAAAGGTTTATTAAGAACTTTAGTCAGTTAGCCCGACCTCTCACTTCATTACTTGCCAAAGATCAAACTTTTGAGTTTTCTAAAGAGTGCCTAGAATCCTTCAAACAACTTAAGAAGGAGTTGACCAATGCACCCATTGTTCAACCACCTGTTTGGACTAAACCTTTTGAACTGATGTGTGACGCTTCATATTTTTCCATAGGAGCGATTTTAGGTCAAAGGATTAATAAGTTGCCAACTGTCATTTACCATGCTAGTAGGACCTTAAATGATGCACAACTCAATTATACAACCACTGAAAAAGAATTTTTAGCGGTTGTGTTTGCATTAGAAAAGTTTCGATCTTACTTAGTTGGTTCACATGTAGTGGTGTATACTGATCATTCTACTTTCAGATACTTAGTTCATAAGAAGGATGCCAAAGCCCGTCTCATTAGGTGGGTTTTACTTTTGTAAGAGTTTGATTTAGAAATTAGGGATAAAAAAGGAGTTGAAAACCTAGTTGCAGACCATTTATCCAGGCTTCCCAATTCCTTGGCTGTCGATTCTCCAGTCAACGAGAACTTTCCAGATGAACATTTATTCTTAGTGTCTAGTGAACCATGGTTTGCTGACATTGTAAACTTCTTAGTTTCAGGTGTGACTCCGGATCACTGGTCCACCCAAGATAAGTATAGATTTCATTCCCAAGTTAAGCACTTTTTCTGGGATGATCCTTATTTGTTTAAGATATGTCCAGATTAGATTATCTGACGATGTGTTCCTAATCATAAGTAACATTATATTATCTCTTTTTGTCATGATCATGCATGTGGTGGACACTTTGGACCTAAGAAAACTGCTGCAAAGGTTCTTCAATGCGGATTTTTGCAAGGCTTATCCCGCCTGCCAGTCTTTTGGCCATATCAATAAGAGGAACATGATGCCCCTCAACCCTATTTTGGTAGTTGAGATCTTTGATGTTTAGGGCATTGATTTTATGGGACCATTCCCTAATTCCTTTGAGAATCTGTACATACTTTTGGCTATTGATTATGTTTCTAAATGGATAGAGGTCATACCTTGTAAATCTAATGACCACAAAGTGGTGGTCTCGTTTCTCAAAGAGCAGATTTTTTTCACTTTGGTGCACCATGTGCAATAATTAGTGATAGGGGTACTCATTTTTGTAATTGGCCTTTTGAGGCCCTAATGAAAAAGTATGGGATCACCCATAAGTTATCTACCCCTTATCACCCCCAAACTAGTGGCCAAGTGGAGGTGTCTAATAGGCAGATCAAACAAATCTTGGAGAAAAATGTTAATCCCAACCGTAAGGATTGGTCCCTTAGGCTCATTGATGCCTTGTGGGCCCATCGGACTGCATTCAAGACTGATCTTGGTTAGTCTCCCTACCGTTTGGTGTATGGGAAGCTTGTCACTTACCAGTTGAGTTGGAGCATAAGGCCTTTTGGGCCATCAAGAAGCTCAACTTTGATTTGTCTGATGCGGGAATTCATCGTAGGCTCTAACTATCTGAGTTGGAGGAACTTAGGAATGAAGCCTATGAAAGTTCTAGGATTTACAAGGAAAAGACCAAAGCTTTCCATGATAAACACATTCTGCGTAAATCTTTTGTAATTGGTGATAAGGTCTTATTGTACAACTCTCGATTGCATCTTTTTCCTGATAAGCTTAGATCCCGATGGGATGGCCCATTTATTGTCCATAATGTAAATCTCCATGGGGCTGTGGAGATTTTGAATCAAGAAACAGAGGTAATTTCGAAGGTTAATGGTCAGCGTTTGAAGCCATTCCTCGAGTTTCCTAATACTGGTAGTGAAGAGGTCATAGATCTCCATGAACCTCTTTACACTGATGACTAACTTTTAATCAGGTATGACCCCTTGCATTGTCTTCGTTTTTAATTCTTTCCATACATTGAGGACATTGCATGACTTAAGTGTGGGGGAGGGAAACCACTTTCTGCTTTTTCCACTTTGTTTTATTTGTTTTTTTTTTTTTTTTTGAGTTTGCTAAAGGATGAAGTCCTACTTTGGCTTTTGGCTAATGATCACACCATTCTGTTGCTTGATGTATGAAAATAAAAGTTTTGACTAAGGTACCCATTTTGAACGTATAAAAACCCTGTTGAGAAGAAAGAAACAAGCCTGTGTTTTGAGATGGGACTTTCTTTTGCAAAATAAGAGACCCCTGTTTTATGGTGTTGGACCATATGTAAATCTGTGGGTTCCTTGTATTTTTGATTTGGAGTTGAGACCTTCTTTTTAATTTGGCATGGGTTGACAAATTCACAATTTTAAATGAAATGTGAAATGTGGTATAAAGAATAATAAGAGTTGATTCCCTTGGAACTAGACAGGGCATTGCGCCTCAATAAGCGTGGTGTCTTGATCGAAATTCCTTAGGAGGAAACTTCTGAAGGAACTCTAGCATCACTGTCTTTGTGGGCATATGCAAAAAGCGAAGCTACATAGTAACTTGGGTGTCTGGTGTTTGCTCCACCATGTCATTCAGGCCAAAAGTAGTGGAGTAGAATAGAGTTTAAGCAAAAAAAGAAGAAAAAAAAATATGCAAATGTCATTAATGCTTAGTAATATGTTTTGGTCAAAAACACTCCAACGCCTTAATCATTGGTTCCCTATTTCTTCACAAGTGGTTTTTCTTTAAGATAAGGATGTTTTGGAAGAGACGAGGTGAGTTCCAAATATCTTTGCTCTGGATCGGTATGAGCCTTACCTTTAGCCAAGGTTGGGATTTATTCTGAATTTTGGGTGTATATACACTGCAAATACCCACAAGACACAACTCGTCCACTAGGGTAACTTAAGGGTTTAAAGGCTTGTTGCACATGCTAAGTGCAATCATGATTCCTACGAAAGTGAGTTAGGTTTTTTCTTTCATTTCTTTATTTATTTATCTTGCTCGAGGATGAGCAAAAGTTAAGTATGGGGGAATTTGATGAGCACAATAATGTGTGAAATCTTAGGGATATAAGTGTACATTTTGCCCCACTTTGAATAGTACTACTTTTATTTTTCTTGTTTTTTTTTAGTTTCCAAGTTTACAAGAGAAAGTGCTTAAAGTGAATCAAGAACTAGTCCAAAGGTGGGACCCACTCATTGGTACCACATCATCTCTCCTACAAAATCCTGAAGATTATTCTCTCTCCTTACCACCTCACAAGATCTTGAAGATGCTATGAAGAGATTCCTTTCTGATTTAATCAAGATTGTAAGATACTTATTAATATTGCAAGGAAGGAATAGAATTTTTTAATTTTGGAAACAGATTCTCTCTTTCCTCACACAATATCTCAGAGAATGAGGATTTTTACCAAGATTTTATTTTATTTTATTTTCTTTCTTTTCTTAAAGAAGAATTGTAGAAGGAAGGAGGCAAGACAAAAGCCCTATAAAAGCCCCTTCCTCCCCCCTCCTAATTATTATTCCCCTTAGTTTATTTTCTAGTTTATGCTTAGTCTTCTTCTCTCTCTCCCTCTCTCACTCTTTAGTTTTAGTTCATCTCTATTTTTGCTTTAATCACTTTTGTAATAGTTTTTTTTTATGTCAATTAAAGCAATCACTCTTTTATTCTTATTCAGCCTTTTATGTTTATGATTTATGCAATTGAGTTATAATTTTTAAAGTTATAGTTCTAGGCTTAGATCTAGGTGACAAGATCACAAGCCATGGAGCATTTTTTTTTTCAAGTTTAGTTTTTTTGTTTCAAGATTTATTTTCTCTAGTGCTAAAAATTTCAGATTTGGTTTATTCTAGATCTGGTTTTTAGTACTGGTAGTATCTCAAATCACCCAAGCTTTCAAGTTCAAGGGTTGAAGTTCAAGTAAGTAGGCTCCTTCAATAGTCTTCTCTCCCCCCTCTTATTCCCTCTTCTAACTACCCTTTCTTTCTCAATTTAGGATTTTAATTTCAGTCGTTACATTATTGCTATCCCTTTCCCCCAAGGTTCATGGCTAGTGTATGTGTTGGCTTTGCCCCTCCTAGCCATAGAACCATCAATTTATTGCTTTTATTTTAATTGTCTCCCTTTCCCTAAAGTCAAGTAGAGTAACCCTTGTAAGAGTGACTCTCTGGTCAAGTAGGGAAGCTCATATTATGATGCATCCCTCGGACTAAGTAGAGAAACCTACTTGTGAGTCTCTCTCTAGCTTTCTCTCATTTCTTTTACTTTATTTTTATTTCAGTATTTTTTCCTTTTTTATTTTAATTGCGTGGGTTGTTTATTTTCACTTATTTATTTATTTAATTTTAATTGCGTGGCTTGCGTCTTTAAATTCTTAGATGACGAATGGTTAGGACGTTATTTTAGATACAAATGTTTAAGATGGTAGTTAGTATTAGATCACAACCATTAATAGGTTCACTTTCGCATTATTAAAAGAAAAAATAAATAAAGTGGTTGTTCTCCCTGTGTTCGACCCGTAGCTACACTAATCCGTACGCTTGTGGTTACATTTAAAATCTCAAACACCTTTCTTAATTCATCAATGAATAAATCCATGTTTAAGATTTATAGCAAGTAACAATTAATTGGAAATCCCAAGATACAATATGTTAAGTTCTAAATGCATCCAACAACAGTCAAGCATATGCATGGGAATGGAAATCAAAATATGCATAAATAAGATGTCAAAAACACTCCCAAAATAAATTCAAAGTCCCCTCCCCACTTACTCATTCTTGTAGGAGAATATGCACTCGCGGTAAGGGTAAGATCCGGAGTGAAGACAAATGTCTCGAAACCTAACACAGATAGGAATTTAGAATACGTCCATTTTGAAATTATAAAAAGACATAAGATATGGTCACGATGTGTTTAATAGCATAAAGAAGGCTGTCGGTGAGTTTGAGTTCCATCGGAGCTCATTTGGGCTATAGGTGGGTCATATAGGTGGGTAGGTGAACCCACCTGTGCAAACTGCCTAGGCAGACAGCACCCAGACACAAATCGACGGGTCATACTGGTGGGTATGGTATCCACGGGTCCTACCCTCTATGAGGGTCACGGCTGGAGGAATGGACTATGCATCCTGCCCATCCTCTCTCCTCTCTCTTTCTTCACTTTCGCGTGAGGGGAGGGGTTCATGTCTTGGGTGCTTTGCTTACGAGCCCCGCACCACCGTATCGCCACGTGGAGATATGTGGAGGCCTATTTCGTAAGAGTTTAAAATTCATCATTTGAGATGGGGATTTTGATGATGGTCCAATTCGGGGATCAGGATCATGCAAATGGGGTTTAGAGTCACCACCTAGGGTTATGGCTAGGATCCAGGGGTGGGCCCGATTCCTGTGAAAATGGCCAAAAATTTGGTCTGGTCCAAAGATTTAGGGTAAGTGTCAAGTTATAGAGTTGGAAAGGTGTTAAGCACCTAATCTGCCCAATTCAACCGGTCTTCTTGTTAGATGCTTGAGAACGAACATTTTCCAAAATTATTACTATTCCCCATATATGGCTAAGTTATCACACATATATACATTAATTTGATTCAAACTACTATATACACTAAAACAAGGCATGTATAAAGTCTACATTATGACAAGTTGGTTGAGAAATTATACCTGAACTAAACCCCTGTTTTGGGTCAATAGAGGTGGGCCCCTAACTAGTACCTGTTTGGACTGTCTTTCGTGTTCTCCTGGCTCAGGGGAAGATGGTCTTAATCTCCAACTTCCTTTCTTGAGAGATGCTGATTGTGATGGTATTCAGACAGAGTTCCAGCTAGGAATGGTCACTTTCGGATTTGGATTTGGATAGAGCTTCGACTAGGGAAGGCTATTTTTGGATTTATATTCGGATAGAGCTTCAATTAGGGAAGGCTATTTTCGGGCTTAGGATGAGGTGGCACTCTGACAGGGCTTCAGCTAGGGTAGGCTATTTCTGGATTTGGGATGAGGTGGCACTTCGGTGGAGCTTCCGCTGGGGATAGGCTAAGGGAGGGCTAGGCTGAGGTGGCACTTTGGTAGAGCTTTCGCTGGGAATGGCTATTTCTAAAAAGATTCTAGGGACACTCGGACAGGGGTTTGGCTAGGAATGACTATTTCTGAAAAGAAACGGGCTGACCTAAAATGGATTGAAGAACTCCAAAGTCCTAAGAACACTTTGAAGATCCCAATAGAGTTTTAGATCTTAACAAAGATCTCTTCGTAGACCCGAAGAACCTCAAAAAGGGGGTTTCTATCTCAGGAACGCTCAAGAATGCTCAAGAACACTCAATGGAGGTGGCTCAAGAACATACTATTTTTGGCTAAAAACTAGATCTAACTAAGAATTTGGATTGAAGATCTTCAAGATCCCAAAGAACACTTCGAAGATCCAAATGAGTTTTCGGATCTTGACGAAGATCACTTCGAAGATCAGAAAAAAAAATCAAGAGGGGGGAGGAAAATTTCACTCTGAAAGAGTAAAGGGGATTCTGGTGTGTTGGTGTCTTTTTTCTAAGGGAGGGGGGATATTTATAGTTTTTTTGGGCTAAACAGGAGAGGGGGAATCCCTTTATCCAATGGACGGAAGGTGGTTCTTGCCAAATGTGAGGAGATAGGATTTTTGTCCAATGGGTAAAAGGGGGAGTTGAAAGAAAAAATGGGTGGGGAGGGCTTTTTCCAATAAGTAAAAGGGGATTTTCAGAAAAAATGGGAGGAGAGAAATTTTAGCTGAAAAGAGATGATTTTTGGAAAAGCAGGAGGAGAGAGAAATTCTAGCTGAAAATGGGGGGGTTTTCAGAAAAGTGAGAGGAGAGAGAAATTCCAACTGAAAAAAGGGCATTTTTAGAAAATCGGGAGGAGAGAGAAATTTTAGCTGAAAAAAGAAGGGATTTTCAAAAAAGCAGGAGGAGAGAGAAATTTCAGCTAAAAAAAGAAGGGGTTTTCAGCAAAGCAGGGAGAGAGAAATTCCAGTTGAAAAAAGAAGGGGTTTTTGAAAAACTAGAGGAGAGAGAAATTCCAACTGAAAAAAGAAGGGGTTTTCGAAAAAGCAGAGGAGAGAGAAATTTTAGCTGAAAAAAAGGATTTTTAGAAAAGCGAGAGGAGAGAGAAATTTTATGGTAGGTAGTGCGGGTATGGGCAGCAAGTGTGGGTCAGGCTGGCATGGGTGTGCGGCCAAGTTGGCATGGGTGTACAGGTCACATGCGCATGGTGCAGGCGCAGTGTGCACGGCCATGTAGCATAGGCATGCACAGCGTGCGGCGGGGGCATGTATGCTGTGCGGCGGGGGCGCGCATGCTTGTGGTGGGGGCATGCAACATGTGGCTGGGGCGCCCAGCATGCGGTAGGGGCATGTGGCCAGCTAGGTGCATGGCTGTGTGCATTGTTGTGTGTATGGCTACAGGGCTATGTTCATGGCTATGTGCATAGCTGTGTGCATGGATGTGGGGCTGTGTGCATGGCTGTGGGGCTTGGCATGGCTGCGTGCATGGCATGGCTGCATGCATGTGCTGCAGCCCATGGGCAGCGAGCACGCGCACGGGCTGGCCTGTTGGCCAGAGCGTGTAGCATGAATGCGATTATGCGTTTTTCGATGATGATTACGGGAGAACCATAGGTCTGATTTTGGCATATCATATATCGTCGGAATTATATTTTTTAGCACTATTCATTTGTATGGTCATCTTGACTGGATTCCTTTGTATATAAAAAGCCAAAATTGGACCCCTTCCCTCCTGAGTGGGGATTTCTAGGGTTTCAGACCCCAGGAGTGTTTCGGGGTTATCTGGGGTAGGTATGGGATGAATTTTTGGGGTGTTTAGGCTAGGTGGGGGTTTTTTCAAGTTTCCAGCAAGACTGTCCGTGTGTGCGGCATATGTGTGGTAAACCGTGATTTTTTGGAGATGATTGTCAGAGATCCGTCAGCCCAATTTTGGCGTATCATATATTGTCGGAATCGTGTTTGAGCACTATTTATCTGCATGGTTATCTTGACCAGATTCCTTCATATATGAAAAGTCAAAATTAGACCTTCCTCTCTTCCATGCGGGGATTCTAGGGTTTCGAATAGGGAATGTTTCCATCAGCATCTCTGTCGGTCGGAAGCCGGAAGTTGCACCCAAGATCCATAACTCATTATCCCCAGAGCTACCCACCAGTGTTCTATGGGCTTTGTTGTCCTTCTTCCCTTCTTCATTCCTCCTCTTGGGAACCCAAGGGGGTTGTTCCAACTTCATTTCTCACACATTTTACGCTTCATCTACTTGAGTATTCCTTGGATCCAAGTTAATATCAAGGTTTTGGGGAATGAAATCATACATTGGCTCAAGAAACCCCCAAACTTAAGATCCTCTTTCCAACTCAAAATGTCACCTCAATACCTCCAAATTTTTGTTTCTCTTCCTCAAACCTTCAAAGAAATCAAACAAGGGTTCCATTATCTCTTTGATTTGACCACACACAAAAGGGTTTCATCACATTCCAAGGGTTTATGACATTGCTTACCTCAAAATATAGATCTCAAGGCATTGGACACTATTCTGGCGACGAAAAGATAAGATGCAGCTCCGGAAACCAAGGGGGAACCTTCTTCCCTCTTCCTTCTCTTCTTCTTCCCCTTTTCTCCCTCTTCTTCACTTCTCTCACCAAACTTGCTGAAATCATAAATGGGAGAGAGAGGGAGACATAAATGCTATTTATACCTTAGTTAAAAAGACTTGTTTGGTTTTGCCCCTTTATAAATCAAAATGCATTAAATCACGATATCGGCCAAAATAGCCGACATTATCCGGCATGCGAGACATCATCATGACGAGGAATCCAAAATACATATGCTCACCCAAGTTGGGCTTGCTGGGACCCACGTTTCCCTTATAAGTGGATCACACTAGTGGGTCTCGCACCTACTAGTGACCACCCACTAGTTGGCCAAAACAAGGCCAACCATTCTGTATTTTGGTGGGAAAGGGGATCTTGATGTGTATCTCACTCTCGCCACATGTCGTGGATTATATTCTCATCATCCAATAGGATCTTAAACCTTTCCTATTCATACATAAATTTGTGATACATGCAAGGGCATGACTTAGGCATGCGCATCACATCGGGTACTGGCTCAATCTTGTCTGATCACCCAGCATTTGACGTCACCCTTGCTATCATGCACCGTAGGGCACCTACATCAACCCTTTCTGATTTGGACCCTACAAGACCAGACCAAACCAATCGGTCAGTAAACCGGGTTTAAAAAGCAAGGCTCTACATCTACCCCCCCTCTTTAAAAACTTCATCCTAGAAATTGAAGTTACCTGGTAGTCCAAAAAGATGAGGATATTTAGCATGGATTTCAACTTCTTTCTCCCAGGATGCTTCCTCAAGTGAATGGTTGGCCCATCGCACCTTTACAAAAGAAATGGATTAGTTGCAAAGGGTCTTTATCTGCCGTTCCAGGATTTCAACAGGCTATTCTTCATAGGTCATATCAGCCTCTAAGTACTCTGGTTCCACAACTAGCATATGCAATGGATCATGGACATACCGCTTCAACATTAAAACATGGAATATGTTGTGAACATTAGTGAATGAAAGTGGAAGGGCCAGTATATCTTGGACTCAATTTGCCCTTCCTGTGGAACCTACGTAGACCTTTGTAGGAGAGATTTTGAGAAATACCTTCTCCCCCTCTTAGAATTCTATGTCTTTTTGTAATTGTCCATATAACTCTTTTGATGAGATTGGGCCGCCTTGATCTTCTCACGGATGACATCAACCTCATCACATGTCATCTATATCATTTTTTGCCCAAGCATTCGTCGTTTTTCCACATCATCTCAATATAAGGGAGTTCTGCACCTTCTGCCATACAATGTCTCATATGGAGCCATTCCAATCATGGCCTGATAGCTATTATATAAGAAAACTCCATGAGAGGTATGTTTTCTTCCCAACTGCCACTCATTTCCATTGCACAGGCCCTGAGCATATCTTCCAGTATTTGTATCGTCCGTTCAGATTGTCCGTCAATCTATGGATGGAAGGCAGTGCTTAGGTTCACCTGTGTTCCCATGGCATGCTGAAGGCTCTTCCAAAATTTAGGTGTGAACCTTGGGTCTCTGTCCGACACAATACTCATTGGCACTCAATGCAAGCGAACTACATTTTCCATGTAAAGTTATGCTAGCTTATCCATGGAGTAGGTAGTCTTGATTGGAATGAAATGGGCAGTTTTAGTAAGCCTGTCAACTATCACCCAAATTGTATCCATTCCCTTGGGTGTACGGGGTAGTCTGGTGATAAAACCCATAGTGATCATGTCCCACTTCCACTCTGGTACTGGGAGTGGCTGAAGAGTGCTATATGGTTGATGCCGCTCTACCTTGACCTTCTGACACGTGAGATACTGTGCCACATATAGGGCTACTGTAATCTTCATCCCTATCCACCAATAACTTTGCTTCAGATATTTGTACATCTTGGTGCTTCCGGGGTGAAGCGTGTACTCAGAACTATGTGCTTCCTTCACTATCTTGTCCTATATCCCCATGTCATTGGGTACACACAACCTGTCCCCAATAGTGCTCCATCACTGGCTATTGTGAAATCGGGATCGTCCATCGTTTGCTCTTGGATTTTGACTGATTTCCTACAACTCAAAATCCAAGGGTTGTTTCATAATCACCTTATGGCTGATAGATGGCTACACTTATAGGGCTGCCAGAGATAAGGTCAGCTGCTTAATACTATCTGGCTGCAACTCAAGTTCTAAGGTTGCTCCTTCATTTAAAATGACTTCATCCATCAACATGGCCTCTTGCTTAAGTTGTGGACTGGTGGCCAAATAAGCAAGTGACACAGTTTGAGCTTTCTGGCTCAATGCATCCGCCACCACATTGACCTTACCTAGATGGTACTGGATGTCACAATCATAATCTTTCATGAGCTCCAACCATCTCCTCTGTCTCATGTTCAGATCTCTTTAGGTGAAGAAATACTTGAGACTTTTGCGATCAGTGAATATCTCACACTTCTCCCCATACAAATAATGGTGTCAAATCTTCAAGGCAAGATAACTGCCGCCAGCTCTAAATTATGAGTCGGGTAAGTCTTCTCATACTCCTTTAATTGTCTAGATGCATACATCACTACCTTGCCATGTTGCATAAGAACACAACCTAGCCCAATTCTGAAAGCATCAGTGTAGACTGTCATACCACCTATGCCTTCTGAAATTGTTAACACTGGGCTGACACCAATCAGCTTTTCAACTCTTCAAAATTGTCTTCGCACTCTTAGACCATTCAAACTTCACGTCCTTTCTAGTCAAATTAGTCATTAGAGCAAAAAAATTCTCAATGAACCGTGGTAGTAGCCTGTTAATCCCAAGAAACTCCTAATCTCTATAGCATTCTTCGGTGCTTTCCACTCTACTACTGCTTTTACTTTTCCTGGGTCAACTTTGATTTGGTTCTCAGACACTATGTGCCCTAGGAATCCAATTTGCTTCAACCAAAATTCACACTTGCTGAATTTTGCATATAATTGTTGTTCTCTCAACCTTTGGAGCACCATCCTCAAGTGTAATGCATGCTCCTATTTGGTCTTCGAGTATATCAAAATGTCATCAATGAAAACGATGATCTATTTGTCAAGGACATCATAAAATACTCGATTCATCAGATCCATAAAAGTTGTCGGTGCATTGGTCAACCCAAAGGACAACACTAGGAATTCATAATGACTATACTGGGTCCTAAAGGTTGTCTTGGGTATATCGTTGCCTTTTATCTTAAGCTGATAGTAGTCCGATCTGAGATCAATCTTTGAGAACACTTTGGTACCTTGTAGTTGATCAAAGAGGTCATCTATACGCGGTAATGGATATCGAATTCTTGATGGTCAATTTGTTCAATTCCTGGTAATCGATCCACATACGCAAACTCCCATCCTTATTCTTGACAAACAAAATTGGAGCACCCCGAGGAGAAACACTCGCACGTACAAATCCCTTCTCTAGCAAATCTTGCAACTGAGTCCGTAACTTCTTTAATTCTGGTGGTGCCATTCTGTATGGAGCTTTAGACACTGGGGCCGCCCCGAGAACTAAATCAATAGTAAACTCTAACTCCCTGTCAGGCAGGAGCCAAGTTAGATCATCTGGAAAGACATCGGAAAACTCCCTAACTACATTTAATTCTTCTAATGGTGTGACCTTTGCTTCCACATCTTGTACTGAAGCTAGGTAGCCCTAACATCCGTCTTCCAATAATTTTACCGCCTATAAAGCAGAGATGAGAACTTCTCTGGGTCATTTTGTTTTATTAGATTGATACACCAGCTCTTCACCTTCATCACTCACCACTTTAATTTGTTTCTCGATGCACATCACGTTTGCCTGGTGAGCGGATAATCAATCCATACCTAATATGACATCAAAATTCTGCATGCTAAATTTCATAAGTTGGGCATTCAACATCTTTCTACCTATTTCAATGGGACATGGTCCATACACTTCATTTAATTGTGTTACCTTGCCTGTAGGTGTGCTAACAATCAACCTACTCTCTAGAGCCTTGGGTGTCTTGTCAATCTTTCTAGCAAATCTTTTAGATTTAAAAGAATGTGATGTTCCAGAATCAAATAACATATAAGTTGGTATACCCGAGATAGATAGGATACCTACTACAGCATCGAGACTTGCTTCAACCTCTTCAGCTGACAATGCGTACATTCTCCCTTGAGGTGGGCAACCTTGAGTCAATACGGGCCTATAAATAGGAGGCTGACTCTGTACAATAGCCGGCTTGTATAGGTAATCCTTTACAAAATGCCCAAGTGATTGGCAAACATAGCACCTATTTTGGGAGGCTTGCACTGGTATTGGTGCTCTCTGTGTTTGACCTGGTGCGGTGGAAGGACAAGGTGGCCGCGGGACCGTAGGCGCTTTGCTAATGTTCAGGCAAAAAGAGGTAGTACCCAATCTATTGGCCGATCGGGCCATATAGCACGATGATCTTTAAGGATGCTGATATGATGGACCATAATTATATGGCCCACGAAAACTCTTATTCGGGTTGCCCGAGTCCGCTTAAGGGTTGGACCTCTTCCAAAGTCTAGGTGTGGTGGAAGACTCCCTTTTGCTTGTCTTTTATAGTCTTGGCCTTTTGTACAATTTGAGCATAGTCAGTCAAATCCATAGCCCCCAAAATTATACCAATAGACACTTTTAGCCCCTTTAAAAATTTATTTACCTTTTTCTCTGCTATTTTCATGTGTGGAGGATAAAAATAGAATAAGTCCTCAAATTGCTGCTGGTACTCAAGGACGGACTTACTTCCCTGAGTCAAGGTTGAGAACTCTGCTTCCTTCCTGTCTCTAAAGCGGTTGGGGTAATAATTTGACAAGAATAATTCCTTGAATTTTTCCCATGTCGATTTCGGGTGAGTTGTCACTAAAATAGGCTTGGAGGCCTTCCACCATGAATCAGCCTCATTCTTTAATTGTAACCCAACACAGATGAGATTTTGAGGTTTTGTACATTCTACCACCTTAAATATCCTTTTCATCTCTTGGCTCTAAAGGATCACTCCCCACCTTGGTGAAGATAGGTGGTAAGTGCCTCTTAAATGATTCCACCACCTCTGCATAGTGGCTACCGGTGGGTAGTATGGGGGATAAGCCGAATAATACTAATACGGAGGTGGCATCATGTATGGAGATGTTTCATAAGGAGGGAACCATGGAGTAGCCATAGGTGGTGTACCCCCTGGTTGGTCTTATGGTGGTACTGCAGGTGGTGCACTCCCTTGTGTATCTACAGATGGTGCTTGAGGAGATGCACCCCCCGATTGAACTCTGGCACCTAGCACAGCAGGAGAATCTTGTGGGAAAGGTACCCCATGGGGTGTTGACCCATTTGCATGGGGTTCAACTATTGGTGCATAACATTCACAAAGGTCTGCTACTGCTGAAGTAACTACTACTAAAATGCCTGTTGCGGCTGTTGAATAAGAGCCGCAACATCATTCGGAGTAATAATGGGAGGAAGATTCGGGATTTTATGCATAGGGGAGTCCTCAACTATTTTTCTCATCTAGGACTCACCTGGGGTTGAGGTCCTCGAGGATTAGATGGTCGTCCGATAGGATGGGGACCACATGGGGCTCCTCGTGCACTACTACCGGATCTAGTGTGTTCCATTATGCTTTGTACCTGAATGTGCATCAAGTTAAGTATGAATTAAGTGCCACATTTATTTCATGTAAGCACAATCAAATGCACATTAGGTTTCTAGTCATGTAATCATAGTGCATTCATTATCATAGCACGCATCCACAACATCATCTCTTACATAAAGGCATAACCAATCCCACACAAGTATGCACACAATTTATTGTTCAATAGCTTATATCTCATGCGCAACTGGGGTCTATAGGGCTTTGAGGAACAAATCCCAAAAATTTGGGGCATTTTAGCCCAAAAACCCACACCGGCAGGTGGGCTGGGTTCAGGACCTGCCGGTGGTGACCCACTGGTCGCATGCGCAACACTGTTATGAGGCAGAAAAGCTCTCATTTCAAAACAATCTCATTTCTCTCTTTTCCCTCTCTTCTCCAAATCGCTCAAGGTAACAAGAGATGAACTAGGAGCCCTTCACAAGCACTACCCACGCCTACATTTGGATTCAAAGCTCTCCAACACCATCTTCAACTCAACTAAGTTATTCTCTTTTCATTTTCTCTCTTGGACTATGAGATTTTGAATGTTCTTATTCAATAACCTCTAAAATTTGTTTTCCTTTTGATCCCTTCCCACTAAAATGAATGTAGTATGTGGGTATGTTGTTTACTCCATGATTTTTTTTCCTCTCTAACCATAACATTTGTCATTTCCATGGATTGTTCAATCCTATTTTTCCAAAATTTTCACTGTTTTAGGGTTTTCCCATTTTCTCTCTTCTTTCTTGCACAATGCATGATTTAATGAGTCTATTAACTCACATTTGGTTGCATAATAATAGTAGGAGTGTCACATTGCACATATGCATCACTTTTCTCACCTTTACATGAATTTCCTCCATTTCTATGTTAGGGTACTTGAGAAATTTGGGGGTTTCTCTTGTTTTATCCCCAATAACGTTAAGACATGTATACTTGTATGAAATTGATTCTTCCTTCACATATTATGCCAAAATTTCCTCAATGCTTTGAATATCCTTGGTTTATGCTCTTCTCCATGAAATTTCCCCTTTTTTTTCCTTTGGAAAAATCTATCAAATGTCTCAGATTGATGCCAATTTGACATTTCATGGCTTTATGGCTTAAATAATTGCCTTCATTTCTTATCTTTTATTCATATAATGCATCCAAGTATCATGAATCTATGATGTTCACTTGTCAATACATGATTTTGTCACTTACCATTTATATGTAATCACATTATGACAATGGCATTGTACTATAGGGCTTTTCTCTTTTTACATGTTATTCAATATGCATTGCCCATACCATGTACATAATAAGAGTTTTATTCCCATTAATTTCCTCCTACTGACCTTATTGCCTTGCTTTTTTTTTTTTTCCTTTTATCCCTTGCTTTATAAATTCCTCTTGGAATCTTATCAATTCCTCATTTTTTTTTCTTATGGATTTTGTAGAATGTCTTCACGTAGAGGCAAAGAAGTTGCATCTTCCTCTAGGAGCGGGACTGCGCCTAGCTAAAGAGGAGGGGTGTAGCCGCAAGTTCTTCCACTCCTCGAGCTCGGGCCAGGAGGAGTGATCCTATGGATCGAGAGGATTATGATGAGGGTCTATTCAGGAGCCCTGAGGCTGCCTTCTCATGGTCTACATTCTCCAAGAGGCCAGTCCTCATAGAGAAGACTATTGTGGTAGGAGACTTCACTCGAGTTCAGATGCTCGAGAAATTCATTGTATTGGGCTGGGAGGCCATACTTTCTATTGACTCTCTCTGCTACCCGGACCTCGTTAGGATGTTTTACTGTAACCTGGAGGTTTCATATGACCATAGAGCATATACCATCACTAGCCAGGTGAAGGGTCAAGATATCTGACTCCCTATTGATCTGTTGGTAGGGATCTTAGGCATTTCCTTGGAGGGTACTTAGTACTACTGCCCACCTAGGCATAAGGCCCGAGGCCCCCACATGAGTGAAACCCTCCAAAGACATGTCTATAAGACCATTTGTGGTCGTGCGGTCCACCCAGTCAGAGCGCCTTCATCCCATGTCGAGTTTTCAGGTCTTGTTGTTATTCGCTTCCACTGTCATCGTATCAGTAAACTTTATGGCGGCATGCATGACTTACTGCATTTACATGGCTCTGGGGAATGCCTCCCACCTATGCCTTCCATATGTGATTATGAAAACCATAGAGTAACATACGGCTCACCCATCTGACGGCAACTACCCATATGCCCAGTCGCTTACCAAGGTATTCAAGTATTTCCAAGTGGACCTTGAGGGTGAGGTGGGAAAGTCCCCATTGGATAGATTCTCCCAGGGTATTTTGCATAAGATGGAACTATTTGATTTAATGGAGCCCATAGTGGGGAATGCAACCCAGGAGGAGGAGGATGAGGAGGAAGATGAGGACTATGTCCCCAAGGTAGAGGAGGAGGATGAGGTGATGGAGGATGAGGTCCGCATCAACATAGCTCCACCATCTCCAGGTGGGGCCTTTGACTTTCAAGGTATGTTGGATAGGCTGAAGACACTCCAGGAAGGTCAAGAGAAGATTCTGAAGAGACAGGAGGTGAGCACGACCGAGAGAAAACTCTTTAGGAGGCTCAGGCAAGTATGTCCATGGAGATAGATGACCTAGGAGGAGGTCCGCATCAACGTAGTATACTCAGCCTCCAAGGACGTATCGGTGATCCTAAAACACCTTCAGGAGGAGGTGGATTTGGTGAACCACCACTTTGACTACTATGATCACCGCCTGCATGTCAACTCCAGGTCTCGGGAGGGAGAGGTTATTGATTTAGATGACGATTGAGTAGGGGTACAACTTGTTTGGAATGACTCCTATATGTGATTGTTGGTTTGGAAAACTATTTTCTTTTCTTTTGTTCTAATTCTTCTTTTCTCTCTCTTATTATGTAATCTCTCTTTTGTATGGAAACTTTTTTGAGTACGTTTATATTATGAATGCATCATGGAAAAATTTTAAATTTTTATGTAAATTCAGCTTTTATACAATATTTTTTATGTTTCCCCAACCCCTTGTCCTATTATAGACTCTATGGGATTTAATATTACAAGTTGTGTGTGATTAGAGCATCGCGTTCTGATACCACCGTTGTCACATTCCGTTCATATAGAATCGGACCGGTGATTGGTTCCCTCCGGATAATCCAAAACCACCAGGATCATCTGATAAAATAACCACAACACAGTAAGCCACAGGTAACATGGAATATAATATTGTAATACAATAGAAGTCTTATCGTATATAAATACTTATATATCCCCATATACTCTTGATACCCAAATTGTTATATATAGTATATTTTCATGTGGGCCCATAGGCATGATATTTACATAAGAAATAAAAATTTAATTATCGAGAACATAAAAGGGGAAGTGTACTAAAAGAATCAAAAGAGAACTACAAATAGAATCTGCTACTATTGCCCGTAACACAGTTCTCGCACGGGCATCTGTCTCCGTAAATCCATCAAGGGCCCACCAATCCCCCCATTGGTGGTTCGTCGGTGGAACTCGGCGAGGGTTCCTCTACGGAGTAACTTATAAAATCATCTAAAAAGGTGTATGCACAAGGGGTGAGTTCACTAGCTCAGTAAATAGAAAGAAAGACTCACACAAGCAATTGCAATTCAAAATGGTACTATATGCATGAGGTTCTTTTTAAATCTATTTCACCTAAGCAATCATTACTAAGTCATAGGTTACATACTACTCATAACCATAGGGTTGTCGGAGAAGGCTAGCCATGAGCACTCGAAAAAGTAAATCGTGCCATGAGCTCTCGAAAAAGTAAATCGTGGCCAAACCATAGCAGAAAATAAAAGCAATACAATTGGCCCTCTGAATGTATCACAAGGTTTTCAACTGTCCTAATGATCAGCCAAGCGCACTTCTAACTACCACGGTGGTCTGTGACCGTGGGTTATCCCCCAGTGGTAACCCAACATGTAAACCCCTGTTGGGAAGGGTTGTAGTATGAGAGAATGTGAAATCCTAAGCACATGCTCCTATATGAGATAGTACGACTACATAATACTTTCATATCCCATACCACAGTGTACTAATGCATTCATTTTCAAGCCGACTATGGCATCTATTCTAGGAATCCCATACATGCTTGGAAAATCCTCATCATAATTCATCAATGATTAAATCTATGCTCAAAATTCACAGCAAGTAATAATTAATTGGAAATCCCAAGATACAACATGTCCAGTTCTAAATGCATCCAACAGCAGTTAAGCATATGCATGGGAATGTCAATCGAAATATCAAGTTAATATATACATGAACAAGATGCCAAAAACACTCCCAAAATAAACTCAAAATCCTCTCTCCACTTACTCATTCTTGTAGGAGAATATGCACTAGAGGTACGGGTAAGATCCAGAGTTAAGGAGAATGTCTAGAAACCTAACATAGATAGAAATTTAGAATAAGTCCATTTTGGAATTATAAAAAGATGTAAGATATTGTCATGACATGTTTAATAGCGTGAAGAAGGTTGTTGGTGAGTTTGAGTTCCATTGGAGCTCATTTGGGCTATAGGTGGGTTATATAGGTGCGTAGGTGAACCCACCTGTGTAAACTGCCCAGGCAGATAGCACCCAGACACAAATCGGTAGGTACCAGCCAGTCCTACCTTGGTAGGCCCAGAGGAGACCAATGGGTTACATCGATGGGTCTGTTACCCGTCGGTAGGACCCAGGGCTAACCCAGAACAAGACCCTTCGGTAGGCTCAGAAGAGATCGGTGGGTTATACCGACGGGTCTGGGCACTAGCCGGTCTTACCCTCCTATTGCTCCAGACGCCCAGGTAAGACTAGGGGTCACACTGGTGGGTTTGACTACCCGTAGGTGCTACCCATCAGTGTTCTGTGGGTTTTGCTATCCTCCCCTTCTTCATTCCTCCTCTTGGGAACCCAACGGGGTTGTTCCAAGTTCATTTCCCACACATTTTAGGCTTCATCTACTTGAGTATTCCATGGATCTAAGTTAACATCAAGGTTTTGGGGAAGTAAATCATACCTTGGCTCAAGAAACCCCAAAACTTAAGATCCTCTTTCCAACTCAAAATGTCACCTCAATACCTCCAAATCTTTGTTTCCCTTCCTCAAACCTTTAAAGAAATCACACAAGAGTTCCATTATCTCTTTGGTTTGACTACACACAAAAGGGTTTCAGCACATTGCTTACCTCAAAATGTAGATCTTAAGGCACCGGACACTATTCCGACAATGAAAAGGTAAGACGCAGCTCCGGAAACCAAAGGGGAACCTTCTTTCCTCTTCCTTCTCTTCTTCTTCCTCTTTTCCTCTTTTCTCCCTCTTCTTTACTCCTCTCACCAAACTTGCTGAAATCATAAATGGGAGAGAGAGGGAGACATAAATGCTATTTCTACCTTGGTTAATAAATATCTTCTAAGGCTTGTTTGGTTTTTCCCCTTTATGGACCAAAATGCAATAAATCATGTACCGTCCAAAATAGCCGACATTATCGGGCATGCGAGACCTTATGACCACGAAGAATCCAAAATACACGTGCTCACCCAAGTTGGGCTTGCTAGGACCCACGTTTCCCTTATAGGTGGGTCACTTTAGTGGGTCTCGCACCTATCGGTGACCACCCACTAGTTGGCCAAAACAAGGCCAACCATGCCGTATTTTGATGGGAAAAGGGATCTTGACGAGTATCTCACTCTCGCCACATGTCGTGGATCAAATTCTTATCATCCAATAGGATCTCATATCTTTCCTATTCGTACATGGCTTTGTGATACGTGCAAGGGCACAGCTTAGGCGTGTGAATCACATCGGGTATGGCTCAATCATGTCCGACCACCCAGCATTTGACGTCACCCTTGCTATCATGAACCATAGGGCACCCGTGTCAACCCTTTCCAGTTCGGACCCTACAAGACCATACCGAACCAACCGGTCAATAAATCGGGTTTAAAGAGCCGGGCTTTACAATATCCATACTACATTTTTTTTTTTTTTTTACAAAGATGTTGAATATAACCAATCTAATCTGTGTATAGTGAACACTTATCATATCAAAATCTATTATCTATTTTGTTTAATTGATAAGTCTTCTTTCTCTCTCTCTTCTTTTTTTTTTTTTGGGGATTTACTATCACTCTTCTACACTTGGACTAAATTTAGTAAAACTCCCCTACTTTTTACTTTTTTTTTCTGATATTCCATAG
This sequence comes from Macadamia tetraphylla, assembly GCA_022985045.1. NCBI lineage: Eukaryota > Viridiplantae > Streptophyta > Magnoliopsida > Proteales > Proteaceae > Macadamia > Macadamia tetraphylla. Next base: position 24,582,665 of record CM040965.1, read on the forward strand.
CTTTTGGACTTTTACATCTCTTTCTCCCCTACTATTTTTAGATACCCAGATACCCCTCATTTTCACCTGTAACCTATTAAACTTTTTTCAAATTGACTGATTCAAAACATGTTTTTACTAATGTAAGAAAACAGTCAACCGGCTTGTCCTTCCATTATTACTTGGTTCTTTGTTGGCTGAAATACAAACTCCTCCTTGCCTCCCGTATCGTTGTTTTTTCTATTTTTATCTTTTTTGAATTTTATTTAAATGCATTAGTAATTGAGTCACTTAAGGATATTGTTTATTTACTAGTTTTTTTTACTCATCCCATCATCAAGGTTATTATTTATTTATTTTTGTCTCATCACGAGTTTAGAATTTTTTTTTATCGGTATTGTATTGGTATCGGTCTCAGCCGATACTAATTCGAATAGGTATCAATCTCAAGGTTATTTCCTGTTGGGTTTGCGACACATGGTTTTATGGATTAAAAAATAAAAATTAATAAAAGTATGGATCAATATCATTCTCAACCAATGACAAGTGTAGGGTAGTAGTAGTAGTAAATTCCTCCTTTTTTGGTTTTTCTATACTATTTCCCTTCATTACATGTGTCTCCGGCATGCAAGGGGTTCCTAAAAAACATTTCTACTCACAAAAGAATGAGATTCTAAAATATGTCAAGTTTGTCAACAATCTATAAACCTCAATCACAAAAGAATATTAGATTAATAGTTTCATACACAAAATGAGAGAGAGAGAGAGAGAGAGAGAGAGAGAGAGAGAGAGAGAGAGAGAGAGGGAGGGGGATAGGACTACAGGGATACGGGGCAGTGGGTTGGGATAAAGAAAGGGATGGGACGAGGGATATGGGGCTGAGTGTTTCAATACCAGGGCAAAATGATAAAAGAAAAATGACAAAAACAAAATGATCTGTGGGGAGAATTAAAGAAAGACAATAATATAATTAAAAAACAAATAAATAAAGACAGTTACGAAACAATTACATTTGAAATTAGTTTTCTATACAAATTAGTAAATCTGAAATATTAATTTAATTAAAGAAGACAAGATAACAACAAATTGTTGTTAATATTAATTTAAATCTTGAAAATTAACCACTGACACTGGTTTCCTTAGCCATTGCCATATACGGGTAGTAAGATGGGTAGCAGCCAAATTTCGTCCGTTCTAAGGGGATATTGACCAGATGGTTCCATGTCTGGATTCTCTACCAACCCGGGGAGGCGTTGGTTGCCAATGAAAATGAATCCCACAGTGGGGAGGCACCCACGAGGGTTGAGAGTAGAGAGAGCATTACGGACAGCCACTTCCCTGTCTCCCAAAAAATGCGTGCCTTCAGAGGATACGAACCGCCATTTTTCTATTTTACAGGAAGTCAGGAGCTATGAGGCCAAGTCAAACACGCCTATGTACATTGTAACTCAGATATGCTCCGTCTGAATTCAGGGGAAAAAGAAGTGCAGGAAGAAGTTAAATGTTTTCCATGCGGGAACTCGGAATAATTTGAAGCCTTTCGTCAAGGTACAGCTCTCTTTCTCTCTCTCTCTCTCTCTCTCTCTCAGAACCCATGTAGGATTCCTGGTTTCCTTTCGTTCTGTTGAGAAGGATTGAGGTTTCGTAATGCTTACTGAACTAGGTGTAAAGTTTAAGGCAAGGTTTGTGATCATCAATTAAGCAGAATCTTTACAGGAATGAAAGTGAAATCACGAATCAACATTGTTACACAACCTTGTGGTATGCATTGTTTAGATACATGTTTAATTAAACTGCATTTTTTTTTTTTTTTTTAATAGAATGCCTTAGACATTTTATCAAACATCTCAGAGGCAACATCTACTAATTGCGTAATGAAGAATGTAGGATAAAATTGAGTTGCGAGTCTCCCTTTTCAACATGATACGCTGAACCCAACTTTAGTTTTTACCTTTGATCAGACATCTGTCTCGCTTTATTTAGTTTTCATAGATTGAGCGCGTCTCCGATTGTTTCAGCATGAAATATTTTCTAGAAAATTAGTATTTATCAATATTATTTTATATTTTTCAGTCATTTATCGTAAATACTTATGGTTTGAGGACCTCAAATCGATGCAGTTTTTGGCCTTTCCTTTTCCTCTTTTCTCATGTTCTGAACATATGCCACCATTATCCACGCTGACAAAATCCTTTTAGGAAGGTATCATTAGTCACGCTGTCCTCTAACTTGCTTGGGTTTGTACTCTGAACTGTTTCTCTCTCATGCAACTCTTGGTCTTATTCTCATCCATCTTCCTCTATGAATGAGGCAAAAAGAGCTCCATAATCTCTTCATCACCATATTTAGCTATTTCCCCCTTGCTTATCTATAAAGCGTGTTCTATATTTTTCTTCCATTTGTTTGTGTGTGTATATATTTATATATGGGAAAAAGAAAGGAATGCTAGTGGGTTACAATGGCATTAGGAAAGCTAGCAAGTATTGGTCGTTGGATTAGCTAGGGCAAATCTACACCATTGATTTTTTATACTATGTACAATCAGAATACCTGACATATGACTATGAAAATACACCTGTAAGTACTGACAAAACTCTCTCTCTCTCTCTCTCTCTCTCTCTCTCTCTCATCTGGCTCAATATCTCTCTCACAACAATAGCGATTTTCCGGTGACGTTTCTCTGTTATTCCTCGACT